>CM062809.1:90090942-90471700 GCA_031772625.1 Pinus tabuliformis
ATGTCTTCATCGAACATTATTTTTCCTAATTCTTTTAGTTGATCTTATTTGTGATACCTTCATGAGGTAAGAGGCTCTCCCTTCTTCCTTTGATACCTTCATTTTGTATAGTTCGGTTCTCAATGATATAACTTCCCCTGCAGTGCTTAAAGAGAACAATTCTACCAACTTATCATAGATTTCTTTCGGTTTCTCCAACTTTGCTACATAAGGGATGAGGGAATCCTTGATTGATTCTATGATGATTCTTTAAGCCCTTATTACCCCTTTCATATATTTTGATAGTGCTTGAGCTTCCTCTTGTGATGGTTTGGAGATTGAACACTTAACATGTTCAATAACTTCATTCTCTATGAGCATCAAATCTATCCTCTTCTTCCATGCAAGGACATTTGATGACCCAACCAATTTGTTGCTTTCCTTGCAGAATGAAGTCATTTTGATCATAGATTCAAACATAAATATGAAATACTTACTTGTCAAGTGAAGATGCTCCTTTGTAGATGATATCTTCAACTTCATGTCTTCTTGATGGTGTTGATGATTGAAGATCCCTTCTTGATGATAATTGCTTTCTTAAAGATGTCTTCCTTCTTCAAAGACGATAGTGCTTTTTTTTGTTTCCTTGGATGATATAGTAGAATGTGGATGCTTCCCAAGGTGCTTTAAATGTAGAATCCTTCTTTGGGTGATGTAAGGTCATTGAGGTCTTCTACAAAGTGTTGATGCTTCTAGATGATATGATCCTTGTGATGAGATGGATAGTCCTCTTTGATGCTCCTTAGTTCCTTTCTTCAAAATGATGTGTGGATTGGTCCTTGATGATCTCCTTGTATGCGGCTCTTATATATCCTTCTTCAATTGATGATCTTCAAGTTGCCTCTTCTTGTCTTGTCACCTTAGCTCTGATACCATGTTGAGAAATCTAGGGGGAGCTAGATTAGGTGATTTCTCTTACTTTGATAACTGCTTGTGATGTATCTTAACTTAACTTGATTAGCTTCTTCTTTCACTTGATTATTATTATGTTATTATCATCAAACAGCTACCAAACTATGAAAGAACAATGAGACAAGAGGACACAATATATAAGCTATCAGCCAGGGCCAAAACCTCTCCTCTTGAGAGGAAAACCCACAAGAACTCATCACTTCTTATAAACCTTCAAATGACGAATTCCAAGACCTATGACCCTTGACAAGGACTCCTCCAAGACAAGTCAACCTTCCTTTGATTACCTTTCATTTCACAAAGTCAACGCTTGGTCTGCAATACTTCAGATTTTGACTCTTCCTCAAATTTTCGACTTGTTGCTACAAGACTACAATTTTCGATCTCCTTGTACCTTATGCAACTTCGCACGTGTGGGTAGATGGATGGTTGTGAAGGCCTTCTCTCTCCTTCACTTGATGTAGTCTCTCTTCCTTAAAGTTTCGGCCTACAAACTTGATTATATTAACACTTGATTTCGTCCTCCAAGGTTAATTGTAATGTTGCCATAATTTCTCATATGTGGAAGACATAACCTTGAAACAGTCCCAAATTTTCGGTTTTCTTCTTTTATGATGTCTTCCTTTTTTGCTAGCAAGAATACCTTCTTTTTTCCTTCATCGAACTTGTCTCTACTTCAGATCAACTTGAATTGGTGGTCTCACAAATGAGGTTGAGCTCTACCTTATATATAAGTTTCTTTGGTAGACGAATTGCCCTCTCATGAGGTCGGCTTGATGCAACAACATTGACTTGTCTTGGAGGAGATCTAATGACACTTTGATTTTACAATACATTCCTTTATGATGCCCAAGAGGGTCTTCCATACATGACAATGACTCAATTGACTTATTGACTCAATGACAAGCCCTAGAAGCACTCAGTGGGTGCTTGACCTATATATAAAATAACCTTGAGCATGAAACCTATGTATCAAGAAAGTCAATAATAATTTTTTGTTCTCTTTAATATCAATTACATAAAATTATGATTACATATGTCATTATGAAGATCGAACCTAGTTACATATTTCAACAGAATTTTCGACTGCACCATGTGTCTCATCTCGAGTGTACATGTCTCGACATGAGAGAAGCTCATCTCATCTCATAGAAGAAGAATGATCCACAATAGATGGTAGGGGAGATCGATTTACCACAACCAAGTCCATGGCAGTCACATTTGACCTTGGTAAAGATCACACACACCCTACTGGCCTTCAGGTCAAGCTCCATGACCTATCATAGATCTCATGTCAGCTGAACAATGATGTCTCAATCCAAAGACGAAGAAGAATGATCCACAAGACAATAGGGGAAATTGATTTACCACAACCAAGTTCATGGCAATCATAAATGACCTTGGTAAAGATCACACACCCTATGTCCACTCTAACCCTCACCCAACTTGATCCTCAGTAATCAAGCGGTGGACCGTAGAACACATGCATCCAATACTTAGGGGAGATCAATTTACCACAACCGAGTCTGTGGTAGGTGCGTTCACCCTTGGTAAAGATCACAAACACCTAATTCTCCTCTCCCATGTGGCCAAGATAGGAGGCAATCTCGACAAGCTTAACCGACTTCACAGTCCCTTTAAAAGGGTGACTTGTGGGTAGGATGCAAACTAGAGTATGTACTCAACCAAGTCCATGGATTTAAGGAGTACCCTCACCGAGGAGCCTCGCTACACATCCCCCTTCACCTATTCCATGGCTAGTCATAAAGACAAGGGATAGCATATGCTCAGTGTTCTCGATCAGCGGTGTTCCTTCTCAGTGAAGGATACATTCTCCTGCACTCCAAGCTGCTCTCTGAAGAATACGAATTTCAATGACTTGGTGAGAATGTCTGCAACCTGCTCATTTGCTAAAGCCTCACTGCTTCAATTCTACAATAAGTCATTGTCGGAGCCTCACTGCTCCCTCTGTGCTAGAGCCTCATTGCTCCCTTTGTGTTGGAGTCTCAATGCTCCATCAGTGGCACCATGTCTGACAATCCTATGGATAGCATTTGAAGCTACTGTTGGCAATATGATCAGCCACTGTTAGACTGAGTGCAATGGAATTCTGCTACTTGCTCATAAAGCAAGACCCATACTGAAGCAACACCTCAATGTGTTCTTCCTGTTACCACACTCTTGGTTCACTTGGCATCAGCATATCTCTTCATTCACAGCACTGTCCCAATCCATGACTGTTTAAATCATGAAGGTATTTCAATACCATCTTTGTAACATTCCAATATGGATGTACAGGCTCTATTTTTAGCTCAAGTTACACGCTACAAAACAAGGATCCATTTGGTTGCCTGCTCATCGTGGGATCCACCAAATCTGAATCTAAAGAGGGGTCTCTCAACTGCTTCAATGTAATCAATCATGCCAAGTCTCAGAGAACATCCTTCCTTTGACAAGGAAGTCCTCATCATCTCTCGATTACACTTCTAATCTCACGAAGTGGATCACCTGGGCTCAGAGGTCAACTTCCTCTAGTATTAAACGATGAGATGATCTGATCCTGTCAGAAATAAATTATTAGCATATATAAAACCAAATATCAAAGAAATACCTTCAACATTGAAGATAGGTTGGTGTCCACATCAGATGTCCATTAATCCAAGCATGCCAAGCATAGGGGACTTGCTTAAATCCATATGGGGCTTTCTTCAATCTATAATCATGAGTCTCCTTCTCATGTGCCTCAAAGCCCTGAGATAGCTCCAAGTATGCTTCTTCCTTAAGCACATCATGGAGGAAGCGAACTTCACATACATCTCATAATAGTGCATCTGGTAACAAGTGCTACGATCTTATCACAATCCTCTACCTCTGAGAGCATTTCCCTTATCACTGTTGAGCTTTCTATCGCAAAGCATCTAACACTGTTGCATCTTTGTCATCTAGAATGGTCCTTTCATGAAGGACATATTGCTCTAAGAGACTTCTTGTCTCAGAGCATCTCATCTGACTGTTACATCCAATCTTGACAGTCTACTCCCTTTGAATAGGAAGCCTCTTTAGTCATAGTCATCAACCTGGGAGACTGCAATCCTTCCTTCGAGGTCTGAGCTCTCGTCCATTTTCCAACGCCACTCTAATCATGGGATTGCTCTATATCCTCCTCAATCTCAAGATTGAGGACTTGGTCCTTATATCCATTTGATGTACTTGTTGACCCCAAAACAAGAGCAAGAGCAATAATAGCAAAAGTAAATAAACATAATGAAAGCGTACTTGATGATGAAGCAGGACTCTGCACAGTCCAATGCTTCTATTAGGAAAGTCCTTTACATTTTGAGCTTCTTTATGTTGTCATCATTTGTTGCAAGCTTCATCCAAACGACATTATTGTCTTTCTTCTCTAGGTACGAGAGTGGCTCCTTCGTTCTCCTACACCAGCTCCCCCTTGGAGCTAACTCTTCCTACATTATTCTTCATCTTGATGGCCCTCAAGATGGATCTTGATCACACCCTCATCCAAGAAGTTGGGGAAAGAAGCATTTGGTTAGCCAATTACTCATACAGGAAGAATAAACAGTAAAGATAAATCAATCTAAACAAGAGCAGTGTCACAAAGAAATAACATAAGTCTTGAAAGTATTGATCTTTAATGAGGATTATAGGAAGCTATCGTCTTTGTCTTGATCCTGCCTCCATGAGTCACTATTGTCCATCAGTCATATGTCAATATGGTCTGCAAAAGAAATGTTTCCTCTTGAACACCACCTGTATCATTAATCTCCTTCTTGGACAGCCAAGCCCAACTACAAATGTACAAGATGACCATTGGATCTCCATCATGCTATCTCCTATTTGGTTAGGACTCAGGAGACTAGCCCAACTAGTGGTACTTTGAATCTGTCATAGGTACTTGAATAACTCAATAGATTCTCATTGATCATATCATATCATGAAGATTTTGAATCACACTAGGATTCCAGTGCTATAGAACCCACGCCTTTTCCATATCCAAGGCCACTCCTGGGATTTCTCCCAAACCAAACCTTTATTTGTAAGCACAAGGGCTCCCCAGTGTTTTCTCTCAACCCTAGCATTATTTTAGGTCTCCAACGTCTTCATCTCTTTCACTCTGCTTGATTAAGAAATCCATCATAGGTGTCTGCACGGGGGTGACCTTAATGACTTTTCTTCAGCCCGGCTTTAATACCATGTTAATTTTAGGGCTAGATAGTTCTTTGTTGTAGAAAAATGCATTTTTAAACTTTTTCAACAATTTTTCACATTACATTCACCCCATATCATCATAAGAAATTATATAGAGAGAACATTAACATTAACAATGCAACAGAACAATAAGGAACATTAAAAGAAAAGCATACACAATAGAGACACCAGGATTTTGGTCAAAGACCAAGGCAAAACCCCACAAGGAGGAAATTCCATAATCAATTCTTCTTCTTCTTAGATATTCATCAAATATTCAACTAAGATACAAAGTACAATTACAATGAGACACAAGTCTTTCAACAACAATCACATTAGGCCTAGGAGTGTGCCAACCAAAATCATTTAGTCTTAGATGACGAAGACAAAGATGATCGCAAAAATCTTGCAAGATTTGGCCAAACTAATTATTAATTTCTTCTTTTTGTCCCTTTAAGGAATTAATGATACTAAATTAAAAAAAAAGTGAGCAGGTTTGTGTTAGGAATGATGATTGTGCTTGTGTTGGTCACCATTTGAGATTGTTGAAACTTGAAACTTAAGGAAGACCACGTTAAGCAGTTGTTGAGAGAACTCCATGCTACGTATATTCCAATCTCATCCACTTGAGCATTCAACACATGTTGCCCTAAGGCTTCTCTAAACCCAATGATTTGAACCACTTGTGCATCAATATCACTAATTTGAATCCTCGAGGATATTTGGGGAACAACTACAAGCTTGAGTAAGCCTCCAATTATGACAAAAGGTATTTATACATTAAACAAAAAGCATAAATTGAGCATGATATAAACAAAAAGAGATCTTACGCCATATAGTAGGCAAGTAATGTATCACTCAACTAGAAGAATACAATGAATCTCTAGGAAGAGACGTATAAAACATGTAAAGCCTCAAAGCAAACTCTTCAACTTTTAGAGAATTAAAGCCCCGATATCTTCAAATGTTGTTACAATATACATGGATGAGAAGAATTCATTTATTGAGTAGATGAACAAAAACTATTAGGTGGTGGAGAGAGAGCCCACTTGTCATGGTCAGATACAATGTAGGTTCATTGCAATGAAGTTGTATGACACAAAGTTGTGTTACTTAGCAATATGCTTCGACTACTTAGTCAAGTTGAGCTTTTATGTGTCCAATGCCATGTATTTGTCAATTGTCTGTAGAAATGTTTTGAAATCAAACAATTCAGAAATTTCAACTTTCTCCTGGAGCTTCCCAACTCTTAACCTTGTGAATTCTCATCCTTAGGCCCAGCCTTAGGGCTGTTATTAAATATGATAAAACCAGTAGCCATACTAGACAATATTTCACCTTTTAACAGCACCAATCAACAAGGCCATCCAATAGAAAATATAACAAATATATGCCAACAAGTTTTAGCCCTATAAGGCAATCTTACCATGCCAAACCAGATATAAAATTCACTTTATGACTACGGATATTACAGCACTAAATCTGCCCTGTCTTCCTCAAGAATAATGTTAAATAACTTAACAATTTCAGCCTTATTTCAAATCAACAAGACATACTAGTGCTGAAAATCAAATTTGCAATAAGACAAATTTGGACAGCTTAAAACTTCATCTATATATATATATATATAGTTCATGTACACATTGTAGCCTCATCCTAAGGCTAGTACAATTCTCTAGCTCTCACAAACCCTAGCTAGGTAAAACTAAGAAAAAATCTAGCCAACCCCAACGAACTCCAACAAGGAATAATCACAATACTAAGTCTTCTAAGGCCAGTTGTATCCTCTTCACCCCTCAACAAGTATAATCTAGGGTTTAATCACAAAGTCCTAGCTCCGATGTCTCCAAGAGACGAGACCTTGACCCTGCTACTCACATGCTTCACAAGCTCAAAAAAGCCCTAGCACCTTCAAGACAAGAGAGAGAAAATACAAAGATGAAGAACAAGCAAGGAGAGAGTGAGAGAGAGACTAGAGCACTCCTCTCCTCACATCTCTAACATAACATGATGAAGTAATAATTAGTTAATGTATTACTAGTTAATGAAGTGATAATGAGCTAATGAAAGGACTCTCTCCTTCCTTTATATGGGAGGCCAACAAAACATATGTGGGTTTAAACCCTTACAAGCAACCTACAAAGCCATAATTAGGCTCACACATGTGGAGCGCTACACTCCAAGGGTACAGATGTCAAGCTCCAATGTGATGTTATACAGAAGCAGGGCTCCAATGTGAACTCCACAAGATGTGTCCAACACTCCTACAAGCCTCCAAGGACTCCAACGCTCCTCCTAAACCATGTGCTCTAATGGGTCCACTTCCCATACATGAAAACTTTAATAACCCAGGCATCCTAAGCCAACTCCATGCATTGATGAAAACATCCAAGCTACCCAATGTTGTCTAGGATTCAACACCCTCCTCATAAATGCCAAATGCTCCCCCCTCCAATATAGGGCATCCTCCAAGCAAGCAACCTCCACCATGTGGCCAACACGTAGAATGTCACCAAGTTGTCTAAAGATATCCAACACTCTGACAAAGAATGTCATGCAAGCACCCAATTAAGGTCAAGCAATAACTAAGTAAGCCATCTCCAATATGCGAATCCATTATGTACCATCTAGGGGCTACTCATAGACCCTATGCCCCAAATCTCATGAAGCACCCCAAGATGGTGTAAACACTTGGAGTAACCCTAAAAGCTAAGAATGCCTTGACCTAGCACCATCACAGGTCCAGAGTTGTGCAATGGCAATACTACCTCCTAAGCTCTTCAATCTAGCAATCAAGTAGGCTTTCCCTAAAACATTTACTTGAACAATCCCTAAACCCTGAATATTGTTTCTCACAAGACATCGAACTTGACTTCCAAAATTTCATACCTCTTATTGTTGCTCTTTATATATGCTATGAAATCATTTTCCTTTTTCCTATGGGGTTCAAGCTACTTGTGAGTTTACAAACCTATTAGTCTCCCCAGTTTCCGCTTCTATTTTATATTCCCAGTCTTCTTTCCAGCCTTCCCACCTCCAAATAGATAAAGACAAAGCCTCTTAAGTCTCATTGATATGGTACTCACGTCTTCTCAAACTCAAGTCTCTTGTTTTAGATGGAAAACAATGGTATGAGTCATAATCACAGCTACCCATGGGGAAAGAGACTGAACTGATTCCTCTCCACAAAATTACACTAAGCCAAAACCCAAAACCCAACTCCAAGCCAAACCAATTCCTCTCCACAAACACCGAGCCAAATCCCAACTCTAAGTTGATCCAATTCCTCACCACAAAACACCTTAGAGATCCCAACTTGCTTTTCAACAAGACATTCAATGTGAATTCAAGAGAGAGGGTTGTAAACCACAGTACGCGCGGGAACTTTAGACTTTGCCTCACCTCTTCCCACTGCACAAAGAAATCAAACATAGAAGAGCGGGAGCTCGTGTTCTATTCCCTTAAACCCACATTTACCCTGCCATCCTATCTTGACTACCACAAAAGAACTCGACACCAATGGTACTCTTGTTCATGGGGATATTAATGCCTGTCTCTCCGCCCACCTCACAACACACCACATGTCACTCTAATTTGTGTCCATTGAAATTCAAACAAATGTCATGGGTTGGTTTGTTTGAAGTTACCCCTCATTTAACCTGATTTTGCCCATTTCAACTACAACTACTTCATTAGCTATGGAGTATGCCAAATTGTAAACTCTCAATACCTAGTAGAACTAAAGACTAACATATTTTGTTGCCATTGCTTGCACCCTTTGGATAATCCTACTCAATCTAATGCCTTTTGGCACTGAATGGTAGTGCACAAATCAAATAAAAATTGTGGAATCCCCTACCACTATGAGATTGACCATCCTTCTGTTTTTTAACAAGTTCAAACCCTGATAGAGAGCCAAGGCCTTTGCCTCATTGTTAGTGGCTACTCCAATCCCCATGCAAAGCTTAATATCTGATTTTCATCGGATCAACAATATTCCCCTGCACTGCCTCCCCTATATTTTTTTATTTTATTACTAGGGCTGTATATTTTTAAATTTTTCAATTTGACTAATCTCAATTTTTTGTTCTATTCAATTTATTAGTCCTACGGGCAGATATTAGGTCACAAACCTCGCGCTGAAATCACTTCATCCATTGTCATGCCTCTTTGGATATTGAGTTTGGAAACTTGGAGATTAACGACAAGGTGTTTCGTTGTGGAGACCAGGTGATTTTCATAGAAAAGACACCCTTCCCTTTCCACTCTCAGCCAAAAAAAATTCTTTAAAATCATGACAGAAGTTTCTCGAGGAATTTGGCCATTAATGGCATTTGCAAATCTTTTGAATATTGATAAAAATCACTTTTTATAAATGCTAAAAGGTTAGTACACACTTTCGTAATATAACCTTACAAAACCCATTTATTTAATCTTCTGGCATGTTTCCCCCATTGTGGGTGATAATTCATGCCATCTGGATTAAACATGTGGATCGCTCTTGGATTTGATAGCCACCTGGCTCACACAAATTCCACAGTAGGCTAGCACAGATGGTTTGTTAAAATTGGCAACCAGGGCAAAACTTCATGTGGGTCATCTTATTCATGGCTAATAATATTTTTATTAGATTCATCTCGTCGAGAGGTGTAGGATTGATATAAAGATCATCCAATTCCGATAAGTATTCATGGAGATATGAATTTATTTTGATTATGGAATTATTATCAAGCCGACCTACAACTCATGTAGGCTCAGAAGCCCAACAGTCGCATCTATTCACCCACCAACGTTGTGTATAAATATAAGAGGACTTTTCCTCATTTGGATTCACTCATCTCATCACATCTCTCTCTCTCTACTGCGCAGACATGAGTCTCTTCTCTACTGCGCTGAAATGGGTCTCTCTCTCACTCATGTGAAGCCGGAAACTGCTAAAACTGAAGCTGCAACTGCAAAAGTAAAGATTGACTTGCGTGGCCTAGAAGATCTCCTCTTTGGAACTGCACTGTAGGTTCATCTGAACCTCCTTCGAAATCTGCAACTTTTGGTGGTGGAATGAAGTCAATCCAACGAACGGTTTGCAAGATATCGACTGCCCTAGTTTGAAGCCGGAAACTACTGAAACTGAAGCTACAACTGCAGAAGTAAAGATTGACTTGCGTGGCCTAGAAGATCTCCTCTTTGGAACTGCGTTGTAGGTTCATCTGAACCTCCTTTGAAAGCTGCAACTTTTGGTGGTGGAATGAAGTCAATCCAACGAACGGTTTGCGAGATATCGACTGCCCTAGTATGAAGCCGGAAACTGCTGAAACTGAAGCTGCAACTGCAGAAGTAAAGATTGACTTGTGTGGCCTAGAAGATCTCCTCATCTGAACTGCGCTGTAGGTTCATCTGAACCTCCTCTGGAAGCCGAAACTTTTGGTGGTGGAATGAAGTCAATCCGACTGTCGGTTTGTGAGATATGGTCTGCCCTAGTTTGATAATGAAGCCGCTAATACTGATGCTACTGATCTAGGGTTTGCTACTGCTGATATGAATCAGATTTATTGTACTATTTCTCTCTGCTGAATTATTGAAGATAAAAGAAGATTTGATCAAAGGGTTTCCCCACACATTGTGGGGTTTGTCCCTGGCTAGCCGCCACATCTTGTGTCTCTTGTCTTGGCTTGTTTTCTGTCGATCGTTTAATGTTCTATCTGCACTTTACTTTATGTACATGTGATTGCTAATCGCTGGAATATAATAAGAAAAAGAAGTAAACTGTTATAAGCATAGAACATACCATAACTTAACATGGTATCAGAGCTGAGGTGAAGACAAAGCCCAAGTAAGAGCAAGAGCAATCATCGAAGAGAAGATTGGCAAGGCTATCCTAAAAGAACTATGGGGTCCTCAACACTCTTTCTTGCCGAAGACAAGCTCCGTGAGAAAGCTGACTATCACGGATGGAAGATGTCTATCGATCTAACCCTTGAAGATCAAGGAGTGTTGGACCATGTAAGAGGCAATATTGTTGAGCCTTCATCAAATGCATCTGCTGCTGCCTGGAACAAATGGAAAAATGGAGAAGTCAAAACAAAGAAGATCATCCAGGACTCTATCGACAAGCGCTTGGTGGCCTACATCTCTAATCTAGACACCTCCAAGGAAATCTACGACAGACTGGTGAGTTTATTTAAAGTTAATGATGCAAATCAAGTTTTGTTTCTTAGAAATAAGTTGAGGGAAATCAAGAAGGGTAAAGATGAAAGTATGCAAGCATACTTCTTAAGAATCACCGAGATCAAGAACGATCTCCTATCTATTGGGGAAACCATTACTGACAGAGAAATGGCACTCACAACTCTCGGAGGATTACCATCTGAATGGTATGTGTTCAGGACTACTCTTTTGAACTATAATGTAATTCCTGGTTTCGAGGAATTAATGGCTAGATGCATTCAAGAAGAAACAAGGGAAGAAGTGCAAGAAATGCCCATGCCTAAAGGTCCTCCTGCTGCCTTTTCTTCTCATGCAAAGAAAAGAAATAATTCTGGGACTAAATCAAAAGGAAAGGTTGGACCTAAGGCTAGAAGAAAATGACGATGTTACATTTGCGATAAAGCAAGTCACTATGTATGAGATCGTGAGCATCATGATGAATGAGATCATGGACAGAAAGGGCAACATGAGATCATGGACATATAGGATAGCATGATGATGATGCACACTAGTTTGAGCAGCATTATGATGGATAAAATCATGGACATGGGCAGCATGATGATAATCATGATTAGAGAAGCATGGTACAATATGCAATGGTGCAACTCGAAATCCCTCTGATGGCAATCAAATGAATGACAAATTCAACAGCAAAGGTAAGAGGAGAGCTGGGAATCAAGGAAGAGGACAAGCATTCAAGAAGGCTAGAAATTCTAGGATGTATTAAATGCACCTGACCTCAAAAGGAACCTAGTGTCCATCTTGGCAATGGAAGACAGAGGCTACAAGGTAACCTTCAGCAATGGCAAGGTATGTATATGGAAAAATAATGTTAAAGATGCCTTTACTCTTGGGTTTAGTGTTGATTCATTATATCAGGTCGATGGAAGTCCGCTAGGTGTCATGTCTTGTGACACAACTATTTAGTCCGAACTTTGGCATCGGAGGTTTTCCCACCTTCATTACAAAGCTCTACCCGATGTAAAACAGATGGTGACAGGGATGCCCGAATTCTGAGTAGAGAAAGAAGGTGTATGTCCAGGATGTGCCGAAGGAAAGCTCAAAAGGGGACCATTCCCCTCAAGCCAAAGCGAGACCTCCGATATATTACAACTGGTTTACTCAGGCATACCTGAGGTTGGCATTAAGAGGGAGACTACTACACCACATACTCCTGAGCAGAATGGTGTGGTGAGAAGGAAGAACCGCACGATGATGGAAGCTGTCCAAGCCATATGATCAAAGACTTCCGAAGTTTCTATGGGCTGAAACTACAATCACCATTGTATATGTACAAAATCGATGCCCTCATCAAACATTGGGTTCCTAAACTCCTGAAGAAATGTTCACCATCGGTCAAAGGGAAGTCATAATCAGTCATGATGTCACCTTTGACGAAGATATGGCTCTCAGCAAGGTGATCAATCTTCCGACTTTGAGGAGCTCTCAAGAAGCTGACACCAGGGAACCGAAAGAAAAGGATGATGAATCAATGCCTGATGTAGAAGAACCCATGGATCCGATTAATCCTCCTCCATATGAACCTTCCTCTTCTAGGAAGAGGCCTTCATGGCTTAAGGGGTTACTTGATGATGCTGAAGGACATGCTGCACCCCGAGGAACCTTTCGTGAAAGTAAGAAACCTAATAGGTATCAAGGATACCTGACCATCATGAGCACGATCATACAAAATGAGCCTTCGTCATTCTCAGATGTCATCAAGCATTAACTATGGAAGGGTGCTATGATCATAGAATATGGGTCTATTATGGAGAATGATGTCTGGGAAGTAGTTCCCAGACCCTGGACAAGACAATTGTTACTTCAAAATGGATTTACAAGATAAAGCATGCAGCAAATGGAAGTATGGAAAAGTATAAGGTTCATTTTGTTGCTCGTGGTTTATCCCAGAAGGGAGGTATAGACTATGATGAGATATTTGCACCTGTTGTCAGATGTACGACCATCCGCTCGATCATAGCCCTTGCCGCTTCACAAGGATGGAACCTACATCAGATGGATGTCAAGACTGCGTTCTTGCATGGCTCGATCAAAGAAGAGGTCTACGTGGAGCAACCCGAAGGATTTGAGATTTATGATCAACAATCTCATGTATGCAGGTTGAAGAAAGCTCTCTATGGGCTTAAGCAAGCACCCCGAGCATGGTATGAAAGGATCGATAGCTACTTGATGAAGCTGGGATTCACTAGGAGTGAAGCCGATCCTAACCTTTACTTTAAGGTTGAAGATGACAAGCCTCTCATACTGGTGTTGTATGTGGATGACCTCTTTCTAAACAGGTGCACACCCTCTCATTCACAAATGTAAGAGGGAGATGGCTTCTGAATTTGAAATGAAGGACCTAGGACTTGAAGTGTGGCAGAAGCCAAGGGAAATTTTCCTACCTCAAGGAAAATATGTGGTAAAATATTGGAAAGATTCGGTATGATGGACTGCAACCCTGTGAATACCTCGAGGATCTTAACTTTTAGAAATTATATGGTAGTGATGTCGGACCAGACTTGGGAAATGCCTCTGAGTTTCAGAAACTCATTCACATTGATGTTCTTGGTGAACCTCCGTCCGAACATATGTTTTGCAGTTAGCATTGTGAGCTCATATTTGGTTGAGCCTCACCGGATTGATGCCAGGAATCTTCTGAGATGTCTTCAGGACACAATCTCTCATGGATTAAGATACACTGTCGAAGATGTGAGACTACTTGGATATACTGATGTTGATTGGGCAGGCAGTGTGGTGGACCGTCAGAGCACTTTCGAGTACTGTTTCACCTTGGGATCTGCTCTGATATCCTGGATGAGCAGGAAGCAGAAGTCGGTAGCTTTGAGCACCGCCGAAGCATGATATATTGTTGCTAGCATAACCTCGTGTGAGGCAGTCTGGTTGCGAAAGCTCTTCAGTGAGTTGTTTGGATTTACATTGGATACCACTGTGATTCTCTGTAACAACCAGAGGTGGGATTCGATTATTGAGGAATCCCGTATTCGTCAATTGCTCCAGCAGATAGACATCATCTGGGATATGGTAAGTCAATGAGCAAGGAAGCTTGATCACATTAAGATGATGTACAGGTTGATACACCTTGTCGAAGCCTCGAGGAAAGATCTAATCTGTGATTTTCCCCAACGACTTGGAGTCGGCAAGAAACCCTTGTACAAGGGTCCTACATGTTGCATACATTGAGCTCTGGGAGCTTTGAGGGCTTGCGGTTCCTACTGGAGCAAGATATGACCACAGGGTGACTCACCCTCCCCTGGTGGTGCACACTAGAACAAGATGATTCGCTCTCTTATGGGACAAGATGATTCGCTCTCTTGTGGAACAGGATGATTCGCTCTCCATTGTAGCAGGATTGATGTGTTCTCCTGTGAGGCCTGGATTGATGTGTTCTCCATGGCAGCCTGGATTGATGTGTTCTCCATGGCAATTGTAGCAGGATTGATGTGTTCTCCTGTGAGGCCTGGATTGATGTGTTCTCCATGGCAGCCTGGATTGATGTGTTCTCCATGGCAATTGTAGCAGGATTGATGTGTTCTCCTGTGAGGCCTGGATTGATGTGTTCTCCATGGCAGCCTGGATTGATGTGTTCTCCATGGCAATTGTAGCAGGATTGATGTGTTCTCCTGTGAGGCCTGGATTGATGTGTTCTCCATGGCAATTGTAGCAGGATTGATGTGTTCTCTTGTGAGGCCTGGATTGATGTGTTCTCCATGGCAATTGTAGCAGGATTGATGTGTTCTCCTGTGAGGCCTGGATTGATGTGTTCTCCATGGCAATTATAGCAGGATTGATGTGTTCCCCTGTGAGGACAAGATTAATTAGTTCTCCTGTCGAGGCATCCTACCCATGCAGTCTAGGACTCATGGGAAGTACCTCTCATCTGATCAATGAGCAGGGAAATGAAGTTAGGGACCATAGTAGTACCGATGGACGCATCGTTGTATCTACCGTACTCCCTACGCTAGGATGACCTCCATTGATCTGGGATCAATGATACTGGTCTGGGACCAGTGGTAGGAGTTGTACCATACTATGACGCTGACTTCGGGTCAGTTGAGACTGGTCTGGGATCAGTGGTACATACTCTGAGACTGACTTTGAGTCAGTGGAGGATGATATTGGTCTGGGACCATTGGAGTTGTACTCACTATGACGCTGACTTTGGGTTGGTTGAGACTGGTCTGGGACCAGTGGTACATACTCTGAGACTGACTTTGAGTCAGTATGATACATCCTCGATCATCTCTTCTTCTTCATAATTCAGACAAAAGCAGAGTAGAACAGAACAATGCAAGAGCAAAGCAGAACAGAACAAAACAGTACAGATCAGTGCAGGGCAAAACAAGACAAAGCAGAACAGGCAAAATAGAGCAGAGCAGGGCAAGGGTCAGGTTGTACAAGGCAGTGCATTTGATGGATGAATAGTAACGACCAATAGACAGATTGTAGATGAAGTTTTCCATGGTTGAGAGGGAGTGTTAAAATTGGCAACCAGGGCAAAACTTCATGTGGGTCATCTTATTGATGGCTAATAATATTTTTATTAGATTCCTCTCGTCGAGAGGTGTAGAATTGATATAAAGATCATCCAATTCCGATAAGTATTCATGGAGATATGAATTTATTTTGATTATGGAATTATTATCAAGTCGACCTACAACTCATGTAGGCTCAGAAGCCCAACAGTCGCATCTATTCACACACCAACGTTGTGTGTAAATATAAGAGGACTTTTCCTCATTTGGATTCACTCATCTCATCACATCTCTCTCTCTCTACTGCGCAGATAAGAGTCTCTTCTCTACTGCGCTGAAATGGGTCTCTCTCTCTCACTCATGTGAAGTCGGAAACTGCTGAAACTGAAGCTGCAACTGCAGAAGTAAAGATTGACTTGCGTGGCCTAGAAGATCTCCTCTTTGGAACTGTGCTGTAGGTTCATCTGAACCTTCTTTGAAAGCTGCAACTTTTGGTGGTGGAATGAAGTCAATCCAACGAACGGTTTGCAAGATATCGACTGCCCTAGTTTGAAGCCGGAAACTACTGAAACTGAAGCTGCAACTGCAAAAGTAAAGATTGACTTGCGTGGCCTAGAAGATCTCCTCTTTGGAACTGCGTTGTAGGTTCATCTGAACCTCCTTTGAAAGCTGCAACTTTTGGTGGTGGAATGAAGTCAATCCAACGAACGGTTTGCAAGATATCGACTGCCCTAGTTTGAAGCCGGAAACTGTTGAAAGTTGAAACTGAAGCTGCAACTGCAGAAGTAAAGATTGACTTGCGTGGCCTAGAAGATCTCCTCATCTGAACTGCATTGTAGGTTCATCAGAACCTCCTCTGGAAGCCGAAACTTTTGGTGGTGGAATGAAGTCAATCCGACTGTCGGTTTGTGAGATATGGTCTGCCCTAGTTTGATAATGAAGCCGCTAATACTGATGCTACTGATCTAGGGTTTGCTACTGCTGATATGAATCAGATTTATTGTACTAATTCTCTCTGCTGAATTATTGAAGATAAAAGAAGATTTGATCAAAGGGTTTCCCCACACATTGTGGGGTTTGTCCCTGGCTAGCCGCCACATCTTGTGTCTCTTGTCTTGGCTTGTTTTCTGTCGATCGTTTAATGTTCTATCTGCACTTTACTTTATGTACATGTGATTGCTAATCGCTGGAATATAATAAGAAAAAGAAGTAAACTGTTATAAGCATAGAACATACCATAACTTAACATGGTTATAATTCACAGTAATGGGCATATTCTCTCACTCTAGGTTTTGGTACGAGATCTCCCTCGCAACTTGTAGGTTAATCGTGGCGATTCATAATTATGAAGATTGGTATTCATTAATGTCGTGTATGTGCAGCGTCATGGCCAGCCCGCACATTTCCTCAGGTCCATTTACAGACCAAGTGCGCTATCAAGCAGGGGCATTTCTCATTTCTATAATGTATGTGCCTACCTCCAACCATGCCAGCATTCTTGAACATCTCCCTTCATTCGCTAGTTGGTCCTTTCATTGGTCTGCATTGGTCCTCGCAAAGGTGTTGTGTTAGCATTGTCATTGTCCGCTGCACCTTTCATCCTCCTCCGAGTGCATGGGGAACATGGGGACTTTCTTGGTCTTTTCAATTCATGGTAATGGTGTGTCTCTCACGTCGGATGCTTGGCTTCCTCTCGGTGAGCAGATGATTTTTGAGTATCCTTCATACCACGGGCATCTCTCTAATTGTCTAGCAATGGCCTTTGTATTTCAGGTCTGGTGTGATCTCAGTCTTGTAGATTCAACTCTACCAATTATGGAATTTGGATTTCAATATGGTAAGCTCAACTCTGTTAATTGTGGTGATTGAACGCCTCCCTCCTGTGTCTCTTGAAACTCATGGTTCCCGGAGGGGGGTCTCCTTGCTACGCGCATGGCTTCCCGGCTCATGCTCTGTTGCTTTGGGGATGGTGTCGATGGGGTGGATGAGCGCACTATGGCAACTTTGTGGTGGCTCACAACTGATGTCAAAGTTCTACAACAGCATATGGTCAATGGATGGTATGTTGGTGTATGGTTCCATAATGGTTTTTCTCGATATGCTCAGTGGATGGTATGCTCTCATCACCGCTCTTCATGTCTTGTGGTCGCTTATCGTCATGGATGCGCTTCTTGGTTAACTGGAAGTTCGTGGGTGGTGCAATTGAGGTCAGAGATGCTCCAATGGCTCTCACTACGGCTCAGCCAACTTAGTGGTGGCTCTCCTTACTAGTGGCTCTTTGAGCAGCACTTCTAGGTCTTCGCAAAGCTTCATGTGTTTTAACTGTCAATGGGTAGCTCAATTTTGTCTCAGATTAGTCACATTTACTTTGTCAAGCAGAGGTCCCACAATTCTGCTCTCATGTATGTGTATGTACTCAGGGATTATGTTTTCTTTTTGCCATCCAAACTATTGAGAAGGGACACTTGCCATCTCATGTATGTATATGTACTCAGGGATTATGTTTTCTTTTTGTCATTCAAACTATTGAGAAGGGACACTTGCAATCTTAAGACTCTCTATCTGTGCTATTGATCTGCTTTCCCAGCGAGCAGACCAATAGTATAGAGAAATATCTCATGTAAAATAAAAACACTAATGCAGTAATAAAAAGGCGAGCTTCACACACAAAAAAAACTTCCGAAATGTTCACTAAATTTCAACATTAACGTTCTCAAACTAACTAAGAGCAGTTAAATTTGTCAAATGCTTACTACAGAACAAAATACATTTGCTAGTCCTACATGTTTGTTAAATCGTATAGTAACGGACTTAAAACATTTGACCCAACTTCCCCAATCTTTAATAAACATTGAAAGAACAGACTCGAACTAAATGCGCTTAAGCCTGCCAAAAGTTCAATAAATACGCCATTGCAAAGCAAAACCTAAAAGAACACCATATTCAAACTTCGTTGCTTTGACCTTAGAAGGATCGATGGCAAGGGGGTGATCTTGCACAACGCAGAGAGCTATAACGACCTCGGTCGCAGTCTGAATACAACGCAAGAACGGGGAACAAATCACCCTAGTTATATTCCACCCCTGCGTTCTCAAGGTTTCGCCCGTCTCCCGAGCATCTATTTTGCCAGCGTCGGTCAATGGAGGATCCCAGGGCCTCTGTGCCGAGCGAATCCACTCCGGATCGTAATTGTCCATCCTTTCTCCGTGCCTCATCACGAATAAATTCTGCACGAATGGCCCTTTCTTGCTACTGGATTCCATGCTGCAAATCAAGAGAAAATTTTGAAAATCTCTGCATTCATTTAGGGATTCGAACCCTGAACTCCCCCTGCTTGATATTGTACTTGCTGCAGGCAGGAGATTCAGAGGAAGACTCCAGAGGTTCGATCCAAGGGTGGGAATATCGTGTACTGGCCAGATTGGGAAACACACTTCGCATAGCGGACAAATTATTCAAAAATTATACCCAATTTATATTCGTCCCTTTTATATCTAAATATAAAATAGATAAATATTATATCTTATAGTAGGAAGAGAGATCTCTGTCCTTGAACTTCCTTGATTTGACTCACATTCACATGTAAGTTGATTCGTCTACGTTTCAATTTCGATTCTTGTTGGGAATTTGAAATTCACTCTAGTTTTACATAACCTTAGTAGATCATCGTATGCCTCAACGGGATGATATTGTTATGAATAATTAATGTAGGAAAGTGGTTTTGTTGATTGGCATATATTAATCCCATATTACATTTTAAATTGGATTCGTGGAAACTTTTTAATAACGTGATACATCTTTAAAAAAAAATGGTTTAAAGTATGTGTTTATTATATTTGTTTATGAACCAGAACAATATTTGATTTATCTTAGGAATTTATTTTTTTATTATTTAAATTAATTTATTTGTAAAGTGATTAATTGAGATCTTATTATGGGTTTAATTTTTATTTCTATTCATTATTATTTTTTAATTTTAATTCTTTTTTATTTAACTTTTTAATTTTTATTTTTTTCTTTTTTTTATTATTTCCATTCTCATGATTTTAAGTTTTTTCTTCATATTTTATGACTTATTATTATATTTAAAACATATTCTAATAAATATTATTATAAAAAAAATTATATATATATATATATATATATAAATAAAAAACAAGAACTACATTAGTACTTGTCGCTTAGCGTAAAATATAGCTTAATTAAACTTAAAAACAATAAACATAAAGATTTCATAACAAATAATTAAACGCTTTATTGTTGAATGTTGTCACCAAAAATTAAGAAATGTTATTAACTAATATTGTTTGTATTAACATATATCCACTTTGATATATATGTGTATGTGTGTTTATTTTTTATATATATTTATGTGTTTTATTTTTTATTAATATATATATATATATATATATATATATATATATTTATAATTACATTTATTAAAATGTGATTTTAATATAATAATAAGTCATTTTAGATTGAAAATATGGAGAAAACAAGTAAAAATCATGAAATGGAATAATAGAAAAAGGAAAATAAATAAAGATCACAAATAAATAAAAAGGAAATAAAACTAAAAACAAAAAATTAGTAACTAATGGAAATGGAAGTTACTAAACAACTCATAATAAGACCTCAACCGATCACCTTACAAATAAATAGATTTAAATAATAATAATAAATAACAAAAATTATTTCCCAATATTAAACTATGGATAAGTGGCATAATTTTTTGGTCAAAGACAAACTAATGCAAAGTCAAAGCAAAACTGAATGGTAATACCAATGCGTGTGAGAGGTATAAGAATGCGTAGTACCATGCCTATAGCAGGTATAATAAAATACACATATATATAAACAATTTTAGTTAATCATATTTCTTAATTTTTGGTGATGACATACAACAATACACTATTTTATTAGTTGTTTTATTTTTGCGATGAAATCTTTATGTTTTTATTGTTTTATAGTTTAGTTAAACTATATTTAAGCTAAGTTACGGGTACTAACTACTATGTAGCCCTTGTTATTTTTCAAATTGGGATTTATGGATTTTTATTCTTATGAGCGTCATTTCTAATATGAAAAGAATACAAATTATATGAGAAAATTGTAATATAATTTGATTTGATTTCCAAAGCAATTGAAAAAAAAAAAAAAAAAAAAACGTTTCATGGTCACTAATGATATAGTTTTATTATGAAATCGATATGACATTACAGAATATGGTGCTTATTTTTTAAGTTAAAATGCTTGTCACTAATGATATAGTTTTATTATGAAAACAGGATGATATTATATAATATGGTGCTTATTTTTTAAATGAAAATGCTCAAAATCCTAGCTTTTGTTACAATGCCCCCAGTTGCAACGAGCACCCACACTACCTTAACTTATATGATTGTTTACATAGGAACTTCATTGTTGCAAGAGACCCGACAAAACTCATTTATCTTTTGTCAGCATGGTCGTTATTTCCTTGGATGCTCCATATGCATACACAATATTCAGGGGAAGAACGTTGTGAATTTTCTACAAACAAACACAAAATATCTATGGTCATTTGGTTTTTAAATGTTCTCAAACCCAAATTAAAATGGCCATTAAATGAATTATCATATATTATAATCGTTTTGTTTCAAACAGCCCAATCTGAAGTTTTGGTTCTTTTGGCTTCATCTTCGAGCACATGTTCCCCCTTGTCTGGCCATATCTAGTAGCTCGTCCATGAAAATTGTTGTGTGTGGAGCGTGATTGTTCAGAGGTCTTTGTTTTAGCCGGATGTATACACTAGGAAGTTTTGTACACCCCTCCACGTGGGGGGGTGCAGGGGGGACTTGTCCCCCCCGCGGGGGTTCGGGGGCCAGCGGTCCCCCGGCGGGGGCTCGGGGGCAGCGCCCCCGAAGGCAAAAATAAATGTAAAATTGCCTTGTAAAAGTATAGTAATTTCTAGTCAATCTGGGCCGTTCATTAGGCGGATGATCTGACGGTAGAACTTATGTTTAGTTTAGGGTTTTTTGCCCTAGAAGGCAACCCCTCTCTTTGTATGAGGGCATTGTATTTGAGGCTGTGTGATAGATGTGTATTCGGTGAGCGAGAAATAAAGAGCTGAGACTGTGAGAGAAAACAGAGGATATTACAGCGGATTTGCTGTAGGTTGTGTCTCTTCATTTTGCTGGACAATAGAAAGGAAGGACTGGCTGTTCGGGGTGGACGTAGCCCAAACTGGGTGAACCACGTATATTTGTGTCTCTCTTGTTTTATGCGTTTTCTGTGTTTATATTTCTGCAATATTTTATGTGTTCCATTGCTCCGTAATAAATAATTTTCTAACAACTGGTATCAGAGCCGAAGGTCTATTTGGCTGATAAACTCGCAGGAAAGAAGGGTTCCTCGTTCGAGTGGGAGCAATGGCAGAAGATGGTAAGTTTAGGGTCGAGAAATTTAATGGCCAAAACTTCTCGCTGTGGAAGATGTAGATGGAAGATTATCTGTATCAAAAAGATCTATACCTACCATTGGGCGGAAAAACAAAGATGCCGACAGGTATGAAAGATGAAGAATGGAACCTTCTCGATAGAAAGGCACTCGGAACAATACGGTTGTGCCTTGCTGCGTCAGTCGCCTTCAACATTTCGAAGGAAACCACGACAGAGGGTTTGATGAAGACGTTGTCGAAACTATATGAAAAACCCTCGGCCCCAAACAAGGTATTTTTTATGAAACGGTTATTTAATATGAATATGTCGGAAGGTGGATCTGTTGCAAACCATTTAAATGATTTTAATACTGTTACAAGTCAGTTAAGTTCTGTAGGGGTAAAGTTTGATGATGAAGTTAGAGCTCTGTTATTCTTGTGCTCATTACCAGAAAGTTGGAATGGTTTGGTAATGGCCATTAGTAACTCCGTTTCTGGATCTAGTACTTTAAATTTTGATGATGTTGTCGGTGCTATCCTTAGCGAGGAAATGCGACGAAAAAGCTCCGGTGAGACATCGGGAAATGCTTTGAGTGTAGAGTCTAGAGGAAGAAAAATGGAAAGAGGAAAGAGCTCAGGATATCGCAGTAAATCAAGGAAAGGCAGATCCAAGTCTAGATCGGGGATAGTGTGTTGGAAATGTGGAAAGAAAGGACACCTAAAGAAAGACTGTAGATCTCGGAAGGGAAAAGAAGGAGATGCACAGCAAGAAAACAATCATGAAGCAAATGTGAGAGGTGAGGTGTTACAAGATGCTTTGGTTCTTCCTTTCGAAAATATTACTGATTCCTGGGTGGTAGATTCAGGGGCTTCATTCCATGCCACACCTGATAAGAAATACTTTCATGACTATGTTCAAGGAGATTTTGGACAAGTTCGTTTGGGTGATGATAAACCCTGTAAAATCGTTGGAATGGGTAAGGTTCTTGTAAAACAACAGAATGGAAACCAATGGCTATTAAAGGAGGTAAGGCATGTTCCAGATCTAAAGAAAAATCTGATTTCAACAGGGCAGTTAGGCGGTGAAGGTTGTGTGACAACTTTCACAGATAAAGCTTGGAAGGTCACCAAAGGAGCCCTGGTAATAGCAAAATGCGAAAAGGTTGGTACATTGTATTTATGCAATGGTATTTTTAACTCTGTTAATGCTTTAACTTCCAAAGGAGCAGATGCAGCATTATGGCATCATAGGCTCGGACACGTGAGTGAAAAGGGGATGAAGATTCTTCACTCAAGGAATTTGTTGCCGGGTTTGAAGAATGTTGATTTGGACTTCTGTGAGAATTACATTTATGGAAAACAGAAGAGAGTCAGATTTCTCAGAGTTGGGAAAGAAAAGAAGAATGGAAAATTAGAGCTTGTGCATACAGATGTATGGGGACCTGCTCAGGTATCATCTCTCGGTGGCTCTCGTTATTATGTTACTTTTATTGATGATGCAACTAGAAAAACTTGGATTTATTGTATTAAGAATAAATCTGATGTATTTGATACTTTTAAGAAATGGAAAGCTTTGGTTGAGATTGAGACAGGAAAGAAATTGAAGTGTCTTAGATCAGATAATGGAGGTGAATATTGCAGCAAAGAGTTTGATAGGTACTGTTCAGAGCATGGAATTCGCAGAGAGAAGACAGTTTCAAGAACACCACAAGAAAATGGTGTGTCAGAAAGGATGAACAGAACAATCATGGAGCGTGCAAGGTGCATGAGATTGCATGCAGGATTGCCTTTACAGTTTTGGGCAGATGCTGTAGATACTGTTGTTTATCTAATAAACAAAGGGCCTTCAAGTTCCTTGGATGGCGGTGTTCCGGAGGAAGCATGGACAGGTAAAAAGGTAAACTACTCTTTTTTAAAGCCTTTTGGTTGTGAGGCCTTTGTCCATATTGATAAAGAAAATAGAACAAAGCTTGAGGCAAAGTCAAAGAAATGTACCTTTATTGGATATGGTGTTAATGATTTTGGTTATCGCTTATATGATTATGAAAATCACAAAATCATTAGGAGCAGAGATGTAATATTCAATGAAAAGGTCTTGTATAAGAATCAGTTGCAGGAAAAGAAGCAAGAAAAAGAAAACAAGGAATACGCAGTTCTTGACAAAATCACTGAAAAAGTAAAGGTGCCTGAAAATAATAATAATCAACAACCACAACAACAGCAACCACCACAACAGCAACAGGAACCCAAACACCCGAAAGTGGTGTTAGAAGGTCTACCAGGATAAGTAGACCCCCTGAACATTACTCTCCTTCATTATATTATTTATTGTTGACTGATTCTGGTGAACCCGAATGTTATGAAGAAGCAGTGCATGTAGAAACCAGGAAGAAGTGGGAGCAAGCCATGAAAGAAGAGATGGACTCCTTAGCACATAACCAGACTTGGGACTTAGTCAGGTTGCCTACAGGTAAAACAGCATTGCAGAATAAATGGGTTTACAGGCTAAAGGAAGAAGATGGAGGAAAACAGAGGTATAAAGCTAGACTTGTGGTGAAGGGGTTTGCACAGAAGAAAGGTATTGATTTTGATGAAATATTTTCTCCTGTTGTTAAAATGACTTCAATCAGAACTATTTTAATTCTTGTAGCAGCTGAAGATTTGCATCTTGAGCAGTTAGATGTAAAGACAGCCTTTCTCCATGGGGATTTGGAGGAAGAGATATATGCAACAGCCACAAGGATATGAGGTGAAAGGGAAAGAGAAACTAGTGTGCAGGTTGAAGAAGAGCTTGTATGGCTTAAAACAGGCTCCAAGGCAATGGTATATAAAATTTGACAAGTTTATGTCTGAACAAGGTTATACTAGATGTCACTCTGATCATTGTGTTTATTTGAAAAAGCAAAATGATGGCAGCTATATTATATTGTTATTGTATGTAGATGAAATGCTTGTTGCAGGATCTAACATGCAGGAAATAAATGTGCTCAAAAGAAAATTGGCAAATTCATTTGCAATGAAGGATTTGGGAGCTGCAAAACAAATCCTTGGTATGAGAATAACTAGAGACAGGAAAAACCGTAAATTAACATTGTCTCAGAATGAGTACATACAAAAGGTGTTGAAAAGATTTAACATGCACAATGCAAAACCAGTTAGTACACCTTTTGCTATCCATTTCAAACTTAGCAAGGAAATGTGCCCAAAGACCCAAGAAGACATGGATTATATGTCTAAAGTTCCATATGCATCAACAGTTGGAAGCTTAATGTATGCAATGGTCTGCACAAGGCCTGATATTGCACATGCAGTAGGAGTTGTAAGCAGGTACATGAACAATCCAGGAAAGGAACATTGGATGTCAGTGAAATGGATTCTCAGATATTTGAAAGGTACCACAAATCAAGCATTATGCTTTGGTGGTTCAAACATCTCCCTACAAGGATATGTTGATGTAGATATGGCAGGTGACAGAGATAACAGGAGGAGCACTACAGGATATGTATTTACTGTTGGAGGAACAATTGTCAGTTGGGTTTCAAAAATCCAAAGTGTTGTTGCACTTTCAACAACAGAAGCAGAGTATGTTGCTGCTACAGAGGCTAGTAAAGAAATGATTTGGTTACAAAGGTTTATGGGTGAGTTGGGTAAGAAGCATGATATGGGCACGTTATACAGTGATAGCCAAAGTGCCATTCATCTTGCAAAGAACTCAGCATTTCATTCCAAGACTAAACACATACAGCTCAAGTATCATTTCATACGATCAGTGTTGGAAGATGGAGAGTTGAAGCTGGAAAAGATACACACTAGCCAGAATCCTGCAGATATGCTAACAAAAGTTGTAACCAGGGAGAAACTGAGAACATGCTCAGTTTCAATTGGTCTTCAAGGATGACGATGAAGATGAGAAACAACCAGGTCCAAAGAGGAGTCATTGTCCAGCAAATGAAGCAACGGTGGAGTTGCTACAATCATTCTCCAAGTGGGAGATTGTTGTGTGTGGAGCATGATTGTTCAGAGGTCTTTGTTTCAGTCGGATGTATACCCCAGGAAGTTTTGTACACCCCTCCACGCGGGGGGGTGCGGGGGGGACTTCTCCCCCCCGCGGGGGTCTGGGGGCCAGCGGTCCCCCGGCGGGGGCTCGGGGGCAGCGCCCCCGAAGCCAAAAATAAATGTAAAATTGCCTTGTAAAAGTATAGTAATTTCTAGTCAATCTGGGCCGTTCATTAGGCGGATGATCTAACGGTAGAACTTATGTTTAGTTTAGGGTTTTTTGCCCTAGAAGGCAACCCCTCTCTTTGTATGAGGGCATTGTATTTGAGGTTGTGTGATAGATGTGTATTCGGTGAGCGAGAAACAAAGAGCTGAGACTGTGAGAGAAAACAGAGGATATTACAGCGGATTTGTTGTAGGTTGTGTCTCTTCATTTTGCTGGACAATAGAAAGGAAGGACTGGCTATTCGGGGTGGACGTAGCCCAAACTGGGTGAACCACGTATATCTGTGTCTCTCTTGTTTTATGCGTTTTCTGTGTTTATATTTCTGCAATATTTTATGTGTTCCATTGCTCCGTAATAAATAATTTTCTAACAAAAATCTCTAGAGACGAAGCTACCTTGTGCAAATCCGTAATGTGAGTCCGACCCTATGCAACAAATTCTATGAAACCCACTTGTATTAAATGACCATGCCCTAGTGGAGGTAGCAGACACTTGGTGATATGTTTTGAAACTAAAAACTGTGTTGATGAAGTTTTGAAATTGCTAATTTTAGTCGTATGATTTTGAATACAACAAAGAATATTTTGAGTTTAATAGATATGAACCATTCACGCAATTTTTAATATTTAAATAATTAAAATTCCATAAGCCCTATTCTGAAATAGGATGCCTAACAACGTAATTTTGGTAAAGTAGCACAACCACAATAATAAAGGGGTTGAAATACATAGATAAGCATCATTTTTCACCTTTTAATGTTATTGATAAGCATATGGAAGGTGGAAGATGATGCTGATTGGTGTAATTCAACCACTTTCTAAATGTGGGTGCGGTAGTTGACGACTAACATGCATAAGGAGGATTAGTATCCATGGTTGATTATGGTTAAATACGTTCAATTTATGGTTGAGGAGGATTTATTATGATGAACGTATAGTTCACTATGGATGACCATAGTTGTCCACATCTGGCTATAGTTAACTATGATAGATTATTATTGACTATGGTTCATCATGGTTGCTCGTGTTTGATCATGGTTGACCATGGTTACCCATGGTTAACAACATTCAACTAAGGTTTACCATAGTCAACCATGGTGGCCATATTTAACTATAATGGACCATGGTTGACTATGGTTGACCTAGTAAATCTAGTAAACATAGATCAACCTAGTAAACCTAGTTCAACCTTAAACTTAAGCCAACCTAATAAACCTAAGTCAGCCTAGTAAATCATTGGTCAACCTAGTAAATCATAGGTCAACCTAATAAACCTAAGTCAACTCAATAAACTTAGGTTAACATAGTCAACCTAGTGAACCTAGGTAGACCTAGTAAATATAGTAAACCTAGTAAACAATGGACAACCTAATAAAACTAGGTCAACATAGTAAATATAGTAAACCCAAGTCAACCTAGTAAACCTAGTAAATCTTGTAAACCTAGTTAACTTACTAAACATTGTAAATCTAGGTCAACTTAGCAAACCTAGGTCGAACTAGTAAACATAGTAAGTGTAGTAAACCTAATAAACGTAATCAAACATAGTAAACTATATATCAATCTAATAAACGTAGGTCAACCTAGTAAACCTAATAAACGTAGGTCAACCTAGTAAACCTTGTTGAGCATCGTTAACTTTGGTTGGCCTAGTAAACATAGATCAACCTAGTAAACCTTGGTCGACCTTAAACCTGAGTCAACCTAATAAACCTAGGTTAACCTAGTAAACTTAATAAACTTAGGCCAACCTAGTAAACTTAGGTCAACCTAGTAAACTTAGGTCAACCTAGTAAATCTAATAAACCTAGTAAATTTAGTTAACCTAGGGCAACCTAGTAAACTTAGTTAACCTAGGTCAACCTAGTAAACCATAGATCAACCTTATAAACCTAATTTTCCTAGGTCAACCTATTAATCATAGGTCAATCTAGTAATCTAGTAAACCTAGTTAACCTACCAAACCTTGTAAACCTAGGTCAACCTAGCAATCTCGTAAACTTAGCTACCTAGTAAACCTCGTAAACCTAGGTCAACACAACAAACCATAAGTCAACCTTATACACCTAGGTCAGCCTAGTAAACCTAATAAACATAAGTCAACCTCGTAAACCTAGTTGACCATGGTTCATTATGGTTGACCTAGTAAACCTAAGCCAACCTTGAACCTAAGTCAACCTAATAAACTTAATAAACTTAGGTCAACCTAATAAATCTAGTAAACGATCAACCTAGTAAAACAAGGTCAACATAATAAACCTAATAAACTTAGGTCAACCTAGTAAACATAAGTCAACCTAATATATATAGTAAACCTAGTTGAACTACTAAACCTTTTAAACCTAGGTCAACTTAGTCAACCTAGGTCATCCTAACAAACCTAAGTTAACTTACAACTTAGTAAACCTATTAAACCTAATAAACCTAATAAACCTAGGTCATCCTATAAAACCTATTAAACCTAGTAAAACTAGTAAACTTATGTCAACCTAGGTCAACCTAAATCAACCTAGGAAACCTAGGTTAACTTGATAAACCTAGTAAAGTTAGGTCAACCTAGTAAACCATGGTTAAACCAGTAAACATAGGTCAACCTAGTAAATATAAGTTAACCTAGTAAATCTAGTAAATTTAAATTAACCTAATAAACCATGATTAAGCTAGTATACCTAGGTTAACCAAGAAACCTAGTAAATGATTTAAACCTTGGTCGATCCATAAACCTTATAAACCTAGGTCAACCTAGTAAACCATGGTTAAGCTAGTATATCTAGGTAAACATAGTAACCCTAGGTCAACCTAGTAAACCTAGGTCAAATTAACAATCATAGTCTAAGTTAACTATAGTTGACCTAGTAAACCTAGGTCAACCTAGTTGACTATGGTTGACCATGGTTTACTATGGTTGACCTAGTAAATGTAGGTCAACCCAGTAAATGTAAGTCAACATAGTAAACCTAAGTTAACTTAGTAAACCTCGCATACCTAGTTCAGATTGTGATGAAGTTTATTTTTTGTCAAATTTCGATGTCATTTGTTGTTCATCACATTGCAATGTCATTTGTTCTTTGTTATTTTGAAATTTTGTTTGTTGTTTGTCACATTTAAACGTCATCATATTGTGATGTGGTTTGGTCGTCATATTGTGACGTGGTTTGTTGATTGTCACATTATGACATTGTTTTTTGTTCATCATATTACAAGGTCATTACTTGTTCCTAAAATTACAACATTGTTTCTTGTTTATCACATTGCGAGATCATTATTTTGTTCCATTGCAACATTTTTTGTTGTTCCTCACATTACGATTTTGTTTATTGTTTGTCATAGTGCGACGTTGTTTATTGTTCATCACATTGCGATGTTGTTTGTCTTTTGTCACATTAGGAACAATGCTAAAGTTAATGCCCATGGTGACCATGATTTGCCATGGCACCCATGTTGATTCTTGTTTACTTTGATTCTTATGTTGACTATGGTTAACCATGTTACCATAGCCAACCACTGGAAACCATAGGTGACATGTGTTAATGTATAGATTAATGTATAGTTAATATGTTATAAATGTGTTAATGTGTAAATTTATGTATCATTAATGTCTTGCTAATGTGTTAATGTGTAGATTAAAGTGTAAATTAATGCATTGTTATTGTCCATGATTATTGGCTTTTCCACGCTTTAAGATCTTCTTTTATAAAATGATATATGGTTATGCATCTAACCTTTGCCTTTTGTTATTGTTTAAGATTGAAAATCGATTGTTTTCTTTAATGTTATCTATTTATTTCATGACCTATTGATAATATATATTTACATAAAGATTGATGAATTTTTATTTGATACATTCTGACATTGATATTTATTTGTATTATGTAACCAGCTCACAAAATAGAAGAAAAGATAGATCAACGACTTTAAAATCAACCTCTTCGAGGGGGTAACCTCCTTTACATTACACAAATGAATAATTATTGGATGATACAAATGACAAAACCTCCTTTCTATATATAGGAGTCTAAGGGGTCACAATATAATCAAAGCCGACATAACAATAATAATATAAGGGCACAACAATACAAATAGTGGGCTTCTATGGGGCAAAATAATAACAATATGGGGACAATAGGGGCACAACAATAACAATAAGGGCTACAACGACAATAGTAATGGGGGAATCACTTATATTATAGGGACCTAACATTCCCCTCTCCTTCAAAAAAGTGTTGTCCTCAACGCTTGAGTATTTATGGATGCTTTTGTATAAAATCCTCACCCTCCCATGTGGAATCTTCAACGGGTAAGTTCTTCCACTTGATGAGATACTACGAAATTGATCGATTACGTAGTTGTCAAGTTCTTGTTTCTGTCACTGCTTCAGGTTCTAATATGTGTTTTCCTTCCTCGTCAAGTTTTGGCAATATTGTTTGAACTAGGAGTTTGTCACCTATAACCTTCTTTAAGCATGAAACTTAGAAAACTGGGTGCACTCGGGAAGCTGCAAGAAGCTCCAATTTGTATGCCATAGTACCAATCTTTTGCAACACCTTGTATAGACCATAATAATTTGGTGATAACTTATTATCCTTCATAGCTTGCTTGAGGAACATTTGTTTATATGGTTGTAGTCGTAGGAATACCCAGTCACCTGCATCAAAACTTCCTTCGCGGCGATGTTGATCTGCCTGTTGTTTCATTCTATGATGCGCCAACGTGAGGTTATCCTTTAAGAGTTGGAGAACTTGTTGTTGATGCTTGATGTGATATTCCACTGCTTGAACATTAGAATTTTCTCTTAAATATGATATGATGGACGGTGGATGATATCCATAAAGTGCCATAAATGTGGTCAATTTTGTTGCATTATCGAAGGAAGTGTTATACCACCATTCAACCAGAGGCAACCATTTGACCCTTTGTGTTTGTTTATCAGGTACAAAGCAACGAAGATATCCTTACAAACATTTGTTTACTATCTCAGTTTTCCCATCAAATTGAGGATGATAAGATGAGCTATGAGCTAACTGAGTACAAAGACAAGAAAATAATTCTATCAAAAAAATTTCTAGTGAAAATGGGATCTTTGTTGCTTACAATAATATTTGGGTTTCCATGTAGCTTTTGAATTGTTTCCATAAATGCAGTAGAAACTGTATTGGCTTTAATTGGATGCGATAATGCACAAAAGTGTGCATACTTGGTAAGTTTGTCAACTACCACCATGATGACACTCTTTCCTTCGGACTTGGGTAAGCCTATGATAAAATCCATTAAAACCTCCTCCCAACTTTGGCTATTTACCTAAACCAGTAGGTCCTTGGGCAGACCCCACACTAGCTCCAAGACGTTGGTCTCTAACTAAAAAAGTAAACACTTGAGCTTGAGAGGCTTCTGGGCCCATAAAATTCACTGGGATAAACGGTATTGTTGAACCAAACAAAACAACAAGCAATAAAACCAAAGAGGGATAGAGCCACTAAACTATAGGACAAATAAGCTTCTCCGGACCATACGAATGCACGGCGAGCCCATGCAAAAGGTTTGGTTAAGATATGCCAGATACCACCAAAGATACAAATGGAACCTAACCATACATGTCCTCCAATTACATCTTCTAGATTGTCCACGCTAACGATCCATCCTTCTCCCCCGAAAGGAGATTTCAGTAAATAACCAAATATAGCACTTGGGTTAAGTGTCGGGTTCGTAATTTTTCTTACATCTCCACCGCCAGGAGCCCAAGTATCATATAAACCTCCAAAATACAAAGCTTTTGCACTGGAAGAAAAGCACCAACACCTAGCAAGATTAGGTGAATACCCAAAATTGTGGTCATTTTGTTTCTATCTTTCCATACATAGTCAAAGAATGGAAAATGTTCTTCTAAAGTTTCGGGTCCTATGAGTGCATGATAAATACCACCAAAACCTAAAACCGCAGAAGAAATTAAGTGAAGTACCCCAGATACAAAATATGGAAAAGTGTCCACGATTTCCCCACCAGGACCGACTCCCCATCCTAGAGTAGCTAGATGGGGAAGCAGAATCAATCCTTGTTCATACATAGGTTTTTCTGGTACGAAATGAGCCACTTCGAATAGGTTCATTGCTCCGGCTCAGAATACAATTAATACGGCATGAGCCACGTGAGCCCCAAGCAATTTACCCGACAAATTGATAAGTCGGGCATTACCGGCCCACCAAGCGAAACCAGTGGTTTCTTGATCACGACCAGCTAAAGCTATAGTTCCATTAAAGAGCGTTTCCACGGGGTAGGACCTCCTCAGGGAATATAAGGTTTTCATGAGGCTGATCTTGAGCCGCCATCCAAGCACGAATACCTTCGTTTAGGAGAATAATTTTTGTGTAGAAAGTCTTAGATTCAGGATCTTCTGCTGCACGGATCTCTTGGGAAACAAAATCATAGGCACATAAGTTTAGAGCTAGACCAACTACTCTAATGGAACTCATCCATAAACCGGTCACTGGCACAAATAACATGAAGAAATGTAACCAACGTTTATTGGAAAAAGCAACCCCAAAAATCTGGGACCATAAGCGATTAGCAGTGACCATGGAATAAGTCTCTTCGGCTTGAGTCGGGTTAAAAGCATGGAACGTATTTGCACCATCACCATCTTCAAATAAAGTATTTTCCACAGTAGCACCATGAATAGCGCATAGAAGAGCAGCACCCAATACTCCGGCAACTCCCATCATATGAAATGGATTCAAGGTCCAATTATGAAAACCTTGAAAGAAGAGGATAAAACGGAAAATAGCTGCTACACCAAACTAGGTGCAAAAAACCAACCGGACTGTCCCAATGGATAGATCAAAAATACAGAAACAAAGACATCAATTGGAGCAGAGAATGCAATTGCATTATAAGGTCGCAATTGTACAGATCGAGCAAGTTCAAATTGACATGGATAAAGGTTGTAATAGACCTAGGGTCTTAATTATTTCAACTTTATATTGTTGGCAACCCAAACATTCCGCCACAAACTTTTGAATATCTGATTTAAGGTCATCCCAAAAAATTCCTTCTTAACCTTATGGTAAGTTTTTAAAAATCCTGATTTCCCTCCTAAGGGAGAGGTGTGCAATTCCATAAGAATCTTTTGTTTGAGTTGGGAATTCTTACATAGGTATAAGCGATCTTTGAACCATAACAAATCATTTTTCCAGCTAAATGTATCAGATGTATTGGAATCTTGTTGTGACTTTTGAATGAGTGCCCACACTTCTTCATCATTCTTCCATTCATACCTTGCTTCATTTATCCAATTTGGTTGGATAATAGAAATGACACAAAGCAATGCTTCCAAATCCTCATCCTTTCTTGAGAGTGCATCTGCCACAACATTTTTCTCCCATTTTTGTAGATGATTTCAAATTCATAACCCAACATCTTTGTGACCCATTTTTGTTGCTCTTCTAAAGATAATCTTTGTTCTAAAAAGTACTTAAGACTATCATGATCTATTTTTACCTTGAAGTGTCTTCCCATTAGGGAGGGTCGCCATTTCTTAAGTGCATGTAGTATTTCCAACATTTCCTTCTCATAAATAACTTTGTGTAAATACTTTCCTTTGAATGGATGACTTTCGAAAGAAATGGGTCTTTCTTCTTACATTAAAACAACACCAATTCCATTTTCCGAGGCATCACATTCCACAATAAAGGTTTTTGTGAAGTCTAATGTAGCTAAGACCAGTGCTTGGCACATTGCCTCTTTAAGATGTTCAAAGTCTTTCGTTGCTCCTGGAGTCAATGAAAATGCATCTTTCTTCAATAATGTTGTTACAGGCGTTTCTATTCACCCATAATTCTTAACAAACTTGCGATAATACCCTGTCAACCTAAGAAATCCTCGTAGATGCTTTATGGATGTGGGGATTTTCCACTCCTTAATGGTTTTAATTTTGCTAGGGTATCCCTTCACACCTTCATGAGATACAATATGACCCAGATATTCCACCTCTTTTACTCAAAAGAAACATTTGGAGTTTTTTGCATATAATTGTTTCTCCTCCAATAGTTTGAGTACCCTGTCAACATGTTGAACATGATCCTTCCAAGACTTGTAGTAGATTAGTATATCATCAAAAAATACTAACACAAATTTTCTAAGGAAGGGTTTGAAAATGGAATTCATCAAATCTTGAAATCTAGAAGGTGCATTGGTAAGGCCAAAAGGCATGACCAAAAATTCATAATGACCCTCATGAGTTCTAAATGTTGTTTTTGGAATGTCTTTAGTCTTCATTTTGATTTGATGATATCCTGAACGAAGATCCAACTTGGTGAAGTAAATTGATCCATGCAATTCATCAATGACAGGAATGAGAAATGTATCTTTAATAGTGAACTTGTTGAGCTCCTTCTAATCCATACACATGCGCTATCACCCATCCTTCTTGTGCACCAATACTATTGGAGCAGAGAAAGAAATTTGACTAGGTTGAATTATACCATCCTCTAGTATTTCTGCAACCATACATTCAATTTCGCTCTTTTGGGCATAGGTATATCTATAAGGCCTAATGTTTAGAGGAACACTTCTGGGAATCAAATGAATAGCATGATCATGATCACGAATAGGTGGGAGGCCTTTGGGAGTCTCAGATACCTTGGAATGATTGTCTAAGACTTTTTTGAGATATGGAGAAATAGATGATTTCGATGTGGGAACCTCTAGCGAACATAATTGTGCAATTACGCCTCGTTGTTCTTTCTTTAGAAGCTTTGTCATTCCATCAGAGTTGATTATATTTCCCAGTTTCCCTATGATACCCCTTAATTCAACTTCCTTTCCTTTCAAAGAAAATTTCATGAAAAGTTCTTGAAAATTAAAAGCTATTGTACCCAAGGATTGTAGCCATTAGACTCCTAGTACAACATCAGCACCACCCATTCGAATGGAAAGCATTGGGCTATTCAATACATATTCTCCCATGGATAGATTGATATTATGGCACTTTACAGAGCAATTTATGGTTCCTCCACTTGCAACCATCAGTAGACAGTATGGTGCTGGATATAGGAAGCAATTCAATTCCTTGGTTATCTTACAATGAATAAAATTATGGGTACTTCCCGAATCAATCAACATTATTACCTTTTTCTTCTTGATATGTCCTTCTATCTTGATAGTTTGAGGAGTGGTAAATATGGCCAATGCATTACAAGATCTGGTCAGATTCATTTCTTCTTTCTCTAGGGTTTGTTCTTAGTGTATATTCTCTTCTTTTGACATTTCTTGTTCCTTTTCTTCCTCCTCTTCACAATCTATGTAAAATAATTTCTTCTCAACACACTTATGACCTTTAGTGTATTTGTTATCACAACGGTAACAAAGCCCTTTTGCTCTTTTTTCTTCCAATTGTTTTGGTGTCAACCTTGTAGGTTGTGGAAGGCTAGGGGAAACAAAACTTCCATATTTATAGTTGTGAGTGGTAGACTTCCTTGTTGCCATAATTTTTCTTTCCATTTTTCTTGCCAACCTGAATGCCTTCTCCAATGAATCAAGTTCCCAAAGGTGAACCTCATGTTGGATGTCCCTATGAACACATCAATCTTATGCTCCTATGGAATATCTTTTACCCTTATATTCAATTTTTGGAAGTCCTCAATGTGCTCCATCATTGAACCCTTTTGTTTGAAATTTATCAATTGGTTAAAAAAAATGTTTCTTTTTGTATCCTCATAATGTGCTATCATTTCTTCAGTAAAAATTGCCCAAGTGATAATTTGTTTACGAGAGCAAAGCCATCAATACCATACAAACTAATTTGGTTCCAAATATAAAGTTGTAATGCGTACCTTTTGTGTGTTTTGCACAGTATGGAGATCGAAATATTGCTCCATCTATAGTATCCATGTTATGGGATCCTTGTCATCAACCTTCCTCATATTGATCTTTGGAACATGGTGGGTCTTCAATCCACCATTAGAATCTATGAAATCATGATTAACATTTCTTTTTTTCTCCTAATGAGTTTATTTTACTACCCTTTCACCATTGGTAAGCATTTCTTGTAGCAAATTTGTCAAATCTATCTTCAAATCTTCCATGTTGCCTTTAATTTTTTCTTCTATACCATCCATCTTAGCTTCCATGTTGTTTAGTCAATTTAGTGTGTTCTAAATTGCTAATTAAAATGTCAATCCGGGATTCGTAAACTGACGAAGTGAAGTGTACTATATGTACAAGATAACCATTTTCTTAGTCTTTTGTCATTTTTGAGTTTTTTTTATTTTGTTTTTGGATTTATCTTTTATGGATTCCCTAGTGTGTGATGGCGAAACTGAAAGTTAAGTATGGATGGTAATGGTGATTTCTACAGTGATTTTCCAAACTTAAAAGTGTTCAAAAAGAAAGCTCTAAACTAACTGTAATGAAATCAATTCTCAAGAGGAAGTAAATGTATCAAACAGTGAACTAATGATAATGGCCCAGTATCCTTACTGCTGTATGAAAAAGAAAGTAAAAACTGAACTTAAAGCAACTCAAAGACTGAAAGCAAAGCAACTAAATCACACTACTTCAACCCCTGTTCTGATCCTTTACCCTTCAACTCAATCTGCCTTATGGGAAGTAATCATAAACAAGCTGAGTAATATGATATCTAAATTGCATAAAAGGAAACTAATCACACTACTTCAATCCCTGTTCTGATCCTTTACCCTTCAACTCAATCTGCCTTATGTGAAGTAATCATGAACACGCTGAGCAATATGATATTTAAATTGCAGAAAATTAAATTGCATAAAAGGAAACTAATCACACTACTTCAATCCCTGTTCTGATCCTTTACCCTTCAACTCAATCTGCCTTATGGGAAGTAATCATGAACAAGCTGAGCAATATGATATTTAAATTGCAAGAAAGCAAACTAAATCATACTACAATAAGTAATATTCTGATTCCTTACTAATAGAGTCGCTTGACTATAGAAAGGAAATCATAAACAGATGAGTAATATGATGTCTGAGTAGCAGAAAAATAAATAAGAAAAACACAATTTGAAAAATGACAGTGCTGGAATTAAACTTTAGGAAATGAAAATCAACAGCAAGGACAAGATGATCTCATGTCAGTAGTTATAAAAAAAAATATGTAAATCTGCCCGGGTTACCTACAACAAAACCTGTAAAAGAAGCACTGATCAGCTAACAGTTAGAAAAGAAGCATAAAGGAAATATAGACAGCAAATGAACATCAGAACAACACACTATATATACAAGCAATGATTAAAAAAACAGTAAATGAAAGCAAGTAAGAAACTATACAAAGCTCTGGTGTATAGGGGCCCTCTGCAACCTCGGCCAGTCAATCACTTAGTCATAAATCAGATTCAGAAAAACTGTCTTCTCATGTATTTAAAGCAAAGTGAAATGCAGTACAGTGGGTGACAACAGTCAAGATTACAATACAAAAAGCTAATCTATTCAGCGTATATCAATGCGTTATTTATAAGAAAAAGGTGCTGCAACTAATTCCTAGATTTATGCTACCAAGAGACACGTAAATCTCCTTGAGCCGAGATCTAGCGTGATGGTCATGAATTCATGGAGTGGTGGCTGCTTGGTTCAGTTCACGGGCTGCTCTCCAGGTGTGCCAGTACCTCCGAAAACTAAGGATCGTGCCATGCAAACCTTCACGTGGGCAAAACAGAGCCGTGCCACCGCAAAACTCCTTATTTGGCCCTTCCTTTGACCATCGTTGACCGCGACTGTTTATGAGTGATTTGGCTGATCTGAGGGGACACACTCCATGTACACGTCACGTGCAGCTTACCCATGTGGATGGTTTCTCCATTGGACACCTGTAGCATAGCCTTTAACAAAATGGCTGCGGAAACTTGGGCTGGCTGCGGAAAGTGACAAGTTTCCGCAACTGCTTGAACAAAAATCTAAATCAAACAACAGTCATAAACATAGTTAGGAAACCATTCCATAAGCTCTTTTTAGACTATTATGCAACGATTTGACAGCTTGGTGGATGAAGTAAATGGAAAAAGAAGGCTGAAAGGGTATATAGGGAAGTGCAGGTTTGGGACTCAACATACCCCCACTGTGAAGGTGTTGCATGTCCTCATGCAACCAAAATTTAGTCACCCCTTTCTAATCCATATGTTCTAATGCTTCTGCTAGGACATCTAGCCCTCTTTTCTTCTTCTTTGGTGCTACCACCATTTTTGGTTTCCTTATTAGACATCTGAACTTGAGATTAATCAATGCTCTGCTAAACTTTTTGCACTTTTTCTTCAGAGTCTTGTTTTTCTTTTGCCATAGTCCTAAATGGAGCATAGTGTTATCATGAATAATTTTATCTACCTTGCTCTGCTCTTTGAGTGCTTCATTTTCCTGCTTGATATGCCTGTTTAGGACTTCTATTTCAAATGCCTCCTGTTTTAAGGACTGAACTTGTGCATCTAGTGGCAGAGTGGTACTTGGACCTGCAACTGATTTTTCTAATGATTCCAAGTAGTCATATACTTCCTGTTGATTGGGGTCTACTTCAGGTGTCTTTCTTGGACTGAGTTCAAAATCTGGTGGAGGAGGAGGACTGCTCTCTAACTCTAGCCGAGAAGGGCTTTCATTATGTGGAGGACTGATTTCAATGCTTGGTTGAGGATGAGGTGGACTACGGCCAGCTGGAGTTTTCTCAGGTGTCTCTCCACCCAAGTCAATGAAGTGGGGCCATTTTATTTGCGTTTTACTTCCTTTTCCTCTTAACCTCGTGCTTCTCCTTAAGTATGGTGGACTAATACTCTTTTCTTGTATACTCTGTTTTCCTTTTGCCCTTTCCTTTGCTATAGCAGCAGCCTGAAGATGTACTAATCTTTCTGACAGTGGTTGATAATCCTCCTCTATGGATTGCTCAGGGGATGGGTAGACTTCTTGGATGGTCCTTTTGCCTTTTTCTTTCTTCTGTTTCTTGTATTTAGCTCTATCTTCTTCTTCTTCTTTTTGACCGGTTTCTTGAGTTTCTATAGTAGGGGAGTCTTGGACTGTAGTGCTCTTTTCTCTCCTCCTACTTTTTCTTGGTGTCCTCGGTGTGCTACTTTCAGAGGCCTCAGATGGCTCTTGGAAGTAGTTTCTTATCAAGAATTGCTCCCATGTATCTTTGTTTTTCCTTAAGTGGTCTTCAATAAGAATTTTTATAAGTCCATGATGGTATAGATGAGGGTCTATATTGCCTATGTGTTTTTGGACTGTAATGCTCATCTTCTTCAAACTCAAGAGCAAGAAATAAGGCAAATTAAGAGTCTGATTTTCTAAGAAATTCATCAACAGTCTAGCATGGTACATATACATCGAACCGAAGCGTCCTTCACAGGTGACAAATTTTTGGATAACTAACAGTAGACTAGCCCATTCTTCCTTCAATGCATGAACATGAATTCCTTTAGTAAACACGGTGGTGTCCATACCTGGGTTTCTTAGCATGATTCTCCATGCCTGTTCATCCACGCTATTATTTTTGAACCATTTCTCACCCTCTTGAGGTAAGCCTGTAGCAGCTGCTACTGTTGTTTCGGTCACCGTGAGCTTCAAATCTCCAATCTCCACTTTCTGACCATCAAATGACCGTGCAAAAGCCTTGGTTACTTCTTTGTTATAGCCTTTAAACCTTTGAATGAATCGTAACCATTTAGCTTTCTTTAGTAAATCCTTGGCTTGAGGGTAACCTTCTAGATATTTCGGTCCTTCTGGCTCTGCCCTGAGTAGTTTTCCCATTCCTTTCCCTGTTTTAAATTTCAACTGAGGATGCAATTGCGTATGAGGATTTTAGCAGAGGATAGTAGCTCGGTTGCAGGGTTTATGGTAAAAGGTAATGGCTGCAATCGATAGCAGGTAACGGGAGTGCTTCGGATTTCAGGCGGAACAGAGGATAAACAGTAGTGAATGGGTTTACAAACTGAAGTGCGTGTGTATGAAAGGAAGGTCTTAAATGAAATGGTAAGTGACCGGTAGTGGAGGCGAGATCTTTTTTTTTTTGAATTAACGGCTGTGTACGGGAGATCACACGTTTTAATAGATAGCTGCGGAAAATACGGTGAGGAAGAGCCGTAAAGAGATTGGTCACATCTTATGAGCGCAGGTGGCAAATGACAGTGCAGTCAACTTGAGTTTAAACCCGAAAACCCATCATGAGACCGTTAAGAAATGAATGCATGGTGTATGGAGTAAGATCGTGGGATAGGAGTGAGTAATGGAGCTATCATATCGAATCATTGCACATAGTAGAACTTTTCATGGTTTGATAACTATGCATAATCATGACTTTAATTGCTATTTGATAAAAAAAAATTCTCATACCTTTGGAAACTTTGTCATTTCTTGCCCATAGTTTTTAACCAAATGTTATTTCTTGATGTCTTGGAGATGCTCCATGTCTTCATGGCATTTGCTCACTTACACCTGCATTTTCATGATTTTTGTACTAACATTTTGTCTATGAATTTGAAAAACAGAGTGGTGGTGGCTGCGGAAATCGTTTCTGGCTGCGGAAACTGCTTCCAGCTGCGAAAACTAGGACAACACCCACTTAGCTAAACAAATATGGTTAGAAAAGAACTAACTGAGTGAAAATAGTCCTGAAAGGAACTTTTATTGATGAAATGAAAATGAAATGAGTGGAATGGAATGAAAATGAAGCGAAGTGAAGTGAAGAGAAAATGTGAATGAGATGGATATGGAGTGGAATGGCGAATGAGGTGGAGTGAAGATGGAAAGATAATTTTTTTTTTTTGGAAAATATAGAGTGTCAAGTGTCCTTGATTTTCACTCTATATTTTCTGTATAGGACTGCCAATCTATGATTGGTTTTCAGGCTTATACAACTTTTTTTTCTTTTTTTTTTAACTGAGAGAATCAAAGGCTAGGATGGTGGGGAAGAAGGATTCTTCTCCACTAGCCTTATTGCAGAATTCTCTTGGAACATCTTGACAAATTCTTCTTTTGAGAGTGGCTTATGATAAATTTTCAATCGGTGGCCATTCACAAGAAAAGAAATCTGAAATTCATCAATGGTCTTGATTCTTACTGCTCCATTATTAAAGACTTTGTCAATTTCATATGGCCCAAGCCAATGGGTCTGAAATTTACCTTTAAAGTCTTTGAACTTGGAATCAAACAGTAACGCCCAATCTCCCTCTTGAAACTTCCTCTCTTTGATGTATTTGTCATGCCATTTAGGTCTTTGATGTTGAACTAGATCAGTCTTTAAAATTGCTTCTTGTCTGATCTCATCTAGCTCGTTCAACTGCTCCATTCTGTGCTTTTGGGCTTCTGATAGATTCATCCCCAACTGGACTGCCATCTTGAAAGTCTTGACTTGAAACTCAATGGGGAGCAGGACTTCTTTCCCATAAACAAGTTCATAGGGAGAATGTCCTGTTGTATTCCTCCATGTAGTTCTGTAGGCCCATAAGGCTTCAGGAAGCCTTTCTGCCCAATCTTTTCTGTGTAGATGAACAGTTTTGGTGATGATGCTCAAATAACTTTGTTTGTAGACTCCACTTGGCCATTTGCTTGCAGATGGTAAGGAGTAGATTTTCTGTGCTTGATTTTGTATTCTTCCATCAGCTTCTCCATCAAGTTAGATGTAAATTGACTTCCCTCATCTGTCACAATTTTTCTTGGGACACCAAAACGAGTAAAAATATCCTCAAAAAGAAATTGAACAACTGAATTTTCAGTGGCAAAAGGCAATGCTTTAGCTTCTACCCATTTAGTGACATAATCAGTGCATACCAATATATACCTTTTCTGTTTAGATGGTGGATTAATAGGTCCAATGAAATCTAAAGCCCATTTTTCAAAGGGTTCGATGAGTACCTGTGGTTGAAATGGAATTTCATTTGAAAGAGTTGGTCTCCCAACTCTTTGGTAGCTATCACACCTTCTGACATATTGTTTTGCATCTTTTAAAAGGGAAGGCCAATAATATCCTAAAGAAAGGATTTTATAGGCCATCCTTTTGTCAGCGAAGTGTCCACCGCATGGTTCATCATGACATGCCTTGAGGATGTCAGGCATTTCATCCTCCCGAACACATCTTCTGATCACACAATCTAGCCCTGTTTTAAACAATTCATTAGAAATCCATGAATAACTTGAACTCTCCTGAATAATCCTTCTTTTTTCACCAGGAAATAAATGTGGAGGTAGCTTTCCTGTAACCAAATAGTTAGCAATATCTGCATACCAAGGAGTCTTGGTAGTTATTGCAAATAAATACTCATCTGGAAACTTATCCTGTACAGGAGAATCTTCATTAGTATTTTGGATTCTAGACAAGAAATCAACTACTGTATTTTGTTTCCCTGGTCTATCCAACACAGTAATATTGAATTCTTGTAAAAGTAAGAGCCACCTTGTAACTCTGCCATTAGTAACAGGTTTATTCATGAGATATCTAATTGCAGAATGATTAGTATGGACAAAAGTTTCATAGCCAGTTATATAGTGTCTAAACTTATTGATTGCATGAACAACAACTAAGAACTATTTTTCAGTCACAGTATAGTTTAACTCGGTGGGAGTCAAATTTTTACTGGTGTAGTAAATGGCATAAGGAACTAAATCTTTTTGTCCCAACATAGTTCCTAGAGCTGCATCTGAAGCATCTGTGGAAATATGGAAAGGAAGTTTCCAATTTGGCCCTCTCAAAATGTGTGCTTCAGATATTCTTGTTTTCAAAGTTTCAAATGCAGATTGACAATCAGTATCCCATTTGAATTCACAGTCTTTTATGAGTAATTTGAAGAGTGGAGATGCTATTTTGGTGAAGTTTTCAATAAATCTTCTATAGTATCCACTAAATCCAAGAAAACTTCTAACATCTTTTTGACAATTTGGAATGGGCAACTTGGAGATGACTTCAACTTTTGATCTATCAACTTTAATCCCATCCCCTGAAATATGATGTCCTAAAACAATCCCTTCAGTAAACATCATAAAGCATTTTTCATGACTCAATGATAGGTTTGTTTCTTTACATCTTATAAGGACTTTTTCCAAATTCTTTAATGCCTCTTCAAATGAATTACCATAGACTGTAAAATCATCCATATAAACCTCTACACAATCATGGATTAGATCAGAAAAGATTCCTAGTACTGCCCTTTGAAATGTTGCGGGTGCATTACATAATCCAAAAGGAAGTACTCGGTAAGCAAAAGTTCCCCATGGACAGGTAAATGTGGTCTTGTCCTTATCTTCAGGTGCTACCTGAATCTAATTATAGGCACTAAAACCATCCAAAAATGAAAAATACTTTTTGCCTGTTAAAGTATCTAATACCTGATCGATAAAGGGTAAAGGAAAGTGATCCTTCAAAGTTGCTTTGTTCAATTCCCTGTAATCAATGCATACCCTCCATTTACCATTCTTTTTAGGTACTATAACCAAAGGAGAAACCCATCGACTATCTGAAATTGGATAAATGAAGTTTACATTAAGTAATTTTTGGAGCTCTTCTTTCACTATCTCCCTAAGGTTTGGATTCATCCTTCTCTGAGGTTGTCTGATTGGTCTACTATTTTCCTCAATGTAGATGTGATGAATGCAAGTCTTAGGGTCAATACCTTTCATATCAATATATTCCCATGCAAATGCAGTAGAATGTTTTTGCAAGATTTTGGTTAGTTCTTCTTGTTGTGATCTTTCCAAATTTTTGTTGATATTCAATGTTTTACCTGGAAAGATCTCAATGGCGGAACTACCAAACTCTTCCATAGAGAAAAGAGACATTTTTCTAGATGATAGATACTCAATGTCAGAATCTAACTGAAATTGTGTGTGGTCATATTCTGAAGATGTTTCAAATTTTTCTAATGTGTTCAGAATTTGACTATCTTCACTAACTTCAGAAATGGTAAAGATAGGTTGTATAGTATCCTCATCATCAATCCACTCATTATCTCCTATTTCTGTAATTGCTTTTGCTGGAGGATACAGATTGAATTTCTTTGTCGAATTACCATCAGAAATATACATATCCCCAGACCTACAACTGATGAAAGCATCGGCTGTGGCTAGCCAAGGTCTTCCTAAGATGAGAGGGTGTCCTCCTAAATTACTCTTGGGGGTTAAAATCATGAAATATACTGGATATTCCCAAGAGTCTAAGGAGACCGAAATGTCTTCTAATACACCATTTGGTTTGATAATTGATCGATCTGCAAGTTGCAGTAAAGTAGGTGTAAAAAGAAGATTAGGAAGTTTCAGTTGTTCCATAGTCTGTCTACTCATAATGTTGATAGCAGCCCCTAAATCAATCAAAGTATTTGGAATTTCTACCCCATTGATATGTGTTTTGACAATTGGACTACCGGGATCTACATACTTCTGCATAGTAATTTTTCCCATCATAATATCTGCAATTTTTCCTACCAGGTGGATTCTTCTTATATCTCTAGGTTTCCTTTCTGGTCTTTTAAGACTCAACTCCTTTATTGTTTTTGCTAGAATAGGAATCTCTCTAATGGCTTGTAACAAGGGAATCTTGATACAGACATTCTTCAATTCATCTAGAAAATCATAGTCACGCAACAAGATTTGTTTTTCCACCCCTTTGTCAATTTGTAATCTTTCAGGAAAAGGAGGTGTGGATGAAGATGCAGGTTGCTCAACTATAGGAGTTGTGGGGGTTAGCTCTTTTTCTTTTTCTTTCTAAGTGCTTGGGTTTTGAAGAGATGCTTCAGAACCCTTATTGGCTTCAAGAGAATCTTCCTCAGAAATGCTTTGCTTTTGGGCATCTATAGAAGGTTTATCTAAAACTCTACCAGATCTGAGTTGTACATCATTGAGAGGAACAATCATATAGGTAGGAAATTGTCGACCTTCTACCATGTAAGCATTTTGAGGGTTTTTATTATTGGGGTTTGGCAATGGCTGAGAAGGAAGTTGATTTGACTTCTGTTGGAATAGAAGCAAGAGTTGAGAATTTGGGTTCTGTTGAGAAGGTTGTTGTTGTTGTTGAAATGGCAATGATAGTTGTGGATTTTGATTTGGAAGTTGTGGAGCTTGTTGGTTTTGAAAAGATGGAGGATATTGATAAAATTGAGCAAATCTCCCATAAGGATTTTGCATGCCTTGTACCCATGATTGAAAAGGATTTTGAGGTTGGGACCAAGGTTGTTGCCAAGGATTCCATTTGGTGGGGTTTGAAAGTTCATAGGTTTGTTAAACCCTTGGTTTTGTTGCCCCTGCCAAGGTCTCCTTGCAACAAAACAGAGAGATTCAATTATATTTGGATCTTCTTGGAAGACAGCTTTGAGCCCAGGAATTGAAGGACAATCCTTGGTCTCATGATTCTCTGAACAAATCGCATATGTTTCTACAACTTTTGCATCCAAGGGACATTCCCTGAGAGCATGTTTCTTTCTACATTTTGGGCAAAAGGTGGCTAAAGCTTCAGCTTCTACTTTCTGCTTATTGTGGATCTTAAGAGTGTCTAGTTGCTCACTAAGACTTCCTAAGATATCAGTTTTGAATTCATCAAGCATATTGCCAATCTCAGCCCTACTTATTGATCCAGTTGCAGATTTGTTTGCTCTGATGAGAGAAGGATCTCTAGGCCCTTTTTCAGTTTTAGATTTTCCTCTTGAGAGATGGACACACAGCTCTGCTATATTATGAAGTGGAAGTTGAGATATGTCTCCTTTTCCCATCTTGTTCAAAATATCTATCCATTCATCTCTAATGGCTTTTAATAGAAGGGCTTTCAAATTTTCCTCATCTAAGTTACTCATTTTTGCTCTTTTCAGATTGTATTGGAATCTTTCAAGTAAATCCTCCAAGTTTTCATCTTCTCTTTGTACCATTTTAAATACTTCATTCTTGTGGTTGGTGGGCATACAATAGACCAGGTATCTATCCAAAAATGTTTGTTTCATATCATTCCAAGTCCTAATGGATTGAGTGAGTAATCCCATGAACCATTTCAAAGCAGCTCCTTTCAATGTTGAAGGAAATAGTTTGAGTTTTTGAGAGTCTTCCAGATAATCATAGGTTCGACACACGACCTCAAACTCAAATAGAAATGTTTCAGGATCCTCATTTCTTAACCCATGAAAGTTTGGAAGGACAGATGGTGAAATATTTTTCATTGTTGCACGAGAATCCTCATCGACTATAGGAAATCCAAATGAGTTATCTCCATCCCTATTTCCCCCATTGTTACCTCTACCTCCTCCATTATTTCCTCCTCCCCCTCCTCTACCTCTACCAAATCCGTTAACTCCCTCCTCTGTCATGGTAGCTTCCTCAGAGATTTCAGAGTCCTCTGGTTCCTCTACTAATGGCGAACGAGGAGGAATTTCTCCCTCTTCTTCCTTAGGTGATTCTACTTCTTCAATTACAATGTGTCTCCCTGTAGAAGGAAAGAAAGGATCTTTTCCTAATTCAGATTCGATGGATGGTGTGGAAGAGTCTCCTAACTCAACTACTGCCTCTTGAATTCCAGGAATCCTAGGGCTAGGAGTGTGGGTTGGTGATGATGGAGGTGTCTCTTGTCTATTCCTTGAAGTAGATGGAGTTGTGAAAATCGAACTCTTGGCTCTAGCTAAAAACCTTCCCCTAGAATCTCTTGCTCTATGCATATCATTTTTATTTTTCTTCAAGTCAGGCTAATAATTCTTTTTCTGATCTTCCAGGTCACTCTAGGTGCAAGAAGAGAGCATACTCAAGAAACTATTAAACCAATAACTTTCTCTTTTCTGATCCTCCAGATCACACTAAGTGCAAGAGGAGAGCATACTTTGAGAGGTTATCAATTTTCCTTCCTTGAAATTTTTTTTATTTATAATTTTTTTTTAAGAAATTGGCTACCTAGTTTCACTTCCTGGCAACGGCGCCAAAATGTTTAGTCAATTTAGTGTGTTCTAAATTGCTAATTAAAATGTCAATTCGGGATTCGTAAACTGACGAAGTGAAGTGTACTATATGTACAAGATAACCATTTTCTTAGTTTTTTGTCTTTTTTGAGTTTTTTTTAGTTTGTTTTTGGATTTATCTTTTATGGATTCCCTAGTGTGTGATGGCGAAATTGAAAGTTAAGTATGGATGGTAATGGTGATTTCTACAGTGATTTTCCAAACTTAAAAGTGTTCAAAAAGAAAGCTCTAAACTAACTTTAATGAAATCAATTCTCAAGAGGAAGTAAATGTATCAAACAGTGAACTAATGACAATGGCCCAGTATCCTTATTGTTGTATGAAAAAGAAAGTAAAAACTGAACTTAAAGCATCTCAAAGACTGAAAGCAAAGCAACTAAATCACACTACTTCAACCCTTGTTCTGATCCTTTACCCTTCAACTTAATCTGCCTTATGGGAAGTAATCATAAACAAGCTGAGTAATATGATATCTAAATTGCATAAAAGGAAACTAATCACACTACTTCAATCCCTGTTCTGATCCTTTACCCTTCAACTCAATCTGCCTTATGGGAAGTAATCATGAACAAGCTGATCAATATGATATTTAAATTGCAGAAAAGGAAACTAATCACACTACTTCAATCCCTGTTCTGATCCTTTACCCTTCAACTCAATCTGCCTTATGGGAAGTAATCATGAACAAGCTGAGCAATATGATATTTAAATTGCAAGAAAGCAAACTAAATCATACTACAATAAGTAATATTTTGATTCCTTACTAATAGAGTCACTTGACTATAGAAAGGAAATCATAAACAAATGAGTAATATGATGTCTAAGTAGAAGAAAAATAAATAAGCAAAACACAATTTGAAAAATGACAGTGCTGGAATTAAACTTCAGGAAATGAAAATCAGCAGCAAGGACAAGATGATCTCATGTCAGTAGTTATAAAAAAAAATATGTAAATTTGCCCGGGTTACCTACAACAAAACCTGTAAAAGAAGCACTGATCAGCTAACAGTTATAAAAGAAGCATAAAGGAAATATAGACAGCAAATGAACATCATAACAACACACTATATATACAAGCAATGATTAAAAAAATAGTAAATGAAAGCAAGTAAGAAACTATACAAAGCTCTTGTGTACAGGGGCCCTCTACAACCTCGGCCAGTCAATCACTTAGTCACAAATCAGATTCAGAAAAACTGTCTTCTCATGTATTTAAAGCAAAGTGAAATGCAGTACAGTGGGCGACAACAGTCAAGATTACAATACAAAAAGCTAATCTATTCAGCGTATATCAACGCGTTATTTATAAGAAAAAGGTGCTGCAACTAATTCCTAGATTTATGCTGCCAAGAGACACGTAAATCTCCTTGAGCCGAGATCTAGCGTGATGGTCATGAATTCATGGAGTGGTGGCTGCTTGGTTCAGTTCACAGGCTGCTCTCCAGGTGTGCCAGTACCTCCGAAAACTAAGGATCGTGCCACGCAAACCTTCACGTGGGCAAAACAGAGCCGTGCCACCGTAAAACTCCTCATTTGGCCCTTCCTTTGACCATCGTTGACCGCGACTGTTTATGAGTGATTTGGCTGATCTGAGGGGACACACCCCATGTACACGTCACGTGCAGCTTACCCATGTGGCTGGTTTCTCCATTGGACACCTATAGCATAGCCTTTAACAAAATGGCTGTGGAAACTTGGGCTGGCTGCGGAAAGTGACAAGTTTCCGCAGCTGCTTGAACAAAAATCTAAATCAAACAACAGTCATAAACATAGTTAGGAAACCATTCCATAAGCTCTTTTTAGACTATTATGCAACAATTTGACAGCTTGGTGGATGAAGTAAATGGAAAAAGAAGGCTGAAAGGGTATATAGGGAAGTGCAGGTTTGGGACTCAACACATGCCTGTATTCAAATCTTTCATGTTGCCTTAAGTTTTTTTTCTATACCATCCATCTTAGCTTCCACACCTTTCTTTAAACTATCCATCTTAGCTTCTGTTACTTTTTGTGAGAGTGAATTTTGTTGCACTTGGTCTCATAATTTTGATATATCGTGTTGCATTTCTTCCTCTTCTTCATGAGTCATGTTAGAGTTTTCAGGTTGCTTACTAGGTGTTCCCATTTTCTTTCTCTGGGGCATCAATGAATGATAATAATGCTTCACTATGCCTTGAATTCCTTCAAACTAATTTTTCAAACCAAACTTATGCAAAATTTTAAAAAACTACACACCATTTTTCACTTCGTAGGAGCTCGATATTGAATCTATTGTATCTTTGTAATTTTGGATCTCCAAGGTCTAAAATTGCATCCTGCGGTAGCCCTCTGAGTCCTCTTTCCAACCCCGTAATTCTAATCAAGATTGGATTCTCCAAGGAAGAGTTATGCCAAATCTCCCAAGATGACCTGATTATAGACTTGTTAAGTAGAGTGAACTTGTATTAAGTTCCACGTGTCACTGTTTTGACCTTAGGACATGAACCCAATACACAGAAACTACAAGTCGTCCTCTTTCTGTAACTTTTTACGAAATTTCAATTTGAGCATCAGAGAGAAAGTTATGGCGATTTTCCCCAGGTCACCTGTTTGAGAAAAAATTCGGGGGCCTGCAAAAACCTTAACTTTCTTGGATCCTATCTCTGACAATATAGAGATAAAAGGTTGAAATTCAGACCCAAGATTCATTGAGATTTCGGCTCAAATGGGTTTTAATTTCTGCTTCTGAAATATCATAAAAAACAAGTTATAGTGAAAATTCCACGATGACCTATTTGGAGCAGCGAAACCCTTGAATCCAAAGCTCTGATACCAAATGTTATGTAACCAGCTCACAAAATAGAAGAAAAGATAGATCAACGACTTCAAAACCAACCTATTCGGGGGGGGGGGGGGGACCTCCTTTACATTACACAAATCAATAATTCTTGGATGATAGAAATGAAAAAACCTCCTTTCTATATATAGGATTCTAAGGGGTCACAATATAATCAAAGCCGACATAACAATAATAATATAAGGGCACAACGATAACAATAGTGGGCTTCTATGGGGCACAATAATAACAATATGGGGACAATAGGGGCACAACAATAACAATAAGGGCTACAATGACAATAGTAATGGGGGAATCACTCGTATTATAGGGACCTAACAATTTGTGATATTGCAATGTCAATTTTTGAACATTGTTGTCTATGGTCAATAGTGGTTGACAATGAGTGAATATTGTTGGCCATGGTTGTCAATCCTTAACTATAGATGGATATGGTTGACATTGTTAACCATGGATGACCATATTGACCATGTAGAGTGATTCCTAAATTTTAGGGGCCCAGGTTGAGTTCTTTTGAGCTTTAATTATTTAATTCAATTTAACTAAGTTAAATTCAGTTAAACTAGTTCCAAATGCAATAATTAGTAGGAGATTCAATAGTGGGGTGTAACCTGCAGTAGTGGGGTGTAACCAACACTGCTCAACCAGTAAACTGAAGATTCACTCATAATTAACTTATGCATGTCAGATCAGAGAAAGATGCAGTTGATATTGGAGTTCAGGGAGAATGTAATATCAGTTGTATAATCATCTGAATTGTATAAGTGATGCATGCAATCAGAGGAAGGCCTATGATGGATTGTGCAGTTATGGATGAGGAATTTCCCAATTAAATATGGGCTAATTCCCTTGGAAACTGCACAAGGATATAGGAGCTTGGAAGGCAATAGATTTTGCTAAGTATTGGCTGCAGCTTGTTTGTGAAGAACTGAGATAGATTGAGATAGTGCAAAAGTTGCTCAGGCTTGAACAAAGCATTGTAATCTTCTCATATTTTATGATTAATGCAATATACAGACAACAGGGGTTTTTAGCTATGGCTTTCCCCTAAAAATTATTGTGTTATGTGTGATTGAATTCTTTCTCTTTTATGCTTCGTGATTTCATCGATCAATTATTGTTTCTGTTGATGAGTAGAGTAGATTCAAGTCAATTATTTTAGCATATTACAATTTGCAGTTTAAATCTACAATGAATTTGTATATGGTATTAGAGCAGAAATCATTATAGAAGAGGAGAATACGAGTTTGTCTTTTGCAGGAGAAATTGAATTTGTAGTATCATACTTCAAAGCCAACAAGATGTCGTTCTACAGATTGAGACTCGAATATGCCCTTGAGGGTGGTTCAAACTATATTTCTTGGAAGGATAGGATGGAGGTAGTGATGGAAGGCAATGGGCTTAAGGAATCTATAGACAAAGATATTCCTAAGCCAGTTGATGCTCAGGATCCGGAAGAGTGCAGAAAGTGTGTGGAAAAGGCGAGAAGGATTATCCTAGAAGGAGTTCGAGATCATATTGTCTCGAACATCCATGGTAAGGAAACTCCATTTACAATGTGGAAGGCCTTGACAGACCCGTTTCAAAACAATAGTGACCATAGGAAGCTGACACTGAAGGACAAGCTCAGAAAGATCAAGATGGAGAAGGGAGACTCAATACCAAAGTACTTGACCAAGTTCACCCAATGTCGTGATGATATTGGAAGTGTCGGTGTTAGCGTTTCTAAAGAAAATTTGGTGAGCCTAGCACTTCTAGGACTTCCCAAGAGTTGGCACAACTACCAACACTCAGTTGCTGGGAGGGAGAAGCTACCAGAGTGGGAGTGATTGTGGTCTGACTTGGTACAGGAAGAGATTTGGCGGAACACCAAATATGGACCCTCATCCAAGCATAATGATGATGAGAATTGTATCTTAGTTGGAAAGGCAAAGAAAGCGAAGGGGAAGTTATCCCATTCCAAATTAGATTCTAGTAAAGGCGACAAGAAGGACATGTCGAAGATTAAATGTTTTCAATGTCATGAGCTGGGACATTATGCCACAAAGTGTCCGCACAAGAAGTCCGGTAAGAAGCCCTCAGGAGGAGCGATAGGTGAAGCTCTTGCTTCACAGTTCAAATTGGAGTTCACCCTCATCACTTGCATGGTGACATCAGTGATAGGTAGTGTGTGGTACCTGGATAGTGAAGCCTCATTCCATATGGACGACAACAAAGATTTCTTTAGTGACTTAGAGGAGAAGGACCTCCAGATGCACATCAAGATGGGAGATGATAGGAGGTATAGCACGACCGGCATTGGTACTGTTATCTTTCAGAGGGAGTCTGGTACTCCTCTCACATTAAAATATGTCATGTATGTTCTGGGTTTGAAGAATAATTTGGTGTCAGTTGCCATGTTGGAGGATCATGGCTACAATGTGATATTTAGTAAGGGAAAGGCTTTCCTTAGTCACAGAGCCTCAAGACAAGTGAAGCAGAATGAGGTTCGGGTGAAGAACCTATATAAATTAGATGTAGAAGACTGCCCTACTTTGAGCACTAAAGTATAGAAGGTGCAGAGTTGAGACATCGGTGAGTTGTGGCATAGAAGATTGGGTCACTTGCACCATGGAGCTTTGAAGATCATGCAACAAATTTCTACAAGGCTTCCCAAGGGTACACTAGAGCAGAGAGACACATGCAAAGGGTGTACATTGGGGAAGTACACCAAAGCTTCATTTCATGATAAAGACAGTCGAGCACAAGCAATCCTTGATCGAGTTCACTCAGATGTGTGTGGACCATTCTCGACAGCATCCATGGCCAAGCACATGTATTATGTAATATTTGTTGATGATTTTTATCATAAGTGTTGGATTTTCTTCATGCAAAAGAAAGATAAGATGTTCACTAAATTTTGTGAATTTAAAGCTCTTGTCAAGAAATATACTGGGAGGAAAATTAAAGATCTCAGAAGCAATAACAGTGGAGAATATGTGTCGAATGAATTCAAGAACTTATGTGCATAAGAAGGCATTTGACGGGAGCCAATAACACCTCATAGCACATGACAAAACTGGGTAGTTGAAAGGAAGAACATAAGTATTGTGGGAATGGTATGGGTGATGTTACATGATCAGGGCCTATCGTTGCACTTGTGGGTTGCAGCATGAAACATAGTTGTTTATTTTCAGAACAGAAGCCCTCATCGAATTCTCGGGATGAGTATACCAAAAGAAGCTTTTCAGGTAAGAAACCAAATGTGGCACACTTCGAGATCTTTGGTTCATCAATCTACTGCCATGTTACCAAGGATGCACGGAAAAAGCTAAAGCCAATAACCAAGTCACTTATATTTGTTGGGTACACTGATACACCTCACAACTATCGGGTGTACCTGTCATCCAACAGGGGCAAAGTGGTTTGTATAGATGTGAAGTTTGATGAAGATAAAGCCATGAGATGTTCACTTGAGAGGGAGCTTCAGTTACATGCAGATTATGAGATTTTAGCTCCAAAGGAGGAACCTCTGGATGATGTGGAGCAGCCACATGTAGAGGAACAAAGAGTGGAAGCACCCACTCATGCAAAGACTTCCAGAGATGGAAGGAAGCGCACAAGAGAGGCTGACAGATTGATGCATGATGCTAGAGAGAATGTGGGAGCACCCACATTATAGTGTAGGTAGAGGAGGCCACCAGATCTGTACACTAGCTACATGGCTCTGATGAGCGAGAGTGTTGAGGTTGAGCCATCCTCATTCGAGGACGTAGTGCAACAACCAGTATGGGTTGGTTCAGGAGTATGACTCCATTGTCAAAAACAATGTTTGGGTAGTGGTCCTAAGACCAACAGACAAGTCAGTGGTGAGTTCCAGATGGCTTTACAAGGTAAAGCAAGTAGTAAATGGGAGTGTGGAGAAATGCAAGGCCAGATTTGTGGCTAGAGGGTTCTCTCAGGTGGAGGGAGTTGACTACGATGAGACCTTTTCTCCAGTAGAAAGGTACTCGTCAATTAGATCTATTCTAGCATTTTCAACTCATATGGGATGGAAGATACATCAAATGGATGTGAAGACAACAATCCTCAACAATATGATTAAGGAAGAGGTGTTTATTGAGGAGCCGAAAGGATTTGAGACCTTTAACAGAGAGTCGCATGTGTGCAGAATTAAGCGAGCGTTGTATGGACTAAAACAAGCACCTCGTGTTTGGTACACTAGCATTGATAACTATTTCACTTGATTGGGCTTCACCAAAAGTGAAGCAGATGTGAACTTTTACCATATTATGGTTGAAGGTAAATTATTGATTATAGTATTATATGTCAATGATTTGATTCTAACAGGTGATGAGAAGCTGATAAAATCTTGCAAAGAGGATCTTGCAAGAGAATTCAAGATGAAGGACCTGGGGTTCATGCATTACTTTCTTGGTATGGAAGTATGACAAGGAGATGAAGAATTGCTTGTCTCTTAGGGCAAGTATGCCAATGAGATACTGAAGAAGTTCCACATGGAGAGAAACAAAACGATGGAGACTCCTCTAGCAGGTAACTGGAGGAAGGAAGATTCTACTTCAGGTGAAGTAGTGGAGGCTACTATTTATAGACAACTTGTGCGTTCACTTATGTTTTTGGTGAACACACAATCGAACATGTGTTTTGCGGTTAACAAACTTAGTCAAGTTATGGTTAAACCAACCAAAATTTATTGGAAGGCAACTAAACATGTGTTGAGATACCTCAGAGGCACCACTCAATTTGGTCTTTGGTACAGACGGACAAAGGGAGTGAAGCTTCAAGGATTCATAGATGCAGATTGGGTAGGGAGTTCATCCAACAGAATGAGCACATTAGGGGGGATATTCAGTATTGTGTCAGAAACAATTTCTTGCTACAATAGGAAGCAAAGATCGGTGCAATAGAAGTAGAGTACATGGCTGGTAGTCAAGCATCTTGTGAGGCTATCTAGATGAGGAAGATCCTTGTTGGGTTATTTGGTCAGCAGATGGATCCTACCGTGATTTATTGTGACAATCAGAGTTGTATCAAACTATCTAAGAATTCAATTTTTCATGACCATTCCAAGCATATCGACATCCGATATCACCATCTATGAGTTTGTGTGCAGAGGAGAATCATGTTGTTGGGGTACATTCCTACAGAGGAGCAGGATGCAGCTATTTTGACAAAGGCATTATCAAGATGCAAATTCGAGTTTCATAGAGTAGGGATCGGGGTAGCAGATAATCCCTTTCTTATTGAGAGAGTGTTGAAAAATGCAACAAGAAAATCCTAATTTAATTTTGTCCTTGAGTTAAATTAGGAATTAAATTGTAATTGATATCTCATTACAACTTGTAATATTTAACTAAGTTAATTTGACTTAGTTGTCTCTGTTAATTTGAGTTGGGAGTTTATCTAGAGTCATGTAGAGTGGTTCTTAAACTTTAGGGGCCCAGGTTGAGTTCTTTTGAGTTGTAATTATTTAATTCAATTTAACTGAGTTAAATTCAGTTAAAATAGTTCCAACTTATGGAGGAATTAGTGGGAGATCCAGTAGCGAGGTGTAACCTGCAGTGCTGGGTGTAACCAATATTGCTCAACTAGTAAACTGAAGATTCACTCATAATTAACTCATGCATGTCAGATCAGAGAAAGACCCAGTTGAGATTGGAGTTCAGGGACAATGTACTATCAGTTGTATAATCATCTGAATTGTACAGGTGGTGCATGCAATTAGAGGAAGGCCTATGATGGATTGTGCAGTTATGGATGAGGAATTTCCCAATTAAATATGGGTTAATTCCCTAGGAAATTGTGCAAGGAAATAGGAGCTTGGAAGACAACAGATTTGGCTAAGTATTGGTTGGAGCTTGTTTGTGAAGCAGTGAGATAGATTGAGATAGTGCAGAGGTTGCTCAGGCTTGAGCAAAGCATTGTAATCTTCTCATATTTTTTTATTAATGCAATATACAGATAACAAGGATTTTTAGTTGTGGCTTTCCCCATAAAATTATTGTGTTGTGTGTGATTGAATTCTTTCTCTTTTATGCTTCGTGATTTCATCGATCAATTATTGTTTCCGCTGATGAGTAGAGTAGATTCAAGTCAATTGTTTTAGCATATTACAATATGCAGTTTGAATATACAAGGAATTTCTACAAGTCAATCGTGGTAGACTATAATTGAATATAGTCGACTGAAGTTGGCTGATGATGATGGAGGCTTACTATTTTCGAATAAGGTTGACTATAACTAACTTTAGTCAACATATGGTTAACTAAGGTTGGCTATAAAGGTGGGCTATTTTTTCTATGTCATTATGTTTTGGCATTCTTATTTGTTCGCAGCAAGGCAACGCCATTTTTTGTGTAAATTAACATATTACTAATGTGTTATTATGTATAGATGAATGTATTATTAATGTGTTAATTTATAGTTATTAATATATTATTACAAAATCATTAAGGTTCAATAATATTATAAATTTATTAATATTAGTAATAAGTTATTAAACCTTACTAATAAAGTTTATTTACCCTTATTATAAACCTTGATATTAATATTATTAAAAAATCTTAAACCCTATTAATAAATCATTTCTAAACTTTAACATTAATATTATTAATAACCACATTAATGTTATGCATCAAACCATATTATTATTAAACCTTATTAATAAGCCTTATTTATTAAGCCTTGTTATCATAAAATACTTTTAGTAAACTGTATTATTATTATCTCCATGGAGTGTACCTAAATGGGAGATTTGAGCCTTGACATAGAAATCAGAGCCAATAACATTAACTAGGGGCATTGTACATCACCCAGATGGTGTATAGGATGCAACTAGCATCGTGTTTGTTTGGTGGAGTGAGAGGTTAGGACGTGTGAACATCGTCTCATGATTGTTCGATACTAGTTAGACGCTCTAGATGTACACCCACACAGGGGGTGACATTTAAACTTGTTATCAGTATGATGGTACGGTAATCTACATGAAATCAATGGAATTATGGAAAGAAATAGAGTGAGAAGTTGAGGATGAGAGGACTTAGTTTAAATTGGGCTCACTTTTGGTGGAGGTTGCGACATGGGAGGTTGCTTGTAAGAAATACAATTCATTTTGGTATACTCCTTCTTTATTGTTTTTGCATTTTATGGTAGTGTATTTGGAAATTCTGAGATATCTTCTTTGTGTGGGTGTCATCATTTAGGCAACCAGCTATAAGAGTTTCCTTTAGTAGTGAAGTCCTTAGAAATTAACACAATTCGAGTATGTGGGCTTTTAGTGGTGTTTTGTGGTTTCAACTCTATCAAGGCAAGGTCTTGACATGAGAAATTCAAAGCTCTCGTCTGAAGGTAACCTTGGTTATTTTTGGTTTTATCATGGGTTTCTCATTTTTAGTCGTAAATTTCAAGTTTTATTTCTTAGGAGTGTGGCTTTCGTGTCAACCCCTAGGTCCATCAACAGTTTCAAGTGTTTTTCTATTTACAGTTCTATTTGCCCTCCCCCCATTTTAAACCTCTACAACATCCCCTCATATTCCTTTTTTCCTTTGTGGTTATCATTCCCAGTCCCTCCACTCAGTTTTAACTCACTCCATCCCTGTTTTTTTGTTCTCAAACCTCCTATACACTCAATTTTGTCCTTTAGCCACTCAATGATTCACATGGGTCTTTTATTAGCCTCCCTCCTTTCTATTCACAACTTGATTTACACTCCTTTTCTCTACCTCTTCTCTCCTTTACTTGTCTCTAATGGAAATACATAGATTATCCTTGGGTCACAAAGGTGGTAGAGGGGGAAGAGCTAGCTCATGTGTGGGTCCAAACACCCTTACACCTTCCTCCTCGCAAACTCGGGCCCAAGTAGCCACAATACAATCCATGGTTTGCCACATAGACATAATCATTGAAGTGGTCAGGTGTACCATGTAAAGAGTGGAGGAATAGGCCCGACAAGAATGCAGGTTCGTCCCTAATCAACATATTGAAAGAGAGACCAAGCATTGGATTCATGAAAATAGGCACCTCTACCTAGTCTAGACAAACCTCTTACATTCAATTAGTCAATTTATATTAGCACATTAAAATGCTTATTGGAAGAGTCTTCATTGAATAATCTAACACACAAAAAGAGATCCTAGTCTGCCATGTAGAAATGATGGAGAAAGTTGAAAGGCTAGACAAGAAATTCTTTGTCCTGGCAAAAAAGTAAGCAGACATGACCCTCAGCTCCTCCGGTAAAGATTGTGAATCACCTCCACCAATCAAGATGGACTCTCCCACGACATAAAACAATCAAACAAACTAGCTTTAAAGTTTATATTTTAGTTTATAATTTCATTATTAACATTGATTTGACATACAAATTGTCTAACCTTATTAAAAATATATAAAAAAAAATTATCATTATTAAATATGATTAAACATTAATATTAATAATAAACCTTATTTATAAATCTTAATTTCAATATTATTAATGAAAGCGATTATCTTTGCACCTTATTAATAAGTCTTATAAACCTTTTTAAATATAGATTTTAAATCTTATTAAAAATAAAACATTATTATAAAATGCAAAAAATAACATTTCATATCTATTGTGCAGCTTATGCAGCATGTAATAAAATCATACCATATATAATTTAAAAAAAATTGGAAATAAGTGTAAACTACATAATTGAATGGATTGGAATGAAGTGTAAAGCAATAACTAAAGTTGCTTTTAACTTATAGGGACGAGATTATTTTAAAGACTTTTTAATGCTAAAATGATTTCACGATATGAATCATACTCATGATGCAAACAACAAAAATATTCAACCTAAAGAAATGGAGAGGAGTTACTCATTGAACCTTCTTCGTAAACCTTATTTATTTGTTATAAATCAAGTTGTGTAGTGCAATTAAACAAACTCTTGAAATCGTTTAAGAGTTTAAATTCTTTTCTATTAAACCAAACTATGAGGTTTTCCTTCAATCTTACAAACCATAATTTGTAAATCCCTTCCAAATATGAATTTACGAGAGGAAATACCATTTGATTAATGTCTTATATGGCATTCTTTAAATCTTATTATTGTAAGGGTTTTTTTATCTTATGACTCTCTATGTAACTCTATCAACCCTCTCAATGTCCAAATACATATTTAGCTTGTCTTTGAAGATGGTTAACAACTGTATCTTTGTATTTAGCTTGTCTTTAAAGGTGGTTAACAACTGTAAAAGATACAGTGACATAAATGTTCACAAAATTTATACCATATAAGGATTAAAAAAAGAATCTAAGAGCACTAAACTAATTGAGGTCTTTAATTTTACTGGACCATTAATCAATATGAATTCAATTAAAAATAAGAATATAGAACTAATATTTATATGAATTTCCATCATAAACTCTTATTTTAATTTTCCTTCTAAATCATATAAACTTTATTGTGAGTTAATCTTCAACATAATGATATATCATAAAATGATATGTACTCAGACTTATAAATATATCCAATTAACCCTTTCAAATAGAATTCCCATAAAGTGCCCAAGTGAGAGTACATGGCCATTCCTTTAGACTAATGAACATAAGTTCAAATATATTTATTTTTCAAGCCCTAATTAAAACAAAGACTCTGGAAAACATAATAATTAAACCAGAGCAAACCCTCCACCTATCAAGTGCCTTGGAAGTAAATACCCACTTAGTAAATGTTAGTGGAATTCCAAGGAAAATGGCTAAAGCAATGGTAACACAAATTAGGATGGTTCTTACACCAGACCTTTAGCTCTTAAGCAAGGATACTGCATGTCATGTCTCCAACCATGTTGCGTCGATAGTCTGCAAGTTATAGAAATTTGAAAATGCAGATTACTTGGTAGCTATCCTTCTACCAACCTTCATCCCAACTATTTTCATCTTCCAAACATCAAAATTTTAAACAACCCTGATGAACAAATTTGATAAAAATTAGTGCAGACAAAGAGCAGAGGTGGAAGGATATTTTATCAAACATTTTGAATTCATGTTAATGTATTTCACTCGATGACATTTGAAATGACCATTGCAAGGATTGGAAACTATAAATAATAAAAAATGAAGGAAATTATTATCATCTTCAAGCAGATACTACAAATCACATAGAATAAATGAAGCTTCCCAACATCTTGATTGGGGAGAAGAAATGGAATGCACCTACACTTGTTCATGAAAGTGTTTTGTGGTTTCTTTTTTCACATTTTAAAGAGCAAAATGTACAAGATTAGGGTTTCAAGTTAATTTAAATCCTCTAATTAGAGAGACAATTAAGAACATTTAATGAAGGCCCATTCCAATATAGGGATGCCTATAAGTGAAATATGTACATTTCATTTGTGCGCTTTTATAATTATGATTGCATAGTAAGTGTCTTACCATCCCTACCAAAACAATAATTTTTAGCAATTTTTCAAGTTGCTTTATATTCTATGTTTCGCAAAATAATATATTCTTATGATTTTTGTAACAAATGAAAATCAATTTTGTGTTTATTAAAATTGAAATATATAATTTTTGGTTGGTTGAAAAATATATGATTAGATATAAATGTCTTTGGATATGTGATTGTTTTCCCCTAATTATAAGAAATATATTATTATTTAAAAAATAATATTTATGCTACCCTAGACTCCCACTTGTGATCCGGTAACAACTTGAATTTCCATAACCCCAATTCAAGTAAGGCTTTTGAATCTTCCTTTGCATTTTTGGAATCTTCCATCACTATCCTCTATTGGGAATGCGTTGGGAAAGTTTTATCGTTGTTGTCTTGAATCTGAAAATTTTTACATGACTACTTATTCCAGGATATGTGTGGATATATGTGTGGAGATGGACTTCAAAAAGGGTTTTCCCACGAAGATTAATATGAAGGCTGCAAACTATGTTTGGGTTCAAAAGCTCGACTATGAGACTATTTCTTGTCGGTGTAGACCATGCTATGAAATGGGGTGCGTAACTAAAAACTAATCCAAACATTTATAGAGTAGCAAAGAAGGGGAAAATTTCTTAAGGCCCAAATGGTGGGAAGGAGCACAGGGTGATCATTATATGATATACAAAGAGGAAGAGCTTCAGGATAAGAAAGAACCAAAAGACAAGAAGGAAGCAAATGCAACCAAAGAAAATGCATATGCGGTAACATAAATCAAGCAAGATAAACACACATGCCAATGAGGACCCTCCGAACACCAGCAAGGATTCTTCGGATGTAGTGAAAGTGGAAAAACAACAAATGCTCGTGGAAAACGAACCCCTTTAGGAAACCAAAAGGAATAACATTGAAAAGGCAACTTCTTGGGCAGATCAGGTGGATGAGAAAGATCTCAAGAATAGCAGTGTGCACTTGGAAAAGAAAGACCTGTTGGAATTTGCTAAAAATACGAATTGGATACAAGTTGGGGAGCAAGGAAAAAGTTTTTGACCAAGAAAAGCAAGAAGTATGACCAAATTAAATAAAAAAAGAAGAAGTGAAAAATGGAATGTAAATGTGTATGGATATTAGGGTTTTTTGGGGAAAAAATTAATTAGAAAGGCTCTAATTTATTTTTTGTCTTAGGGAATTTGCTTAAGGGTTTGGATTGAGCCTCCGTGCTCAATCTCAAATATGTAAGTTTTTGAAATATCTTAATCATGTATGGCCATGTATCCAACTATTATAATACAAATGCTAATCATTCTGTTTAAAAAAATAAATAAATTATTATTGGTTTATGTAACCACCCCTCCCATATCTACCCAGTTTCGCTGACTTGCCAGAGTAAACGTGAGAGGAGGAGATACAATGATATGACCCGATCTTCTAGGTCCCATTTAGGAAGTGGGGCTGACTAAGGAAAACAAACTGACAACTTAATGCATCCTACAGGGGTTACAGGTCACTCAGAGGCTGAGTAACCACCCCAGGTGGCCAAAACCTGAGTTGGACACGGTTTTTTGCTAACCTAGACTCCCAATCGCATGCACAAGCCTACAAGGCAGTGATTGTAACCCTCCAGTCACATGCATAACGCTACCTCCAAGCAACTGCAACCTAGATTTCCTAGTTATGAGCCCACGATCCTGGAATTAGAGCCACCTTTTCCGGGCTAGCCTCTAGACCACTGCCCAGAACTTGATGAGATTTTCCAGAACAATAAATGACATGAGGATAAAGCCTCTAACACAAATCTTGATCAAATACTTTGTTGAACACCTAAACTTTGGGATGTGGAATCCTATGTAAATATTGTAAATAGATAAATAAACAAAATTAGAAGACGAAGAGACATTGGGAGATGAATTCCAATAGTATCCCTCTCCATGTATATATCTATGTTCTATCTTAATGCAATAGTAATGAATACATTCAAAGTGACCCTTGGCCTGACATGGTATCAGAGCTAGCCCCATTTTATCTTCCTTATGCTTATGCAACTCCTATTACTGCTATTATTTCCTATCATATTATCTGCTCTGTAGTTGGATAGAGCATTCTTTGCCTTCTGCATTGAAAAATTTGATGCGTATGCTACTTTGGGTGTTGGAATAAAGTGAATGTTGGACTGTGTGTTGATCTCTATCAATTGTTGCTGCATTAAAATAACATGACTGTGATATGGTGCAGGAGCATGGATGAACCCTGGTGTGAAACTCTGTGTCGAGTTCATTGATTTCTCGGGAGTGGGACATATGCAATAAAGGAAACACCCATACAAACCACTAAGAGGAGGTACCGTTTTAGAAGAAACACACAGAGTTGAAAGGATACATTGCATGGTATGTACATTTTGTGAATGTTTTAATATGTTGGGCGTTTTATGATGTGTGTTAAGGCTACATTGACTGGTTTGTGGTATACCTTACAACTAATATGAAATATATGTGCCGAAATACCTGAAGACCACTGAGTGAATGGTGTTAACTACTATACATTTTTTTTGAATGGTCGTAGATCATATGTCGTTGTTTTTTTGGATTGGCATATAAAATTCATTGTATGGCATGCATAGTTTATAACACAAGTGTGCATGGGATATATGGAAAGTGAGTACGATTAAGTGAATGTATGGCATGAGTGGTATGATATAATAATAAAGAGTGGTATGATATAATGTATGGCATTGTTATTTTATGATTGCTATATAAAGGATTCTTAAAAAAAAGGGCCCATCGCATATGAATAATGGCACTTTCAACTCTTTTTAATGGATATATGGATTTTGTATATAGTGAAGAGTGAATATTAGTAGTTGAGTTTTAAGTCAACTTGGTAAGAAGGCAAAATAAGGCTATATTATAACCCTCCTTTTTGATGATGTATTCATTCATTTCCATTGTGGGAGTAGTTCTCTCTAGTAAAGAGAACTATCATGAGTGGCCCCGGAATGTAAAACACACCTTGATCTTTAATGAAATCTGGAAAGGGGTTTGTGAAGGAGAAGGAGACAATGCACCTGAAAATCCCACTTCAGACAAGGAGCTTGCCATTTGGGAAAACAAGAACAACAAGGCCTATGCCTTGACTGCAACATCTGTAAATGAAGAGGTGAGTCACCATATTTCTTCATTTTAAAATGCTTTTGAAACCTTAAAGAATTTGAAGGATTTGTATGACTCACATTCTGAACTTGAATTTGTTCAATTGATGATCACGTTGTTCAATCTTCAGTTGAAATATGATGACCCTCTTCCCTTAGCATCAAAAGTAAGATCGATTATGCATGGCATAAAAGCCACTAGTGTTGAAATAGATATTCCTCTAATAACTTATGTCAAGGCACTATATCACACCTATTCACATTATCTTGAGTCATCGAAAGCAAGTGGAAACATTAAGGATATTACTTTTGACTCCCTTTGAAAAGAAGTTTGCTAAGAGGGAAGGATTTTGGGGAGAAGACAACTCCTCAATCTACTGAAGAATTTGCGTGCCTTGCACAAAAAGATAAGAATAAAGGGAAATATTCTTTTAGAGGAAGAGGTGGCCGAAGAGGAAGAGGAAGAGGAAGGAAGAATTTTAGAGGCAGGGGGCAGTCATTTCCAAGGAGAAAGGTTTGATCTTCATCGCATACAATGCAATAGAGATGGACATGATGCTTCTACATGTAAGTTGTCTTGGGACAAAATTGAGTAGGAAAGAAATGAAGGAAAAGGTAAAATAACTAAAAAAGGGAAAGGAAAATACCTGAGTCTACTCATTATGTTGTGGCACATTGGGACATTGGAGTAACTGAATACTTATTCAATGCTTCACTTGCTACATGGAAAGATGATTGATTGCTTGATTTAGGAGGAACTTGCCACATGAACTTGAGGAGAGATTTATTTGAAGAATTCATAGATAATGTTGATGGAGCCGTAAAATTTGCAGACAAGTCAAAACTCAAGCCATCATGGCTTGGCACCATCAGGTTCAAATTTCCTTATCTTCCATACTTTCTTCTACATGATGTTCTATACCTCCCAGAGCTAAGGATAAACTTATTGTCTTCGGTCCACATCCACCAACAAGGACACTCTATTCACATATTTTATGGCAAGGTTGAGGTCATAAAATCATCAGATCACTCACTTGTCATTACTAGGATAGAAGAAGAAATACTTCTAAAGCTGCAAGGAAATTCTGCTCATGCACATAAATTTTCATACAGTTCTCACTGATGAAGGTACATTTCCATCGTCTTTTGTGGCATGCTATATGTGGACATTTGAACTATGACAACCTTCATTTTTTGAAGAAAAATGGTGATACCGACTTGCCTACAATTCCTAGGAAACTTAAGCAATGTGATGCTTGTATCTTAGGAAAGCACAACAAACAGTCTTTTCATGATTCTCATTCCAGAGCACATAGAAAACTTGAACTCATTGATTTTGATTTGTGTGGCCCAATGCTGGTTCCTTCTGCAAATGGTAATAAATATATGATGACATTTATTGATGACTACACCATAATGTGTTGGGTTTATTTATTGAAGAACAAAACTGAAGCTTTTGAAACATTCAAGAACTTTCATGCATGGATTGAAAATGATGCACAATCTCATATTTGATCTATTCATATTGATAATGGAAAATAATATACATCAAATGAATTTGAAAACTATCTTTTCCAGCATGGGATCAAACATCAAACAACCATGCCTTATAATCCCCAACATATTGGAGTAGCTGAAGGAATGAACAGGACAATATTAAATATGGTACGTTCCATAATGTTAAACTGATGTTTTGGGCTAATGCAATTCTATATGCTATGTAGATAAAGAATAGGTGTACATCTAATGACACAAAAAACAAGATTCCCTATGAAATGCGGTATGGCTAGATTCCTTCTATGAGGCATATTAGGGTTTTTGGTTCCACATGTTATGCCTTGATACCTAAGGAACAAAGAAACAAAATTGGTGCAAGGATTTGCAAATGTATCTTCTTGGGGTACTCAAATACCTCCAAAGCATATTGTCTCTATGATGAAGTGAATAAGAAGTTTATAATATCTAGAGATGTGATATTTCTTGAATCTTCCAAGACTAACAATGTTGTTGAGCGACAACTTAATTGCTTGGATAGATTTGGACATGCAAAGTCTTTTCATGAGTTTGATAATGAGATTCCACATCTTGAAGGGGGGATTTCTATACTGGATCAATTTGTGGAGTCTTCTTCTGAAGAACTCTCTCCCCTGCATGAAGCTCTAGCCTTTGATGACACTTTGAGTGATATGATTGACATAACTGGGAGACGAAATCTTGATTCAGCCCCATCTCAGTCAACTGAGCAACTTGGGAATCTCAAAAAGGTCCTCTAAAATGGTTGAGAAAGACACTTGAAAGTGTTCTTCTTGATGATGTTGGAAAGACAGGAATAAGAAGCTCAACCACAAATAATGGAGGTGATGTAGACAATCTTGATTCACCAGGTTGATATGGATGTTTTTTATGATTGTGAATTGAATTTGTCTATAGATTTCGAACCAACTTCCTTCAAAGAAGTTGCTTCCCATGATGAATGGAAAGAAGCGATGCAAAAATAATATGATTCTTTGATAAAGAATGGGACCTGGAAGCTAGTTGATCCTCCATTGGGAACCAAACCAATAGGTTAAAAGTGGGTCTTCAAAAACAAGTATAAAGCAGATGGCTCACTTGACAAGTACAAATCTAGTATTGTGGCAAAATGTTTTGCATAAAAGGAAGGGGTCAATTACGAGGAGAGTTTTTCCCCCACAACAAAATGGGCTACCATTCGTACAATCTTTGCCTTAGCGGCTCAAAACAGTTGGAAAGTCCATCAAATGGATGTAAAAACTACTTTCTTGAATGGAGATATGAAAGAGTATATTTTTTATGTCCCAACCAGAAGGATTTGTTGTGAAGGGTTAAGAACATAAAGTATGCAAGCTTGTAAAATCCTTGTATGGCCTCAAGTAAGCACCACAAGCCTGGTATGAGAAGTTGACTGAGCATCTTTTGAAGCTCAATTTCAAACATTATGATCTCGATGACGCAAATTTCTTTGTCAAGAAAGTTGGAAAAACAATTGTATATCGTGTGGTGTATGTAGATGATCTTTTAATGACAAGGAATAATGAGAGCTACATTGCATCCATAAAGAAATAATTGAGGAAAGGTTTTGAAATGACAAATTTGGGCTATGTTCACTACTATCTTAGTATTGAAGTAACCCAACATCCAAAGTTTATATTCCTCCCTTAGAAGAAGTGCATTGGAGATCTGTTGAACATGTTTGGCATGGCTAAGTGCAATCCGTTGACCACTCCAATGGAACATAACTTAAATCTCACATCCATTGAAGGAAAAGAATGTGAGGATGCAACGAAGTATAGAAAGATCGTAGGGAGTCTCAACTACCTAAATACTACCAGACCAAACATTTCATTTGTTGTTGGAATCCTCTCCAGGTTTATGTAAAAGCCTTGTGAGGTTCATTGGTCTGTTGCAAAAAGAGTTCTAAAGTACTTGGAGGGAACTCAAGACTTTGGACTCAAGTATACATAGGTGGGTGACTTTAGCTTGATTGGATACTCTGATTAATATTTTGATGGAGTTAAAGAAATCAGAGTATCTACTTTAGGTTATGTTATGAGTCTTGGATCAAGAGTTGTCTCCTGGAGGTCACGCAAACAATTATTTCCAACATATTCCACAACTGAGGCAGAATATGTAGTAGCAAGTGAAGCAACGAAGGAAATTGTATGGCTCGGGAAAATCCTGGAAGATTTGCAGGAGAAACAAGTACATTCAACTCCTATTTTGATTAACAACACATCTCCAATAAATTTGGCCAAGAACCCAAAGTTCTATGATAGAATGAAGCATATCAATATAAAATACCATCTTATTCATCATCATGTTGAGGCCAAAACAATTGACCTACGACATTGTTCCACAAATGAGCAGATTGCATACATCTTCAACAAAGCGCTTGGAATGGAAAAGTTTGAAAGATTTAGAATGATGCTTGGACTCACCAACATCCTTTTATATTAATGTGGGAATGTTGAACACCTAATCTTTGGGATTAGGAATCCTATGTAAATATTGTAAATAGCTAAATAAACAGAATTTGAACATGAAGAGACATTGAGATATGAAAATCAATAGTCTCCCTTTAGATGTATATTATATCTTAATGAAATAGCAACAAATTGGTTCAGAGTTTGATCCGAATTGGATCCATGAAGAGTTATTATAGAACCATGACTGTATCAGGTCGGGACAGGCTTCAAAGAATTAAGAGCAGCGATCAGAAACACCTCTAAACAGTGGCAGTTAGTAGCCAGCATGGAACAATGAGGACCTCGATCAAAGCGCGCTGACTGAGGCCCATGGAGACTGCACAGGAGGCGAAACTAACCCTTGGGAAGCCCGGATCGGGAAAAGGAGGTAGTTTTTGATGTGCGATTAGTGCACTAATCGCGAATCGCTGGGCAAAACCCCTCGAGAAGGAGAGACCCCGAGCGCTCAGTCGCATGGGAGCTGGGAAAGCCATGGGGAAAAGGCTGAAGGCTAAGGCAGGACCCGCGCTCCAAAAATTGGTGGTATTTATCGGGGGCACCCTTGGGCGGTAAGCAAATTTGGCGAAAACAGAACAATTCCACTCAGCGCCCGACGCGTGGCAAGCGGAGGAGAGAGAAAAGCGCCACTCATTGCGCGCTAACAGTCGAACAAGTCAACCGTGCGAAATCTGCGAATGGCGTCGGATCTGGAGGCCCCAGATCTAACGACTGAGATCGTGCCCAATGGGAAAACCAGAATTAATAGGGGAATAAGCTAGGATCTATAAGAATTTGAGGTTCGATTTAACTTCCAAGGTGGCAGAGGACGCATTCCACGCCGTAACCGAAGAATTGAACTGACGAGGAAAAAGCTGGCACAGTTCGCAGGAGGACGAGTGGCCACTCCTTGTGAGCCTGATGATGACGCCGAAATAGGGAACTCCAAGCGAATGTAGCAGGCGATCCAACAGAAATGGAAGGGGAATCGAACAACCATGAGCTCGAATGGCTTTAAAGCCATGAACAAACAAAGCAGAAGACACTAGAAGACAGAAGACGAAGAAAGAGAAGAAAGGAAAGAAGACAGAGAAAACGAAGAAAAGACAATGAAGCAAAAAAAAAGCAGAAAGAAGACAGAGGGCCGAGCTGACCAAAGGCAGCGTCGAGCACCAGAGAGCTTGAGAGATTCAAGCCATCCCTGAGAGGATCTGTCAGGACTAAGCACCACACTGGGCTCCTTCCATTAAAGACCAGAGAGGTCGAAGAGCTAGTGAGGAAAAGAGTCTGTGCACTCTAGTGGCTTGGGGAATCCAAGAACCACCCTGCCAAGCAAATTCTATTTCAGGAGACTCATATTGAGCTCCTTCATTGTAATTCTCTACTTTAAGACACAATAAAAGAAGGCCACCACTGAGAGCTGGACCGGAGATGTAGCCCTGGAGGATAGGGTGAACTCCTTATTAAATTCTTGTGTCCTTATATTTGCTTACTGTATTTCTCTGCTGTTTTCCATTTCAAGTGTCTGTGTATTTGCAATCTGATTGATCCGTTGCCTAAATAACATAAACACACACCAGCACATGAGTCTGTAATACCTTCATTTAATAAATCTTTAACTGAGATCACCCATAGGGTGATTTTCAGATCAAGTGGTATCAGAGCTTTAGGCTGTAAGATTAGACAAGCTTGTGTTGGTTTAGTTGTTGGATGCTTACTAGATCAAAGCTCAAATTAGGAGAAGGAGAGTTGGTCGAAACTAGTCCTGAAATTGGGAGAGTCTATCCTCAGAAGACAATGTCAGAGGAAGGTTTAATGGGGCCAGACCCTCAATTCATAGAAAGTTTCCTCGCCATAAAGTCCATGGTAGAAGAAATGTATAGGGACTTTAGAAAACACAAGGATGAAGACTCATCAGGCTCTAAACAAGACAAAGAAGAAGATGAGTCTCACTTCCATGACCACTCCAAAGGAAAAGGGAAAGAGGAAAGCTTACTCACACCTCCTAATGGCCATGTGCATAACAAGAAAGCATCTTTGATCAAGCCAGATGTTAAATTTGATTTGCCTATATATGATGGAGAGTTAAATGCAGAAAAGTTGGACAATTAGTTTAGACAAATTGATGTTTATTGCAGAGTACAAAACATCAAATCAGACAAGAGAAAGATTCAGCTGGCAAGCCTACGCCTAGGAGGTACTGCCTTGGTTTGGTGGGAAGGCAGAACCCAAGCTGATATGAAAAGACATGGCAAGACTATCTCTGTCTGGAGTGAATTTGTTTATGCAATAAAAAAACAGTTCTATCCATTGGCCTACATGCAACAAGCCATGATGGGTTGGCAAACTCTTCGGTAGTTGAAAGGGCAAAGTGTGCAAGGGTACACTCAATAATTTAGAAAGAGAGAATTGATTCTAGGAATCTCATTAGACTCATCAGAAACTTTGTTGAAGTACATTGGTGGTCTACGCAGCTACATGAGGCATACCATCCTCATGTTTAATCCCACTAGTATAGATGAGGTATCTGTACAAGCTACTCATCTAGAAGCTAGAGGAAAGAATGGAAATCCAGAAGTTGGGGGACCCTCCCAACCCACTGCAATCAAGAGCAAGGATAAAAGAAAGCAGAAATGGAAGGCAAGGAAGGCTAACACTGCACAGAAGAGCAAAGCTTCATGCACTCACTGTAAAAAGGATGGGCATGATGATGAGCATTGTTGGATTCTGCATCCAGATCTGAGACCTAAGAAGTTCGAGGGCAAGAAGAAGAAGACTGCTGCAGCTATTCAAAAAGATTTGGGGTCAGACTCAGGAGATGAAACAACTATTGCGGCCACAGGTATAAAAGGTAAGAATTCTGAGGCATCTACTAGGAATTCTGCTCAATCTGTTATTGATGAAGAAAATGAGAGAAAAAGACATGAGCTTTTCCATATTCGAGTTGTTTCCAAATATCAAAAAATTGATACTTTGTTTGATAGTGGCTCACAAGTAAATTTAATTTCTGAAGCAATTTTAAAGAAATTGGGATTAGAAACTACACCTCACAAGAAGCCATACCCATTAGGATGGTTGAATGATAAAGCACAACTACAAGTGACTAGACAGTGCAAACTCAAGTTTTCTTTTGGGTCAGCATTTGTAGATGAGGTGGAGTTAGACATAATTCCTTTGGATATATGTGGAATTGTTTTAGGAAGTCCTTACTTGTATGATAGAAAGGCTATTTTCTATAGAGCTGAGAACAAGTATCTACTTGTTAAAGATGGAATCGAATACTTTGTAAGAGCTCATAAGCTCAAGAATAATTATACTCTCATAAACTCAGGGCAGATGAAAAGAATGATAAATTCATGCAAACAATTCTTATTGATGGTTGTAAAGGAAAAGAAACCTGATAAAACCAATGTATTTGAGGGCTGTAATGCTAAACAACAAGCTAATTTAGAAAATGTTGTTTCAGAGTATGATATCTTGTTTCAATAACCTAAAGGTCTGCCACCCAAAAAGGAAATAGTACATGATATTATTTTGTAGCAAGATCTTCCATTGCCTAACATTGGAATGTACAGGTTGTCTGCTTTAGAGAATGCTGAAATCAAGAAGCATGTGCAGGAGTTGCTCGAGAAAGGGTTCATCAGGCCTAGCACATCACCATGTGGTTCACCAATTGTTTTGGTGAGAAAGAAAGATGGCTCGTGGAGAATGTGCATTGACTATCGAGCACTGAATAAGATAACAATAAAAAATCGTTATCCCCTTCCTCGCATAGATGATCTTTTGGATCAATTGAAAGAAGCTGTTTATTTCACCAAGCTAGACTTGCACAGTAGATACCATCAGGTCAGGGTTGCAGAGCAAGATGCATGGAAGACTGCTTTCAAATCAAAGCAGGGATTGTATGAGTGGCTGGTTATGCCTTTTGGCTTAACTAATGCTCCTGCTACTTTCATGAGATTAATGAATGATGTACTCAGACCTTTTCTTGATGATTTTGTTATTATGTATCTGGATGACATTCTGATTTTTAGTAAAATGTGGGAAGAACACTTAAAGCATGTGAAGTAGACATTAGATGTTTTGAGAAGAGAAAAACTTTATGTTAAACTCTCAAAATGTGAATTTGGCAAAACATCTCTAAATTATTTGGGTCATATAGTAGGGGGTGGTGAATTGAAGATAGATCCCTCTAAGGTGGCAATCATTGTAAACTGGCCTAAACCCATATCTGCTACAAAAGTTAGAAGCTTCTTAGGAGCAGCACAGTATTGGAGGAAGTTCATTTCTAACTTTTCCTCAATTGAAGCTCCTTTACATGCTTTAACAGGATTGAACAAGGTGTTTCAGTGGGGAGGCAAACATCAGAAAGCCTTCGACACCTTGAAAGAAAAGATTAGTACAACACCTGTACTAGCACTGCCTGATCTTAAAAGACCATTTGAGATCCAAACAGATGCTGGTGACTATGCCATGGGAGCAGTGTTGACACATCATGGTAAACCCATATGTTATCATTCTGATACTTTTAATCCTGCAGTAGTTAACTATCTTACATATGATAAAGAATTATGCATTAGTTCAGAGTGTGAAAAAGTGGAAACATTACTTAATGGGAAAAGAGACAGTAATACATACTAATCATCGACCACTTCAATACCTACACTCGCAAACTAAGTTGCAACAATCAAGACATTACAGATGGATGGGTTTTCTACAACAGTTTCATTTAGTCATCAGATATAAAAAGGGCATACATAACAAAGTTGCAGACATGTTATCTAGACCCATTATAAATGCACCTACTATACTTAAGCATAATTCTATGCTACATGAAAGCTACATTGAACAATATGCTCAAGATATAGACTTTAAAGATGTATATGAACCTTTGAGTCAAGGCAAACGGGTGGAAGAATTGGATTACCATGTGAAGGACCGACTCTTATACCATTGTGGGAAACTCTGCATTCCACAAACTGAGTAAGGATAATTAGAGAAGCACACACTTCTCTGATATCATGTACTTTGGGGTAAGTAAAACAGTTGCATAGTTGCAAAGATTTTGTTATTGGCCAAAAATGAATGAGACAGTTTCTAGATATGTAAGAGGGTGTACTATGTGTGCTAAAAATAAGCCCAACAACAAAAAACTAGGCTTGTACACTCCATTACCAGTGCCTTCTCGCCCTTGGAAAAGTGTTTCCACGGATTTTGTTGGAGGACTGCCTAAATCTAGGAAAGGTCATGATTATCTATATGTTGTTGTGGATAGGTTCAGCAAAATGTGTATTTTGATACCTTGTAATAAACAGATTACAGCTGAACAAACTGCAAAACTGTTCTTTGAACATGTATGGGTTCATTTTGGATTACCCACTTCTATTGTATTTGATCGAGACACCCGATTTGTGAGGAAGTTTTGGTCAAGTCTGTGGGAACTGATGGACACCAAACTAAATAAAAGCACAACTTTTCATCCACAAACTGATGGCCAGACAGAAGTAGTTAACAAGACAGTGATCCAGTTACTCAGAGGATATTGCAGCAAACATCCTAAGCTTTGGGATGAACATTTGTGTTATGTGTAGCATGCTTACAACAGAGCAAAACATTCTTCTACACAGAGATCTCCTTTTGAGACCTGTTTTGGTTTCACACCAAGGTCTCCTTTGGATTTTGTCTTTGGTAAAGATACCACAGTTGAGGGACACAGTGATGTGGACAAGGCAACTAGGTTCATTGAACAAATCCAGGAGATCCACTAGGCAGTACAGGAACAACTGGAAAAGAGCCAAGCCAAATACAAGGCTAGGCATGACAAGCATCGGATGGAGCATAGTTTCCAAGTTGGTGACCAAGTCTGGCTGTATATCAGCAAGGACAAGATGCAAGGTGAAGGTAAAAAGCTAAAGCCTATAAGGTATGGAACTTTCAAAATACTTGAGAAGATTGGTGAGAATGCTTTTCGCTTTGATCTACCAGCTTACATGCACATCTACTCAGTCGTAAATGGAGATTGCTTGAGATTGTCTGAACCCTCACTGATTGAGGACCCTGAAGAGCAAAGTCAGTTGCCTTCTATTGATGACCTGCTACCTAAATATCTTAATGAATTGCAGGAAGACACAGTGCTGGACAGGAAGGTGAGGACGACGCGCAGAGGAGATGTTGAGTACCTCAAAGTAGGGCTCAAAGGTTCAAAGTCGAGCAGTACAAAGTGGATTGAGATTGGACAAGTGAGAAAATACCCTCACTTAGTCGATGCTTGAAAACCAACTTTTGTGGTCCAAAAGTTTTTGTTTGTTTTTGTTTTTGTTTTTTTGTTTTGTTTTTGATTTTTGTTTGTTTTTGTTTTTTGTTTTTGTTTTGTTTTGTTTTGTTTTTGTTTTTGTTTTTTTTTTTTTGTTTTTTTGTTTTTGTTTTTGTTTTGTTTTTTTTTGTTTTGTTTTGTTTTGTTTTTCGTTTTTTTGTTTTTGTTTTTTGTTTTGTTTTGTTTTTGTTTTCGTTTTTTTTTTAGTGGGAAGGCCGTGATCCGAATTGGATCCAAGAAGAGTTATTAGGAACCATGATTGTATCAGGTCGGGACAGGCTTCAAAGAATTAAGAGCAGTGATCAGAAACACCTCTAAACAGTGGCAGTTAGCAGCAAGCGTGGAACGATGAGGACCTCGGTCAAAGCGCGCTGACCGAGGCCCATGGAGACTGTGGAGGAGGCGAAACTAGCCCCTGGGAAACCCGGATCGGGAAAACGAGGCAATTTTTTTGCTGGGAAAAACCCCTCAAGAAGGAGAAGGCCCAAGCGCTCGGTCGCATGGGAGCCAGGAAAGCGTGGGGAAAAGGCTAAAGGCTAAGGGGGGACCCACACTCTAAAAACTGGAGGTATTTATCAGGGGCTCCCTTGGGTGGTAAGCAGATTTGGCGAAAACGGAGTGATTCCACTCAACACCCGATGCGTGGCAAGCGGAGGAGAGAGAAAACCGCCGTTCATTGCGCGCTAACAGTCGAGCAAGTCAACTGCACGAAATGTGCAAATGGTGTTGGATTTGGAGGCCCCAGATCTAACGGCTGAGATCGCGCCCGATGGGGAAACTGGAATTGACAGGGAATAAGCCGCAATCTATAAGAATTTGAGGTCCGATTTGACCGCCAAGGTGGCAGAGGATGCATTCCACGACGTAACCGGAGAATTGAACAGACGAGGAAAAAGATGGCGCAGTTCGCAAGAGGACGGGTGGCCACTCCCTGTGAGCTTGATGATGACGCCGAAACAGGGAACTCCAAGCGAAGCTGCAGCAGGCGATCTGACGGAAGTGGAAGGGGAATCGAACAACCATGAGCTTGAATGGATTTAAAGTCATGAACAGACAAAGCAGATGACACCGGAAGATAGAAGACGGAGAAAGAGAAGAAAGGAAATAAGACAAGAAAACGAAGAAAAGACAGTGAAGCAAAAAAAAAAGGTAGAAAGAAGACAGAGGGCCGGGCTGACCAAAGGCAGCGTCGAGCACCAGAGAGCTTGAGAGATTCAAGCCATCCCTTAGAGGATCTATTAGGACTGAGCACCACACTGGGCTCCTTCAATTAAAGACAAGAGAGGTCGAAGAGCTGGTGAGGAAAAGAGTCTGTGCACTCTAGTGGCTTGGGGAATCCAAAAACCACCCTGCCAAGAAAATTCTATTTCAGGAGACTCATATTGAGCTCCTTCATTGTAATTCTCTGCTTTAAGACACAATAAAAGAAGGCCATCACTGAGAGCTGGACTGGAGATGTAGCCCTGGAGGATAGGGTGAACTCCTTATTAAATTCTTGTGTCCTTATATTTGCTTACTGTATTTCTCTGTTGTTTTCCATTTCAAATGTCTGTGTATTTGCAATCTAATCGATCCGTTGCCTAAATAACATAGACACACACCAGCACATGAGTCTGTAATACCTTCATTTAATAAATCTTTAACTGAGATCACTCATAGGGTGATTTTCATATCAGAGTTACTCTTGGCCTGACATACTTGACCTATCTAGGCCTAACCATGGCAGTCATTTCGTCAAACACATAGAGAACATGTAATCTACAGGTAATGAATGAATATTTAAATATAGGGGTCTGATACTTATCTAAGAATCGTTAAGAAGGTCTAATTCCCTCTCATAATAGTTGCCATAATATTAGCTAGTTCATGCATTCATCAACCATTCATATATTCATCAAAACGTGTCAAGAGCCATAAGTAGTATACATCACATAACCAACATATAACCAACAAATAACCAGTGTCGTAGCCATGACAACTCAGTCATAAAATAACCATCATAATCAACACATATGCTCATATATCACAATAAAAAATACCTCATATTAACATATGAAAATGCCAACCAAGATAGGGACTTCTAAGTACCACCCAACCATAGATTGGGTTGAACCAAATCATTCTTTCAGTGAATCATCCCGGCACCATATTCCAAGTGTGAATGTGGGATTTCATGGAATAAACAAAACAAAAAAAACCAAACTAGGGCTTCGAGAGGCCAACCACCTCAACCCTCAACCAATGATTCCACCTTGCAGTCGAACATCACTAACACCAACCAGATTGGTCTCTACCCAAGTTGTCTAGGGCTTCAGAACATTTGTCCCAACTTAGGCTCCGGGAATTAGTAATTGAACCCACAAACTTGCAGGGTTCCATAGCATTTGTCCAACCAAGGCACTAGGACTAGTAACTCAACTCACCAAGGGTTCCAAAGCATTTGTCCAACCAAGGCTCTAGGACTAGTAACTCAACCAAATTTGTTCTAGGGCCCCAGAGTAATTTTTCTAACAAACGGCTCCAAGAACTAGTAAATCAACCCACAACCATAATGAACTTGAGCACCAATAAAAAGAAACAAGTGGAAAAACCCACAACACCATGGATATCTAGGAATGTCAATGCAAGGTTGAAATTGTTGTCAATCCAGGAAAATCTGCATGCTAATGACAACTCATAACCAAGAAAACACATGCATGCCAAAACTAGCAAGGAAATCATACGTGCAACTTGATACCTGCAAAGTAATCCAGTTGTAGTTGTTGATCCCGTTGTTCCCTTGCGCTTTCCTGCTTTCCCTTTTCCTTCTTTCTCCAAATCCAAGGTATGCCACAATGCTCCAAGAAAACTCTAAGTGTGAAAGATTATGTGAGAGAGAGAATAAAGAGAGAGCTCCAAAATTGAACTGTCAAAATATTGAACTAAAAAAAGCAATGAACTAATCCTCATAAGCCCTTTTATCATCGAGGTCTCTATTTTCTTCATTTTCCCTTCAATTTCCTCTCATGCAAATTTGTGACCTTTCATCTCCCTTTTCTCCTATTTTCCTTTATTTCATAAATAAAATGCCAATTAATGCCTCTTTTCCTTTTCCAATGCATTTGCTAATTTCCTTAGCCATAAATAAACTGAAAGTAACACCCACTTAGATTTTTTTGCCCACTGTTAGCACTCCATAATTTCCTTTGGTTGTAGGAAGGAAACTCAAAGGTAACAACAAACCACCTGTGGAATTGGAAGCTAGCCCTTCCAACCCCAGAGAGGGCTCTCTATTTCAACTCAGTCACTAAATACTGGTTTCAATGAATAACAATGGTTAGATATTTGGCAAATAACAGAGTTTATAGGTGTGGTCGTAGGGTAGAGAAAAACCCATTGGGCATGGAGTTAGAAAAATTGAGATCAGTGACGTGGTGGGTGCTCGATGAATTGGGAAAAGTTGTTTAGAGGCAAAATAGAAACACTTCCTTATGTCAATTAATAGTTGCAGATGTGAGAAGAATAAAGAATTAGATAACCATCTAAAGGCATCAAACAATGTATGAATCTTAAAATGATTATGGCAAAAAACATATGGAATGTCTAAATGAATGCAAAATAGCGCCATTAAATAGATGAATTTTGAAACAAGTTTTTCATTTAAACATCATAGGGAGAAATATAACACACAAAAAATAGGAAACACTCACATAAGAGATCTGAATCACATGAATTTCTGAAGAGATTTAACCAAGTACTTCTAATCCAACAATTTCAATAAAACTCGGAAAAAATTACAATATGCACAATGTTTTTTCCTCTCCAATCTGACCAACCAGCTAACTGTTTTTCCATGTATTTACATCATTATATACAATGAGGAATTCGAATTACCACTCCAGGTGGTTGAATTCACTTCATAAAAGTCAAATGGTCTAGATGCAATGCATCTTCACTTGTTATGTAGGAAAAAACAAGGAACTATCTTTTTTTTTTCCCATGGAAAAAGTCGCACTTTCTTTATTGATAAAGAAACTGCATTTTGCAGATGCGTTGCATATACAATATTCAGGCTTGGCCTGTCTACCACCAAAACATTCAAAACTATGTTCTGCCTCATGTGTGAGGCTTTTCAAAAAACAGTCTATGTAAATACTATGAAGCTCTTCGCAAAGAGCCCTTACTATGTTGTAATATAAGGAAAATAAAACAGTGAATAATTACATATGGTCTTTCGGACTATGGATCCAAAAAGCAAAAAAATACAATCTCATTTGTGTATTGTTCATGTTCCAAGCTCTATGAACGGCCTATGGTAGTACTGATAGATGTTGCCGTCTCTTTCCTCCACGATCAACCAAGTAGTGTCGTCCCTGTGCGCCGCCTCCTTGGATAAGATGTCAACGGCTGTGTTGTGTTCCCTGTAGATGTGACAGCATGAGAAGACATCAAAATATGTTATGATTCTGTGTGTTTCATCCAAAATATGTTTTAGAGAGTATGCATTGCAGTGAGCAGTTTTATTTATCCAATTGCATATGATTTGTGAGTCACCAAATAATTGTAAATGATGGCAGTTTTTGGATAATGCAAAATGAATGAGGTTTTTAGCCGCAATGAGCTCTGCAAAGTTGTTTGTCCCCCTTCCCAGTCCCATTTGTATTTTATATACATGGGATACAGACAGATGAAGGATAGCCCCCCCTCCGCATCCCACCTCCTAAGTTGATCCATCAAAATAAGCCCATGGATGAGCTGAGTTGATGACTTCTGGTGTTATGATCCTATGGGTCGGTTGGTCTTCCTCTTCAGGTATGGAACTGTATTCGGCTAGTAGCCTGGTGGTAATGGAGGGCTAGTGGGGGGGTCTTTGATGAAAAATGGCTTGGTTCCTGGCAATCCATATGGCCCAACTAATAAGAAGCGGGATGTTTTTTTGTCTGACAGAGTTAGTTGTGCACCAATTGTTCCATGCTTCAGAGAGATGTGGACCCTGCCATTTCATTGCAGAAGAGATCGAACCGAGGAAGCCATTCCATAGTTCTTGTGTGCAAGGACATTTGAGAAAAAGGTGTTCGGTATCCTCATTGTCACTTTTGCAGAGATGGCACCAGAATGGCCCTGAGAAAGATCTTTTCATCAAGTTAGCCCCAGTAGGGACTTTGTTGCGGAGGATGGACCACATGAGCAATTTTGTTCGAGGGGGCGCCTTCAACTTCCACATCTGCTTCCACCACTGTGCCAGTTCATGTGGTTTGTGCCTCTCCATCAGTACTTGGTAGCCTATCTTGGGGGAGTAAATACCATGTTTAGCATGTGCCCAGATAAGCTCGTCCTTGCCCTCGATTATTCTGATGTGGGCCTCCATCAAAGCATTTGTATAATTGCACCATTCCTACTGCCAACATCTAGGGATATTCAGATCGATGGCAGTTCTCCAAGCTTGCTGAAAGATGGTAGTATGTGCCTCATCTGCGATCTGATTAATGTGCACAATGCCATTGGCCTGTAAATGTCCTCTCAGGCCTTCAGTGAGCCTGTGAGTGTTTCCACAACCCACCCAGGGGTCTGTGCCAATCTGTATCTTTGTCCCTGATCTAATTCTCCATGTCAGGCCACTGCGAATGAGCTCCTTAGTGTTATTGACTGCCTTCCAGATAATAGAGATGTTATTCATCCTGGTGTCTTGTCTGATCCAGGCTTGTACACTTGATGGATGGATGTATTTGGACACTGCTACCTTCGTCCAAAGACTATTGTTGTTTAGCAGTTGCCACCCTAACTTTGCAGCCAAGGCTTGAGAGAAGGTATCCAGCCTCTTGATGCCCCATCCTCCCCAGCTCTTTGGTAGGGCCAATGATTCCCAGCTCGTCCATGCAAAATTCTCCCTGGCTGATTCCCTTTCCACAAGAACCGGCAACATAAGTTTTGTAGGCGAGACAGGATGCCTCTGGGTATCCAAGCCAATGTCATCCAATAAACTGGTGTAGCTTCTAAGACAGCCTTGATGAGTACCAACCTCCCCGCCCTGGAGAGATATTTGTGGTACCAGATGTTGAGCCTCTTCTCCACTTTTGATATGAGCCATGTCCAGTCGGCTATCTTGTATCCAAGGGGTTTTAGCCTATATCCCAGATATCTCAACCCTTCTTCAATTGGCACTTCTGTAAAAGTAAATCTTCTGAGAGCAAACTGGATCTCGTGCTGAGAGCATCCGGTGGCAGTAATTGTAGATTTTGCCTCATTTAAGACCATGCCTGTGGCTTTTAGGAAGATGCCAAGGGATCGGTGAAATGCAGTGGTGTCCCCAATACCCCCATTTAAGAGGATCAATACATCGTCCACAAACAGCAAGTGGGTGAGGGTGCAGTCTTCAGTAATTTTGATTCCCCTTATTCGCCCTTGTCTGCAATCCTCTCCGATGGTTCGACTGAGACCCTCCATGATAAGAAGGAAAAGTAAAGGGGAGAGTGGGCATCCTTGCCTCAGTCCTCTTTCCACGTGGAAAAAAGGGGAGGCTGAGCCATTGATAAGCACGCTGAAGGATACATTCGTGATACAGCACAGGATCCATTTGATGAAGGAGTAGGGGAAGCCAAGATGGGTTAGCAGCATATGAAGGTAGAGCCAGTTTACCCTATCAAAAGCTTTGGACAGGTCGATCTTCAGTATCATGCCTTTGAGTTTCCTGGTCTGTATAGAGTGGAGGAGTTCTTGTGCAGTGCCAACGGCCTCATGGATTTGTCTATTCTGGAGGAAAGAAAACTGTTCCGGGGAGATATGGGCGGAGAGAATGGGCTTGAGGCGATTTGCAATAATTTTAGCAATGATCTTATATATGCAGTTGCACAGAGAGATGGGTCTGAAGTCGTCAAAGGACAAGGGCTTATCAGATTTGGGGATGAGGGCTATAAACGTAGAGTTGAAGCTCTCCCACATTCTGCCCCTCAATCGACATTCTTCAATCAGTCACAGAAGGTCTATTCCCAGAATGTCGAAAAAAGCTGTGTAAAACTCGACTGTCCATCCATCCGGTCCAAGGCTCTTATCTTTTTTTAACCATTTGAGGGTTGCTTCCAATTCTCCCAGACTCACCTCCTTAGTCAGCTCCTGCTCCGCTTCCTCATCCACAAATCTGGGGAAAGTCTGTGCAATGCGCATGACCTCTACCAGGGTGGCGGTTGAGGGCTCCTTGTAAATTCCTTTGAAGTGTGCACTTGCTAGAGATGCAAGTCCCCAGAAGGTTTTTACAGAGGTGCCATCCTCCTTCTTGAGCTCCCATATAGTGTTAATCACCTTTCTCCCATTTGCATGTCTGTGAAAAAACTTAGTGTTTTCATCTCCTTCTTTGAGCCAGATGGCTCGACTACGAAGTCTCCAACACTCCTCTCTGTCTTTCAGTATTTGTGCCCTTTTTTGGAGGAGGGCAGCCAACTTGTCCTTTTGTTCTTGTGAGGTAAGTATCCCCTCCGAATCCTCCTCCATTTTAGCTATTTCTTCTTCTGCTAATTTGAGCTGGTGCTCATCCTGTTCTTTTTTCCTCCTGGCCCACTCTTTTGAAAGCTCCTTCAGGGCATTCATGTTTCGTGCAAACCCTTCTGCAATGAGGCCTTCCGTGCCCACTGGGTGAGCCTTCCAATAGTCACTGACTACCTTCAAATAACTAGCATCCTTTAACCATGTAGAGTTGAACTTAAAGGGAGCCTTTGGCTTGTTATGGGCAGATTGCAGTTCCAAATAGATAGGCCTATGATCCGAGACCCCTCCCGAGCCAACCCACTGTCTAACGTGATAGCCTCTATTGACCAGAGCTTCATGGATGAGAAAACGATCCAATCTTCTGGCCAAACTGGCCTCTCCAGTTCTATTGTTCCTCCATGTAGGCTGGATCTTTGCAGTGGGAATGTCAATAAGATTGTGGGAGTCCAGTAAATTCTCAAAGAATACCGACAGAGAATCCATTTGAGCATTAGGTCCCCATGACTCCGCATAGCCCATCGAGAAATTTAGATCACCTCCGAGAATGATATTGTCTCCTTGTAAGGTGGAGGAGGTGAGCAAATTCCTCCAGAAAGCCTCCCGGTCTCGGCAAGGCCCATAGATGTTGAAGAGCCTTAAACAGGATTCTAGGGTCGACGAGTAGATGTCAACACCCAAAAACCTCACCCCTCCCCAGACATTTAACAACTTAATAGAACGGTTGCAAAAGCCTAATGATAACCCCCCTGATCTGCCTATCACATCCAGAGAGTGAAAGGACCAGTTGGGGAGCCAGGATTCCAGGAGGGGTGTGATGGAACTAGCAGGTCCAAGTGTTTCTTGTAGAAAGATGATGTCCACAGGTTCAGTAGATAACAGTCGTCTGAGGGCTAGTTTTTTCTATTATGAAACCAGCTCAAGAAAAGATAGAAAAGATAGATCAACGCCTTAGAATTCAGTCTCTTCGAGGGGGCAACCTCCTTTACATTACATAAATGAACAATTCTTGGATGATTCAAATGACAAAACCTCCTTTCTATATATAGGAGTCTAAGGAGTCACAATATAATCCAACCGACCTAACAATAATAATATAAAGCCACAAAAATAACAATAGAGGGATTCTATGGGGCACATAAATAACAATATGGGGGTAATAGGGGCACAACAATAGGGTATAACTGCAATAGTAATGGGGTAATCACTAGTATTATAGGGACCCAACATTTTCCTAGGGTTAGCCATCCCCCTACAGTTAAAAGAGAGGATTTTCATGGAGGGAGGGGGGAGCGGGCATCCTCTGCTCTTAGACTCCAACGGATTTTAGTCTGTCTACCTGAGACAATCTCTTTGCCTGCTTGATGTTTAGCCTTGGTGAGTTGGGAAGGTCGACCACGGGGAAGCTTTGGGAGATAGGGGAAGGGAATGATCCCGAAGCCGACTGCATCCTTGCCGAGTGAGCGGAGCTTAGAGCGTGTCGGATAGCGGTGGTCCGTGCAGGGGGAGGGCATCTGAGGGGAAAGAGGGAGGGACTCTGGAAGAGTGGGTTGGGGAGGAGGGTCCATGGAGGGAGGGGCCGCCATGGGACAATGTAAATTGGGGAAGGGATGCTGTGAGGGGAAAGGGGGGGGGGGAAGGAGGTCAAGGGAGGGGGGAGGGAGCTCATCGGACCGCCCACAGGGTGGGAAGTAATAACATGAGAATGCAATGCAGATACCATAAGATTATCACAAGCAGAGATAACAGAATGGGAGATAGAAGGAGTCGTACCCGCGGTAAAAGCCTCCCCTGAAGCCGCCCGAGCTCTCGTCAACGGTGGAGAGGGTGGCCTGAGTGGAGCTTTTCCCCGCTTCTTACTAGGACCTGGGTCAGCTTCTTCGATTCCCTCAGCTGCATCTTGTATCGACTGCTCCACTGACAGCTGCACTTGCTGAGTTGGCTCCGAAGGGGCCTCATTATGCTGATCATTTTCCCTTGTCCTCTGTCCCCTTTTAGGGTTCAGGGGGCAGTCCCTGTATACATGGCCGACCTTATGGCAGCGTCAGCACCTATAGGGCACACCTTCATAGTCCAAAATTTGCTTTCTGGTGAAATTCCTCCATTGGATAGTGATAAACTCTTGTAGGCCCCCTCGCGTATCCATGTGTACCAGGATGCGTGCATAAGACATCTTCCCTGTGACGAGGTAGGATTTATCCGAGCCCATATACGAACCGAGCGAGTTCCCAATTCTCTTGAAAATCTCTTCCGACCAGAAGTGTGGGGGAAGCCTTGGTAACCTGACCTAGATTGGTCCTATCCCCAGCTGTTTAGATTCTGGATCGAACAGCGGCGACCATCACTTCAGGTGGACCGGAGCTTGGTCGAAATGCCAGTATGAGGATAGTACCCAGTTTGTATGGTCTGGCCGAGCAAACCTGAAGGCAAACCAACCCCGCACGAATGTCTGTACGGTGGGTAGATCTGCAAGTCGATGGCCCCATACCTCGGTCACCCATGCCTTTAGTCTTTCAGCTGAGTAGTTCCTGCCACGAATCCTTCTGACCAAGACCCTATCCGCGATATCCATGGATTCCGCCAACTGAATGTCTTCCTCGAGCCGCAGGATGACGTTGTCTATCTTCAATCTGAAACACTTAGCCTTCTTCCGGGGCCTCGCCTCCTCCGATAGTGGCACCCTCGTGTCCAAGTTGCTTCCAGGGTTTGAGAGATCCTCAGGGCCGAGTGGAGGGGACGATTGAGGGGCGCCTGTGAGGTCCGGAGGGCTGTTAGGGTTTCCAGGGAGGGGTTCAGGACTGTGAACCAGAGTCGGCGGTACCGAATGCGGGGGAGCTGACGAGCAGTGCAAAACGAAGGAAGGTCTGCTTGTGAGGGGAATGTAAGGAGGGTCAGCCCAAGACTCTAGGAGGTTAGGGTTTAGGCAACCCGTAACAAACCCTAATGAGGATGGGGAAGCCAGCGGGGTGGAGAGGGATGACTAGGTAGGGGGAACATCTGGTAGGATGACCGGGCGACCAAACGACCCTGAGATCGGAGGCAGGTCGGCAATGGCCTCGTTCAACTCACAACTGAATGAAATGCGGTCTACCCTTTCAGAATGTGGCGATGTCCAGACTGAACCTTTCGGCAAGGGATCCTCCGAATAGTCTACGATATCGAGGTCCATTGCTGTCGGGGGAAAGCTAGCGCCAGCTGCCTGTAACTGACAAGGAAAGCTGATAGCGAGGGGGAGGCAGCCCTAAACAGAGAGTCGTGGTAATGGTAAAAACCGACACAGTAAACCCTCTACAAACCAGGAGATCAGGGTTAAGGAGGGATGACCGTAGCCCTGGTGTTATAGACATTTTTGTGCCTTACAACATGAAGCATGAAATGTCGATAATCTAAGGGATCCAAAGTCCCTAAACATGTTGTTCCTACCCCTAGAGGAACAAGGTCAGCAAACCACAGCACTGAAAATCAGTTCTCCACCTGAAAACACTAAAAAACAAGCTAATTCTGGATCATGTCAGCTGCTCCACTGAGCATCTGCGCTGAATGTCAACTGCTCCACTCTGTACCTGCGCTGAAGGTCAAAAGCAATGAAGGCTACCTGCGCTGGGCGAGATTGGCCAAGTGGCACAGTCATTCTGCAAGGTGTCAAATGCCCAGGAAGCTTCCAAAATGACATTTAGATCAGGGAATTCGCCTTGTGATGAGTAAGAGGATCTAGATCTCCAAGTGGAAGCAAGAAACTCCAAGTGGACTCAAGAACTGAAGTATAACTGAAGTGGGAGAGGACACTAGTCAGCTTCATGCCAGCCTCAAGCTGACTCATCCTTTCTCCAAATCTCCTATATATAGAGCTCTCTCAAGAGGTCTAGGGAGGCTGGAATCTGGTGAATGTAAGGAAGTGCTGTTGGTTTGAGTATAGAACTATTGGGTGATTGCTTTGAAGGAGGTGAAGAGGAGATTTCTTTCTGCTGGGAGGTGTTGCTGGATTGGGCCTCTTATGGTTGTAACACTCTCAGAACTTTACTTCTTTTATTAATAAAGCATTTGAGGTTCTTCTATATGCATGTGTCTCTGTGGCGTATTGATGCTTGTATATTTGATTTATTCTAATCCTTGAATCAATTATGGATGTATGCTTCTTGTAGTTTCCCTTTCTTGTGCTTTTGCAGGATCTTTGTGTAGCTGGGCCAGTGAAAGAGCAAGGAGCTGGGAGCAAGCAGCAAGGAGAGAAGATTGGATCAAACATTAGTGGAAGACAACGGTTAGTGGATCTCTTTCTCCCCTCTCTTACATCTCATAAAGAAGTAATCTTGAATAGCTTTGCATTCGGTTGTTGCTGAGGTGCTATCACCCTTAGAGTGGGATAGGGTCATTCCGTATTGGATACTTTTCCCAACAACAAATTGGCGACTCCGCTGGGGATCGTATCTTGTTGGTTGTTTGTGTTTTTTGCTATTCATTTCATAAACAAAGGGAGTACCGAATCGAACTGTATTTGAATCTTTCAAATGCAAAGTAGAGGGCAGCTACTCTAGCTCAGTTTCTGGGCAAGTTTATGATTTGAAGAGCTCATCCACAAGGACTCTAAATAGCTCTTAGTGATAGCTTTTCATCCTCCTTGTCATACCTTAGTGTGTCCTTGACTGATAGCTTCTGATTTGGCCAAAAACTGTGAATTTTTGAGCAATCTGTGACCCGGAAACCAAGAGAAACGAAAGTTTCGTTCTTTAGTGCAACTGCTGTGAAGGCTGTCTGCATTTCAGCGCAGTTCCCGAAGGGGCTACCTGCGCTGAAGGTCAAACAGACAGTGTCCCACCTGCGCTGGACCAGTCTTGCCTTGTGCTACTGGGGTTTCCTGCTGTTTCTTGCCCTGTTTTCACTCTTGTTTTTGCTGCCTGTTACCAGTCAATGTGCCTATCTGAAACCAACTTTCCTTACCACTATTCCGCCTCGGTTGTATAAAGAAACTGTATTTGTTCTTTGTGTATTTCTTATGCCATTTACAGTTTCCCATAACGAAAAGTGAACTAGTCTTGCTGTGGCCTCTTAGATCTAGACCTGTGATAAAGTGTCGTTCTGATCTTAAGAGTTAGTTTGTTTGCTGTTCATAGCTGATTGAGCTTTTGCTTTCGTCATATGGTTTGAGTTTATATATTTCTAGTGTCGAAACAAGTAAATCTTAAGGTGTCTTTTGATTTTGGACAAGCTTGTTTGCTTTCACTTGAAATTGAATTCAAAGTTATACAACAGCTTTCTTTTGTGTCGCACAAACATTAAGAAAGAGAAAAGAAATACTTGCATTGTGCATGTGCATTATGACAGTTTGCATGTTGATTTAGGAAAGAATGCATTAGTGTGTTCTCTATGATCTGTGTGAAAAGATGTTGTCTTTCTTTTCCCTCAGTAGTTAAGATTTTCAAAGTTGAAAGATTGAAAAGCTTGCTTATCATCTTAGACTGCATTTAGGAGTGTTATCATACATCTCGTGGTGATCCATAAAGGCAAACTGCTAAACAAGATCAACCTTAAAATAAATTGAATTTACATAACAACGCATTGAAACATAACGCAAACACGTAGAGGTCTAAGCTAGAGACGTGTTTCGGCGTCGTTAAACGTGATATCTTAGCGTTGAGTGGTTGGGTGATTCCTCCACGGTGAAGCGATAAGTATCAATACGGACTTGTGCTCCCACGTACCGTCGCGTATATATTGGGAGACCCCTATAGGAACAAAGCCTTTATCCAATAGGAAACCGTGTCGGCCGCCCTACTGATCGCAATGCAGTGAACACAGCATTCACGAAGATCGACCACTCGTACCGTAAAACGTATTCTGTGGTTTTGCGAAAAGTTTGGCACACCCTCTGCCTAGAACTCCAGAGCAGTTTCTTTTGGCCTTTTTCAAACTCTATAACTGAAAAAGTCCATCCGAGCATTTGTCACTTCGGGCTCGTTAAAACATCGAAGGAGACTAGAGTCATCTTTAGCTTTTTCTCGACTCTTAAAAAGTGAAAAAGCAAGTTGTGTCTAAGCGTCGTTATAAAATTTATTTTAAACGGAACATAATCACCTCCTATTCCTGCGTTGATCTTAGGTTGAGAACATGGAACGCCCCAACCAAGGAGTTCCACATGATGGAAATCCTAGTCCATTCTCCTCTTGGGGAGAAGTTGGTGCGCCCCACATGGCCACATTGTCGCTTCCAGGACTGACAATTGGCCTGCCTATTTGGCTATTCTCAACTAATGTAGTTCAGACCACCATGGTTCCTGAACAGTCGAGTCAACAGTTAGATGAGTCTAGAGCTGCCCACCAGCCTTCAACTTCCTATAACTCTTCCTCTAATCCTTCATCTTCGCAAGGTAGAGCCGGCAAAAGCCAAGCTCCCATGAAGAAGAGAAGAAGAAGAAGAAGAAGAAGAAGGAGCCTAAGGCGACTGGGGGCAAACAAAAGACATCTAACAAAAATCCACACACAGCACAGACCGGGCCTAAATCGCCATGTGTCATATGTAGAGGAGACCACTTCCATAGAGATTGTCCCTGTATTCCCCGGATACTAAGGGACTGGTCACCTCGTTTGCACAATTCGGGAGCATCAACCTCTGATAGCCATGTTGAATGCTTACCGTCAACCAGCGAAAGTGAAGGTTCAAGACAAAGAGGGGGAATGAGATCCCCCTGCAAACTGTGTAAAGGCGATCACGCCATCCACAGTTGTCCCTTCTTAGACGAAGCGAAGAGAGTTTTGGAAGACCGTCCGGTTTCACCGTTGAGACTTCCTCCTGGATACAAAAAACTCGTGCCAAGTCCTTCGTTGGTTGAAAATACAGCTGGCCCGCTCAAGTGGTCAGCTGAAGCGTTAGTCATTGAAAATGAACCTACTGAATCCAGACCAGACGAAAGTCTAAAGGTCGATACGACAGTTGACCCGGTTCCGCCTTCAGAGGTTTCATCTTCAAATGACACCGTCATTGAAGATTCATCTTCAAATGACACCCTCACTGAAGAGAATAAGGATGACACCATCCAGATTCTTTTCATCAACACAGACTCTGATGAGCATCAGGGCAATGCGCCCATTCCTTTATCGCAGGAAGGAACATCGTCAGGGTCATATCCGGCCGTGTATTCGGTCCCACCACCAAGCAACCTGGTTGTGTCCTTTGATTGGAACCAACTAGGCAGACCCCGGTTACCAGCCAGTATACCATTCAGAATCATAGTCCAAATCTACAGAATGGTAATGGCTGGAACTATCATTGATGAAGGGGCATCTGTGAGTATCCTTTCCTCTATTGCTTGGAAAGCACTGGGTTCCCCAGAGCTTTTGCCTGAGATAAGAAATCTCTCGGGTTTTGATAAAGGAACCAGTCGACCGTTAGGGATCCTCCCCAATGTGCCTGTTACATTGAAAGGGAAGACCGTTCAAATGAACGTGATGGTCGTTCAAGGACCCTTGGATTATAACCTACTCCTTGGACGAGACTATATATATTGCATAGGAGCTATAGTCTCCTCACTCTTTAGAGTAATGTGTTTTCCACACGAAGGAAGAATGGTCAAACTCGTAGACCAACTTTCATTTCCAGGATCACGCATCGCAAATAGTCAAATACCAACCCTGAATGGTCTATTCACCCAAGAAATGCCTCCCCCCCCAGTCCTCCTTCCCGATGAGTGCGAGTGATTCGGAAAGATGGGATTGGAACCCAGGGGGCATGCATCCTGGTCTGCTTCGGGCAGAGGAAACCTTGGGTATAAAGTAGAATTTCCGCAAAGGAATATGACTAGTCCGTACCCCGTCCGTGGAAGGAAGAGGGGTTGTTCTAGAATAGGATTCTTTTGATAAGGTTACTTGTCTGACAAAGGTCATTCACCATTGTCTACTTCGGTAGACAGTGCCAAGGAAGTGTTTTCGTTTGATGGTGTTAACAAAACAATCTTTGGGTAACCAGGAAGAGGCAAGCCTCACCCTTTAAAACAAATGTTTTATCGGATAAGTAGGGGCAGCCTTGAAATTGTACTTTATACCTGGGGGCATGCAAACCTTTTGGAGTGCAAGCTAGGAGCGGTTATTTATCTGTTTTTGGGATTAGCCGTTTCCGAACTTGCATAAAGAAAGGATGAGAAGGAGCATAGCTTATGTGAGGTGCAAGCTCTATAAAAATTGGAATCTTGCAGGAGACATTTCTTATCTTATGACTGGTATATCGAGCAGTTTTACCGTGGAATTTATGCTCGTTAAAAAATAGAAAAGCGAGATCCGAGCAGTTTTAGCACATAGTTCATGCTCGTTAAAAAATAAACATAAGATCGAGCAGTTTTACCGTGGAATTTATGCTCGTTAAAAAATAGAAAAGCGTGAGCAAGAGTTTCCTCCAGAGTTTAAGCTCATTAAAAAATGAACCTATTCCGGTAAATAACCATTGTGATCATAAATTTATTAGCCATAAAAAGCCTTGGTCGTGTTTTCACCTGCCACCTCCATTCCATTTGGCCAATCGTTCACCTCCATATATGATTGTTTACCCATTTTGAGGAACAGCTGCGAAGAGTGATTTCACCTAGCCATCCTTGTGACACTGCCGTGATTGGAAAATTCCAACCTGTACCTGGAATCTGCTGCTATCCCTGTTTATCACTCATTCCTCAAAAGACGAGTCTTCTTTGAGCTCTTTTCTCCTGACTCGTAAAATATGAAAAGTTTGCCGAGTTTTGGCCTTCCAGCTCGTTAAAATGACCGGAAGAGCTATCCCTCCTCTAGATTTTAATCTTTTTGGACCTGAGGGATTATTACACAAAAAGGTCGAGCGCTTTTTTTATTCGGCTCGTTAAAGTAATCGAAAACTCATCCCTTCTGTATTGTTTTATACTTTTTCGGACTTAAGGGATTAGATGACAAAAAAGGAATTTTGGAGTTAACTTTCTGTACCTTTTCAGACTCTCTAAAAATGAAAAGGACCGAGTTTTCCTTGTCGTTAGACTCGTTAAAATGATTAAATAGCGACAAACTTGTCTTTAGACGAGAACGAGTTTCCCTATCGCTAAGCTCGTTAAAACATAGCGATGGGCTTGCCTGAAGGGCAGGTTATAGAACAAGCATATGTTATCCTCCTCAAGCTTGACAAAAATAAAGAGGTACTGGTCAGAAATGACTGGGGAAAAATTGGGAGAACCTCAAAGCTTTTAATGGTAGCAAGTCGCTCTTGAACATGACACTTTGTCCTCTGTATCACGTCGGGTTGGGTTGTTTCATTCACCGGCCTCGTCACCATGGTCCTCGCCAAACCATCCACATTTGGGGTAATGCTACTGATCCATCACATCAGTGTCGTTATATGTTCAAGAGATGTGTTCAGAAAGAGTCAACCATGTCCCATCCACTGCCATACATTATCCTTCATCCACCCATGATCGCCACCCTGAATCATATCTTACAGATTGTTTTCACCTCCACTAAAATCATTAGCTCCGTTCCGTGTCATTGATGTGGGATTCATTAAGGCCCTCCTTTGACGGATCGATTCTTGTCGACTTCAGCTCATTATCCAAGAAGTTGATCTAGGAACAAAACCCCCAGTACTTTGAAGCTTGCATGCCTCAATGGCAAGTTTCTCACTTCCGGCGACAGGTATACATCAATGACCTTCGACCAAAGATTTTGCGTGGTGTTCGACGCCAAGTCCTTTATTCACACCACGTGAATTGTACTGCAGTACCTTGAGGGTCATTGTCATTATTGGTGATTCCTCTCGTGCTTGTTAACGGTTTACATTATTGACCGGTAATCAAGCGATGTCTTTCCATGTTCGACTTCAGCGCAATTCTCACATGGATCGACTTGTACTTAGAGTGAAGATCGAACGAGTTTGAAGACCCCGGATCTAGTTTCATCCATCCGGGCTGCGATATATATTCAGGATATAAAGACATTTGATATGTACATCATTGCAGCAGATGATCATCCTACTCAAAGGATGATAATTTCAGCAGAGAATTATCAGTCTACCATCAGACGATCGTCTGTTCTATGTACCAAAATGAATTTATAAAGCTGAGCATGGGAATGCCCGCCTCAGTTAGATCATGAAAGAAGAATGAAAAATAATGTATTGTATTGTATTTTATTACAGGGCACCTCTCAGCGATTGAATGAACTTCGGATCCTCCTGATAAAGCATTTCACCCGATAAACGACCTCATACTTTAGGGGGCAACTGTTATAGACATTTTTGTGCCTTACAGCATGAAGCATGAAATGTCGATAATATAAGGGATCCAAAGTCCCTAAACATGTTGTTCCTACCCCTAGAGGAACAAGGTCAGCAAACCACAGCACTGAAAATCAGTTCTCCACCTGAAAACACTCAAAAACAAGCTAATTCTGGATCATGTCAGCTGCTCCACTGAGCATCTGCGCTGAATGTCAACTGCTCCACTCTGTACCTGCGCTGAAGGTCAAAAGCAATGAAGGCTACCTGCGCTGGGCGAGATTGGTCAAGTGGCACAGTCATTCTGCAAGGTGTCAAATGCCCAGGAAGCTTCCAAAATGACACTTAGATCAGGGAATTCGCCTTGTGATGAGTAAGAGGATCTAGATCTCCAAGTGGAAGCAAGAAACTCCAAGTGGACTCAAGAACTGAAGTATAACTGAAGTGGGAGAGGACACTAGTCAGCTTCATGCTAGCCTCAAGCTGACTCATCCTTTCTCCAAATCTCCTATATATAGAGCTCTCTCAAGAGGTCTAGGGAGGCTGGAATCTGGTGAATGTAAGGAAGTGTTGTTGGTTTGAGTATAGAACTATTGGGTGATTGCTTTGAAGGAGGTGAAGAGGAGATTTGTTTCTGCTGGGAGGTGTTGCTGGATTGGGCCTCTTATGGTTGTAACACTCTCAGAACTTTACTTCTTCCATTAATAAAGCATTTGAGGTTCTTCTATATGCATGTGTCTCTGTGGCGTATTGATGCTTGTATATTTGATTTATTCTAATCCTTGAATCAATTATGGATGTATGCTTCTTGTAGTTTCCCTTTCTTGTGCTTTTGCAGGATCTTTGTGTAGCTGGGCCAGCGAAAGAGCAAGGAGCTGGGAGCAAGCAGCAAGGAGAGAAGATTGGATCAAACATTAGCGGAAGACAACGGTTAGTGGATCTCTTTCTCCCCTCTCTTACATCTCATAAAGAAGTAATCTTGAATAGCTTTGCATTCGGTTGTTGCTGAGGTACTATCACCCTTAGAGTGGGATAGGGTCATTCCGTATTGGATACTTTTCCCAACAACACCTGGGACCAGTCTACGTGGTAACCCTCACGCCTGCCATCTGCTACAATAGTCTGCCTCCATGTCCGGTCAGCCATACTCGCCATCGCCATCATAAAAAAACAAGGAACTATTATGTCAAGACTAATGCAATTTAGAAACATCAAATCAAACAATGCATATTTGTTTAACAACTCAAATTACTTGATTTTAACTTATCAGCACTTATCCAACAACTAAAATGACTTCTAGAAGCTCCAAATTTCAAAATCTTCCAAAATAGAGTTGACTGCCATGTTCGCGCAGCAGAGGGCACCGAATTTTTGGAAAGTAAGTTTCAAATATGAGCTCATATATCTTGAACCCAGACATCTATTACAAAATTGAGGGAGGTTTTTGTATATGAGAGTGTCATTGAGAGAAACCTCTCTTAATTTAACAAAATTCTCCTCCAGCTACTCATAATCTGCACCCAAACATCATAACTAAAACGCGAAATGCCAAAACCTGAAAAATAGACTGTAAAGATGCATTTGAATCTTCCAATAAATGACACCTATGAAGAAAATGAAGGATTTGTTTATTTTTTGATCCGTTCTTGACAAAAAACTCTTTGGTTTTCCAAAATTCAACTCCATTTGGTCAGAAACAACTTTTGAAAGTAATGAGAAAAAGAGTCAATTTTGTAGCAAACTCATAGCAAGTCCAAGTAGCCCTCCATGCTCTATATGTTTGCACACCTCCTCAGGAAAAATGGATCAAATGGGTAGGCTTGAAATGTCTATGTGATGGTGTAGAACTCTTGAAGTAGTCTCTCCAACTCTTGTAGACCTCCTAGATGAATAGTAAGAGGGAAATACACTTTGATTCCTAGATTATAGGATCCTAACATTGGCTCCAATGGGGATGGTATCCTCCATGTGAGGTGCCAAGAACATGATAGATTAGTAGCATGATCCATTGGGAAATGGAGTCTAATTGCAATCTGCTCTGACCTGCGACCTTCTCCAACTGAAACCAAACTGTTGCAATGTAACCAACACATAGACATAAGATAAAATCCACATTAGAAAGATGCTATTGCAGCTGAAAACTTAAGTGTGCTCATTCACATGAGCTTATTGATATATAGATAAACCTACTCTATGTTTATCTATAAAAAAAAATTAGTGATACTAAAATGCCAATGCAACCAGTCCATCTGCTGCTCAACCATAGCTTCTTGACCGTGCCTTAACAAAATCAAAACTGGAACACGTAAGGGCAATCGAAGCTGATTGTAGGCTTGATCTTCATAGCTAAAACATGATTAGAACTCTGTAGTGAACAATTCCTTTATATAGACAACTTTGGGATCATGAAAGACATGACTTATTGGTTGATCTTCAAAGTATTCTTCAAATTGATCATCATGCTTGGAAAGTTCATATATGCTTTCGTTGTGATCATACCGTTTTAGCTGTGAGTCATTAAAACCATTCTCTAAACACTCCTCAATCTCAATATCAAAAGGAAACACTACAACTTCTTGTTTCGGCTGACAAAGGTTCTAAAAGAGTCGACTTTGAAATTGACAATTGTGGGACTGAATTTGAACTTCTAAGGCCTGAAGATATTTCTCAAGTTTTTCAGCAAACTCTTCTAAAAAGTTGGTCTTGGCTTTAGAGCTACATTTGCACGACTTTAAATAAATAGGTAAAATTTTTGAGAAAGCATCATGAATTTAATAATCATAAAAATTAACCTAGTATTCTTTGAAACTTTCAATAGAAATAGGGTCTACCACATAACCTGTCGTCTTGTTTGACAAGCAGCCAAATCAACAATTTACTCTCTGAATGCTTTGGAGAGTGGAGTCGCCATGAGTGTTCTGCAATATGGAATCTCTGACAATGGAATCGCTCAGTGAGAAAATATACAACCTTTTGATGTCAAACTACTGTTCACCATCAATAGTCAGATCTAGATGGTTGTCGTTCTTTCCTGGGGAAGATAGAGTTTTCGCTCCTCGACAACGACGCCAATATGTTAGCACTTTGTAATTTCCTTTGGTTGTAGGAAGGAAACCCATAGGTAACCACAAACCACTTGCAGAATTGGAAGCTAGCCCTTCACACCCTAGAGAGAGCTCTCTATTTCAACTTAGTCAATAAAGACTAGTTTCAATGAATAACAATGGCTAGAACTTTGGCAAAGAAAAGAGTTTATAGGTGTGGTGGAAAGGTAGAGAAAAACCCATTGAGCATGGAGTTATTAAAAATTGAGATCAATGACGTGGTGGGTGCTCGGTGAATTGGGAAAAGTTGTTCAAAGGAAATATAGAAACACTTCCTTATGTCAATTAATAGTTGTAGATGTGAGAAGAAAAAAGAAAGTAGATAACAATCTAAAGGCATCATGCAATGGATGAATCTTAAAATGATTATGGCAGAAAAACATATGGAATTTCTAAATGACTGCAATAGAGCACCATTGAATAGATGAATTCTGAAACAAGTTTTTCATTTAAACATCATATGGAGAAATATAACACACACAAAATAGGAAACACTCACATAAGGGAGATGAATCACATGAAGATATTTAACCAGGTACTTCTAATCCACCAATTTCATTTAAACTTGGAAAAAAATTACAATATGCACAATGTTCTTTCCTCTCCAATCTGACCACCCAGCCAACTGTTTTCCATGTCTTTACATCATTATATACAATGAGGAATTCGAATTACCACTCTAGGTGGTCTAATTCACTTCATAAAAGTCGAATGGTCTAGATGCAATGCATCTTCACTTGCTATTTAGGAAAAAACAAGGAACTACCATATTAGGACTAATGCAATTCAGAAACATCAAATCAAACAATGAATCTTTGTTTAACTACTCAAATTACACGATTTTAACTTATCAACACTTATCCAACAACTAAAATGACTTCAATAAGCTCCAAATTTCAAAATTTTCCAAAATAGAGTTGACTGATGTGTTTGCGTAGTACAGGGCACCAAATTTTTGGAAAAACAAGGTTGAAATACGAGTTCATATATCCTGAACCTGGATAGTTGTTACAAAACCGAGGGAGGTTTTTATATATGAGAGCGTCATTGAGATAAATCTCTCTCATTTTCCCAAAATTCTTCTCCAACTACTCACAATCTGCACCCAAACATCATAACTAAAACAAGAAATGCCAAAACCTCAAAAATAGACTGTAAAGATGCATTTGAATCTTCAGATATATTACACCTGTGAAGAAAATGAAGGATGTTTTTTTCTTTGGTCCATTATTTTAAAAAACTCTTTTGGTTTTCCAAAATTTAGCTCCATTTGTTCGAAAACAACTTTTGAAAATGATGACAAAAACATCAATTTCGTAGCAAATTCATAGCAAGTCCAAGTAGCCCTCCATGCTTTGTATGTTTGCACACCTCCTTTGGAAAAATGGATCAAATGGGTAGGCTTGAAATGTCTGTGTCATGGTGTAGAACTCTTGAAGTAGTCTCTCCAACTCTTGCAGACCTCCTAGATGAATAGTAAAGGGGAAACACACTTTGATTCCTATATTATAGGATCCTAACATTGGCTCCAATGAGGATGGCATCCTATGTGTGAGGTTCCAAGAACACCGTAGATTAGTAGCCTGATCCATTAGGAAATGGAGTTTAACTGCAATCTGCTCTGACCTGCGACCTTCTCCAACTGAAACCAAATTGTTGCAATGTAACCAATATATAGACTGAAAATAAAGTCCACATTAGAAAGACACTAATACAGCTAAAAAATGAAGTGTGCTCATTCATATGAGCTTATTTATATATAGATAAACCTACTCTAAGTTGATCTCTAAAAAAAAATAGGTGATACTAAAATGCCAATGCAACTAGTCCATCTGTTGCTCAACCGTAGCTTCTTGACTGTGCTTCAACAAAATCAAAATTGGAACACGTAAGGGTAATGGAAGCTGATTGTAGGCTTGATCTTCACAGCTGAAACATGATCAAAACTTTGTAGTGAACAATTCCTCTATATAGACAACTATGTGATCATGAAAGACATGACTTATTGGTTGATCTTCAAAGTATTCTGGAAATTGATCATCATGCTTGGACAGTTCATATATGCTTTCGTTTCCATCATATAGTTTCAGTTGTGAGTCATCAAAAACATTCTCAAAACACTCCTCAATCTCAATATCAAAAGGTAGCACTACCTCTTCTCGTTTCGACTGACAAAGGTTCTCAAAGGGCTGATTTTGACATTGGAAATTGTGGGACTGAATTTGAACTTCTAAGGCTTGAAGATCTTTCTCAAGTTTTACAGCAAACTCTTCTAAAAAGTTGGTCTTGGCTTCAAAGCTACATTTGCATGAATTTAAATAAATAGGTAAAAAATTTGAGAAAGCATCATCAATTTAATAATCATCAAACTTATCCCAGTATTGTTTGAAACCTTCAATAGAAATAGGGTCTGCCACATACCCTGTCATCTTGTTTAACAAGCAGCCAAATAACCAATTTAAGCTCTTAATGCTTTGGATAGTGGAGTCGCCATGAGTTTTCTGCAATTTGGATTCTCTGACAATGGAATCACCCGGTAAAAAAATATACAACCTTTTGATGTCAAAATACTGTTCACCATCAATAATTGGATCTAGATTGCTGTCATCCTTTCCTGGGGATGATAGAGTTTTCGCTCCCTGATAACAACGCCAATATGTTAGCAATTTGTAATTTCCTTTGGTTGTAGGAAGGAAACCCAGAGGTAACCACAAACCACTTGCGGAATTGGAAACTATCCCTTCCAATCCCACAAAGGGCTCTCTCTTTCAACTCAGTCAATAAATACTTGTTTCAATGAATAATAATGGCTAGATCTTTGGCAAATAGCAGAGTTTATAGGTGTTGTGGAAGGGTAGAGAAAAACCCATTGGGCATGGAGTTAGTAAAAATTGAGATCAATGATGTGGTGGGTGCTCGATGAAGTGGGAAAAGTTGTTCAGAGGCAAGATAAAAACACTTCCTTATGTCAATTAATAGTTACAAATGCGAGAAGAATAAAGAAAGTAGATAACCATCTAAAGGCATCAAACAATGGTTGAATCTTAAAATGATTATGGCAGAAAAACATATGAAATGTTGAAATGACTGCAACAAAGCACCATTAGATAGATGAATTCCGAAACAAGTTTTTCGTTTAAACATCATAGGGAGAAATATAACACACACAAAATAGGAAACACTCACATAAGAGAGATGAATCACATGAATCTATGAAGATATTTAACTAGGTACTTCTAATCCACCAATTTCATTAAAACTCGGAAAAAATTACAATATGCATAGTGTTCTTTCCTCTCCAATCTGACCAACCAGCCAACCGTTTTCCATGTCTTTACATCATTATATACAATGAGGAATTCGAATTACCACTCTAGGTGGTCGAATTCACTTCATAAAAGTTGAATGGTCTAGATGCAATGCATCTTCACTTGTTATGTAGGAACAAACTAGGAACTTCCATATCAGGACTAATGCAATTTAGAAACATCAAATCAAACAATGAATCTTTGTTTAACTACTCAAATTACACGATTTTAACTTATCAACACTTATCCAACAACTAAAATGACTTCAATAAGCTCCAAATTTAAATTTTTTCCAATATAGAGTTGATTGATACGTTTGCGCAGTAGAGGGAACCAAATTTCTGGAAAAATAAGGTTCAAATACGACCTCATATATCCTGAACCCGGATAGTTGTTGCAAAACCAAAGGAGGTTTTCATATATGAGAGTGTCATTGAGAGAAAGTTCTCTCATTTTCCCAAAATTCTTCTCCAACTACTCACAATCTGCACCCAAACATCATAACTAAAACAAGAAATGGCAAAACCTGAAAAATAGATTGTAAAGATGAATTTGAATCTTCAGATATATGAAATCTGGGAAGAAAATGAAGTAAATTTTTTTTCTTTGGCCCGTTCTTGAAAAAAACTCTTTTGGTTTTCCAAAATTCAGCTCCATTTGGTCGGAAACAACTTTTGAAAATGATGAGAAAAAGAGTCAATTTCGTAGCAAACTCATAGCAAATCCAAGTAGCCCTCCATGCTCTATATGTTTGCACACCTCCTTTGGAAAAATGGATCAAATGGGTAGGCTTGAAATGTCTATGTGATGGTGTAGAACTCTTGAAGTAGTCTCTCCAACTCTTGTAGACCTCCTAGATGAATAGTAAGAGGGAAACACACTTTGATTCCTAGATTATAGGATCCTAACATTGGCTCCAATGGGCATGGCATCCTTCGTGTGAGGTGCCAAGAACATCATAGATTAGTAGCATGATCCATTGGGAAATGGAGTCTAATTGCAATCTGCTCTGACCTGCGACCTTCTCCAACTGAAACCAAACTGTTGCAATGTAACCAACACATAGACTGAAAATAAAATCCACATTAGAAAGATGCTATTGCAGCTGAAAACTTAATTGTGCTCATTCACATGAGCTTATTTATAGATAGATAAACCTACTCTAAGTTTATCTCTAAAAAAAATAGGTGATACTAAAATGCCAATGCAACCAGTCCATCTGCTGCTCAACCGTAGCTTCTTGACCGTGCTTCAGCAAAATCAAAACTGGAACACATAAGGGAAATGGAAGCTGATTGTAGGCTTCATCTTCACAGCTAAAACATGATCAGAACTTTGTAGTGAACAATTCCTCTATATAGACAATTATGGGATCATGAAAGACATGACTTATTGGTTGATCTTCAAAGTATTCTGCAAATTGATCATCATGCTTGGACAGTTGATATATGCTTTCGTTGCCATCATACCATTTTAGCTGTGAGTCATCAAAACCATTCTCAAAACACTCCTCAATCTCAATATCAAAAGGAAACACTACCACTTCTCGTTTCGGTTGACAAAGGTTCCAAAAGGGTCGATTTTGGAATTGACAATTGTGGGACTGAATTTGAACTTCTAAGGCTTGAAGATCTTTCTCAAGTTTTTCAGCAAACTCTTCTAAAAAGTTGGTCTTGGCTTTAGAGCTACATTTGCATGACTTTAAATAAATAAGTAAAATTTTTGAGAAAGCATCATGAATTTAATAATCACAAAAATTATCCTAGTATTCTTTGAAACTTTCAATAGAAATAGGGTCTGCCACATACCCTGTCGTCTTGTTTGACAAGCAGCCAAATCAACAATTTACTCTCTGAATGCTTTGGAGAGTGGAGTCTCCATGAGTGTTCTGCAATCTAGAATCTCTGACAATGGAATCGCTCGGTGAAAAAATATACAACCTTTTGATGTCCAACTACTATTCACCATCAGTAGTTAGATCTAGATGGTTGTCGTTCTTTCCTGGGGAAGATAGAGTTTTCGCTCCCCGACAACGACGCCAATATGTTAGCACTTTGTAATTTCCTTTGGTTGTAGGAAGGAAACCCATAGGTAACCACAAACCACTTGCAGAATTGGAAGATAGCCCTTCACACCCTAGAGAGAGCTCTCTACTTCAACTTAGTCAATAAAGACTGGTTTCAATGAATAACAATGGCTAGAACTTTGGCAAATAGAAGAGTTTATAGGTGTGGTTGCAAGGTAGAGAAAAACCCATTGAGCATGGAGTTATTAAAAATTGAGATCAATGACGTGGTGGGTGCTCGGTGAATTGGGAAAAGTTGTTCAAAGGAAAGATAGAAACACTTCCTTACGTCAATTAATAGTTGTAGGCGTGAGAAGAAAAAAGAAAGTAGATAACGATCTAAAGGCATCATGCAATGGATGAATCTTAAAATGATTATGGCAGAAAAACATATGGAATGTCTAAATGACTGCAACAGTGCACCATTAAATAGATGAATTCTGAAACAAGTTTTTCATTTAAACATCATAGGGAGAAATATAACACACAAAATAGGAAACACTCACATAAGGGATATGAATCACATGAAGATATTTAACTGGGTATTTCTAATCCACCAATTTTATTTAAACTTGGAAAAAAATTACAATATGCACAATGTTCTTTCCTCTCCAATCTGACCACCCAGCCAACTGTTTTCCATGTCTTTACATCATTATATACAATGAGGAATTCGAATTACCACTCTAGGTGGTCGAATTCACTTCATAAAAGTCGAATGGTCTAGATGCATTGCATCTTCACTTGCTGTTTAGAAACAAGGAACTACCATATCAGGAATTACCACTCTAAGATTAGTAGCCTGATCCATTGGGAAATGGAGTCTAACTGCAATCTGCTCTGACCTGCGACCTTCTCCAACCGAAACCAAATTGTTGCAATGTAACCAATATATAGACTAATAATAAAATACACATTAGAAAGACACTACTACCGCTAAAAAATTAAGTGTGCTCATTCATATGAGCTTATTTATATATAGATAAACCTACTCTAAGTTGATCTCTAAAAAAAATAGGTGATACTAAAATGCCAATGCAACTAGTCCATCTGCTGCTCAACCATAGCTTCTTGACTGTGCTTCAGTAAAATCAAAATTGGAACACGTAAGGGCAATGGAAGTTGATTATAGGCTTGATCTTCACAGCTAAAACATGATCAGAACTTTGTAGTGAACAATTCCTCTATATAGACAACTATGCGATCATGAAAGACATGACTTATTGGTTGATCTTCAAAGTATTCTTCAAATTGATCATCGTGATTGGACAGTTCATATATGCTTTCGTTTACATCATATAGTTTCACCTGCGAGTCATCAAAACCATTCTCAAAACACTCCTCAACCTCAATATCAAAAGGTAGCACTACCTCTTCTCATTTCGACTGACAAAGGTTCTCAAAGGGCTGATTTTGACATTGGAAATTGTGGGACTGAATTTGAAATTCTAAGGCTTGAAGATCTTTCTCAAGTTTTTTAGCAAACTCTTCTAAAAAGTTGGTCTTGGCTTCAGAGCTACATTTGCATGAATTTAAATAAATAGGTAAAAAATTTGAGAAAGCATCATCAATTTAATAATCATCAAACTTATCCTAGTATTGTTTGAAACCTTCAATAGGAATAGGGTCTGCCACATACCCTGTCATCTTGTTTAACAAGCAGCCAAATAACCAATTTAAGCTCTTAATGCTTTGGATAGTGGAGTCACCATGAGTGTTCCGCAATCCGGATTCTCTGACAAGGGAATCACCCGCTGAAAAATATACAACCTTTTGATGTCAAACTACTGTTCACCATCAATAATCAGATCTAGATCGTTGTCGTTCTTTCTTGGGGATGATAGATTTTTCGTTCCCTGACAGCAGCGCCAATATTTTAGCACTTTGTAATTTTCTTTGATTGTAGGAAGGAAACCCAGAGGTAACCACAAACCACTTGCGGAATTGGAAACTATCCCTTCCAACCCCACAGAGGGCTCTCTCTTTCAACTCAGTCAATAAAAACTTGTTTCAATGAATAACAATGGCTAGATCTTTGGCAAATAGCAGAGTTTACAGGTGTTGTGGTAGGGTAGAGAAAAACCCATTGGGCATGGAGTTAGTAAAAATTAAGATCAATGATGTGGTGGGTGCTCGATGAATTGGGAAAAGTTGTTCAGAGGCAAGATAAAAACACTTCCTTATGTCAATTAATAGTTACAAATGCGAGAAGAATAAAGAAAGTAGATGACCATCTAAAGGCATCAAACAATGGATTAATCTTAAAATGATTATGGCAGAAAAACATATGAAATGTCTAAATGACTGCAACAAAGCACCATCAGATAGATGAATTTCGAACAAGTTTTTCATTTAAACATCATAGGGAGAAATATAACACACAAAAAATAGGAAACACTCACATAAGAGAGATGAATCACATGAATCTATGAAGATATTTAACTAGGTACTTCTAATCCACCAATTTCATTAAAACTCGGAAAAAAAATCACAATATGCACAATGTTCTTTCCTCTCCAATCTGACCAACCAGCCAACCGTTTTCCATGTCTTTACATCATTATATACAATGAGTAATTCGAATTACCACTCTAGGTGGTCGAATTCACTTCATAAAAGTTGAATGGTCTAGATGCAATGCATCTTCACTTGTGATGTAGGAACAAACTAGGAACTGCCATATCAGGACTAATGCAATTTAGAAACATCAAATCAAACAATGAATCTTTGTTTAACTACTCAAATTACATGATTTTAACTTATCAAAACTTATCCAACAACTAAAATGACTTCAATAAGCTCCAAATTTCAAAATTTTCCAAAATAGAGTTGACTGATATGTTTGCGCAGTATAAGGAACCAAATTTCTGGAAAAATAGGGTTCAAATATGAGCTCATATATCCTGAACCCGGATAGTTGTTGCAAAACCAAAGGAGGTTTTTATATATGAGAGCGTCATTGAGAGAAAGTTCTATTATTTTCCCAAAATTCTTCTCCAGCTACTCACAATCTGCACCCAAACATCATAACTAAAACAAGAAATGGCAAAACCTGAAAAATAGATTGTAAAGATGAATTTGAATCTTCAGATATATGAAATCTGGGAAGAAAATGAAGTAAAATTTTTTCTTTGGCGTGTTCTTTGAAAAAAACTCTTTTGGTTTTCCAAAATTCAGCTCCCTTTGGTCGGAAACAACTTTTGAAAAGGATGAGAAAAAGAGTCAATTTCGTAGCAAACTCATAGCAAGTCCAAGTAGCCCTCCATGCTCTATATGTTTGCACACCTCCTCTAGAAAAATGGATCAAATGGGTAGGCTTGAAATGTCTATGTGATGGTGTAGAACTCTTGAAGTAGTCTCTCCAACTCTTGTAGACCTCCTAGATGAATAGTAAGAGGCAAACACACTTTGATTCCTAGATTATAGGATCCTAACATTGGCTCCAATGGGGATGGCATCCTCCGTGTGAGGTGCCAAGAACATCGTAGATTAGTAGCATGATCCATTGGGAAATGGAGTCTAATTGCAATCTGCTCTGACCTGCGACCTTCTCCAACTGAAACCAAACTGTTGCAATGTAACCAACACATAGACTGAAAATAAAATCCACATTAGAAAGACGCTATTGCAACTGAAAACTTAAGTGTGCTCATTCACATGAGCTTATTTATATATAGATAAACCTACTCTAAGTTTATATCTAAAAAAATAGGTGATACTAAAATGCCAATGCAACCAGTCCATCTGCGGCTCAACCGTAGCTTCTTGAGCGTGCTTCAGCAAAATCAAAACTGGAACACGTAAGGGAAATGGAAGCTGATTGTAGGCTTGATCTTCACAGCTAAAACATGATCAGAACTCTGTAGTGAACAATTCCTCTATATAGACAACTGTGGGATCATGAAAGACATGACTTATTGGTTGAGCTTGAAAGTATTCTTCAAATTGATCATCATGCTTGGACAGTTCATATATGCTTTCGTTGCCATCATACCGTTTTAGCTATGAGTCATCAAAACCATTCTCAAAACACTCCTCAATCTCAATATCAAAAGGAAACACAACCACCTCTCGTTTCGGATAACAAAGGTTCTAAAAGGGTCAATTTTGAAATTGGCAGTTGTGGGACCGAATTTGAATTTCTAAGGCTTGAATATATTTCTCAAGTTTTTCAGCAAACTCTTCTAAAAAGCTTGTCTTGGCTTTAGAGCTACATTTGCACGACTTTAAATAAATAGGTAAATTTTTGAGAAAGCATCATGAATTTAATAATCATAAAAATGATCCTAGTATTCTTTGAAACTTTCAATAGAAATAGGGTCTGCCACATACCTTGTCGTCTTGTTTGACAAGCAATCAAATAAGCAATTTACTCTCTGAATGCTTTGGAGAGTGGAGTTGCCATGAGTGTTCTGCAATCTGGAATCTCTGACAATGGAATCACCCATTGAAAAAATATACAACCTTTTGATGTCCAACTACTGTTCACCATTAGTAGTCAGATCTAGATGGTTTTCGTTCTTTCCTGGGGAAGATAGAGTTTTCGCTCCCCGGCAACGACACCAATATGTTAGCACTTTGTAATTTCCTTTGGTTGTAGGAAGGAAACCCATAGGTAACCACAAACCACTTGCAGAAATTGAAGCTAGCCCTTCACACCCTAGAGAGAGCTCTCTATTTCAACTCAGTCAATAAAGACTGGTTTCAATGAATAACAATGGCTAGATCTTTGACAAATGGAAGAGTTTATAGGTGTGGTGGCAAGGTAGAGAAAAACCCATTGAGCATGGAGTTATTAAAAATTGAGATCAATGATGTGGTGGGTGCTCGGTGAATTGGGAAAAGTTGTTTAAAGGAAAGATAGAAACACTTCCTTATGTCAATTAATAGTTGTAGATGTGAGAAGAAAAAAGAAAGTAGATAACAATCTAAAGGCATCATGCAATGGATGAATCTTAAAATGATTATGGCAGAAAAACATATGGAATGTCTAAATGACTGCAACAGAGCACCATTAAATAGATGAATTCTGAAACAAGTTTTTCATTTAAACATCATAGGGAGAAATATAACACACACAAAATAGGAAACACTCACATAAGGGAGATGAATCACATGAAGATATTTAACCAGGTACTTCTAATCCACCAATTTCATTTAAACTCGAAAAAAAAATTACAATATGCACAATGTTCTTTCCTCTCCAATCTGACCACCCAACCAACCGTTTTCCCTGTCTTTACATCATTATATACAATGAGGAATTCGAATTACCACTCTAGGTGGTTGAATTCACTTCATAAAAGTCGAATGGTCTAGATGCGATGCATCTTCACTTGCCATTTAGAAAAAAACAAGGAACTACCATATCAGGACTAATGCAATTCAGAAACATCAAATCAAACAATGAATCTTTGTTTAACCACTCAAATTACATGATTTTAACTTATCAACACTTATCCAACAACTAAAATGGCTTCAATAAGCTCCAAATTTCAAAATTTTCCAAAATAGAGTTGACTGATATGTTTGCACAGTAGAGGGCACCAAATTTCTAGAAAAACAGGGTTCAAATACGAGCTCATATATCCTGAACCCGGATAGTTGTTGCAAAACGAGGGATTTTTTTCTATATGGGAGCGTCATTGAGAGAAATCTCTCTCATTTTCCAAAAATTCTTCTCCAACTACTCACAATCTGCACCCAAACATCATAACGAAAACAAGAAATGCCAAAACCTGAAAAATAGACCGTAAAGATGTATTTGAATCTTCAAATATATGACACCTGTGAAGAAAATGAAGGACATTTTTTCTTTGGTCCATTATTTAAAAAAATTCTTTTGGTTTTCCAAAATCTATCTCCATTTGGTCGGAAACAACTTTTGAAAATGATGACAAAAACAATCAATTTCGTAGCAAATTCATAGAAAGTCCAAGTAGCCCTCCATGCTCTGTATGTTTGCACACCTCCTTTGGAAAAATGGATCAAATGGGTAGGCTTGAAATGTTTGTGTGATGGTGTAGAACTCTTGAAGTAGTCTCTCCAACTCTTGCAGACCTCCTAGATGAATAGTAAAAGGGAAACACACTTTGATTCCTATATTATAGGATCCTAACATTGGCTCCAATGAGGATGGCATCCTCCATGTGAGGTGCCAAGAACACCGTAGATTAGTAGCCTGATCCATTAGGAAATGGAGTCTAACTGCAATTTGCTCTGACCTGCGACCTTCTCCAACCGAAACCAAATTGTTGCAATGTAACCAATATATAGACTCAAAATAAAATCCACATTAGAAAGACACTACTACAACTAAAAAATTAAGTGTGCTCATTCATATGAGCTTATTTATATATAGATAAACCTACTCTAAGTTGATCTCTAAAAACAAATTGGTGATACTAAAATGCCAATGCAACTAGTCCTTCTGTTGCTCAACCGTAGCTTCTTGACTGTGCTTCAGCAAAATCAAAATTGGAACACGTAAGGGCAATGGAAGATGATTGTAGGCTTGATCTTCACATCTGAAATATGATCAGAACTTTTTAGTGAAAAATTCCTCTATATAGACAACTATGCAATCATGAAAGACATGACTTATTGGTTGATCTTCAAAGTATTCTTCAAATTGATCATCATGCTTGGACAGTTCAGTCCATCATATAGTTTTAGCTATGAGTCATCAAAACCATTCTCAAAACACTCCTCAACCTCAATATCAAAAGGTAGCACTACCTCTTCTCGTCTCGACTGAGAAAGGTTCTCAAAGGGCTGATTTTGACATTTGAAATTGTGGGACTGAATTTAAACTTCTAAGGCTTGAAGATCTTTCTCAAGTTTTTTAGCAAACTCTTCTAAAAATTTGGTCTTGGCTTCAGAGCTACATTTGCATGAATTTAAATAAATAGGTAAAAAATTTGAGAAAGCATCATCAATTTAATAATCATCAAACTTATCCCAGTATTGTTTGAAACCTTCAATAGAAATAGGGTCTGCCACATACCTTGTCATCTTGTTTAACAAGCAGCCAAATAACCAATTTAAGCTTTGAATGCTTTGGATAGTGGAGTCACCATGAGTGTTCTGCAATCTGGATTCTATGACAATGGAATCGCCCGGTGAAAAAATATACAACCTTTTGATGTCAAACTACTATTCACCATCAATAATCGGATCTAGATTGTTGTCGTTCTTTCCTGGGGATGATAGAGTTTTCGCTCCCTGATAACAACGCCAATATGTTAGCACTTTGTAATTTCCTTTGGTTGTAGGAAGGAAAACCAGAGGTAACCACAAACCACTTGCGGAATTGGAAACTATCCCTTCCAACCCCACAGAGGGCTGTCTCTTTCAACTCAGTTAACAAATACTTGTTTCAATGAATAAAAATGGCTAGAACTTTGGCAAATAGAAGAGTTTAGAGGTGTTGTGGCAGGGTAGAGAAAAACCCATTGGGCATGGAGTTAGTAAAAATTGAGATCAATGATGTGGTGGGTGCTCGATGAATTGGGAAAAGTTGTTCAAAGGCAAGATAAAAACACTTCCTTATGTCAATTAATAGTTACAGATGCGAGAAGAATAAATAACGTAGATAACCATCTAAAGGCATCAAATAATGGATGAATCTTAAAATGATTATGGCAGAAAAACATATGAAATGTCTAAATGACTGCAACAAAGCACCATTAGATAGATGAACTCCGAAACAAGTTTTTCATTTAAACATCATAGGGAGAAATATAACACACATAAAATACGAAACACTCACATAAGAGAGATGAATCACATGAATCTATGAAGATATTTAACTAGGTACTTCTAATCCACCAATTTCGTTAAAACTCAAAAAAAATTACAATATGCACAGTGTTATTTCCTCTCCAATTTGACCAACCAGCCAACCGTTTTCCATGTCTTTACATCATTATATACAATGAGGAATTCAAATTACCACTCTAGGTGGTCGAATTCACTTCATAAAAGTTGAATGGTCTAGATGCAATGCATCTTCACTTGTTATGTAGGAACAAACAAGGAACTGCCATATCAAGACTAATGCAATTTAGAAACATCAAATCAAACAATGAATCTTTGTTTAACTACTCAAATTACATGATTTTAACTTATCAACACTTATCCAATAACTAAAATGACTTCAATAAGCTCCAAATTTAAAAAAATTCCAATATAGAGTTGATTATTATGTTTGCGCAGTAGAATGAACCAAATTTATGGAAAAATAGGGTTCAAATACGAGTTCATATATCCTGAACCCAGATAGTTGTTGCAAAACCGAAGGAGGTTTTTATATATGAGAGCGTCATTGAGAGAAAGTTCTCTCATTTTCCCAAAATTCTTCTCCAACTACTCACAATCTGTACCCAAACATCATAACTAAATCAAGAAATGGAAAAACCTGAAAAATAGATTGGAAAGATGAATTTGAATCTCCAGATTTATGAAATCTGGGAAGAAAATGAAGTAAATTTTTTTCTTTGGCCCGTTCTTGAAAAAAACTCTTTTGGTTTTCCAAAAATCAACTCCATTTGGTCGGAAACAACTTTTGAAAATGATGAGAAAAAGAGTCAATTTCGTAGCAAACTCATAGCAAATCCAAGTAGCCCTCCATGCTCTATATGTTTGCACACCTCCTCTGGAAAAATTGATCAAATGGCTAGGCTTGAAATGTCTATGTGATTGTGTATAACTCTTGAAGTAGTCTCTCCAACCTTGTAGACCTCCTAGATGAATAGTAAGAGGGAAACACACTTTGATTCCTAGATTATAGGATCCTAACATTGGCTCCAATGGATATGGCATCCTCCATGTGAGGTGCCAAGAACATAGTATATTAGTAGCATGATCCATTGGGAAATGGAGTTTAATTGCAATCTGCTCTGACCTGCGACCTTCTCCAACTGAAACCAAACTGTTGCAATGTAACCAATACATAGACTGAAAATAAAATCCACATTAGAAAGATGCTATTGCAGCTGAAAACTTAAGTGTGCTCATTCAAATGAGCTTATTTTTATATAGATAAACCTACTCTAAGTTTATCTCGAAAAAAAATAAGTGATACTAAATTGACAATGCAACTAGTCCATCTGCTGCTCAACCGTAGCTTCTTGACCGTGCTTCAGCAAAATCAAAACTGGAACACGTAAGGGCAATCGAAGATGATTATAGGCTTGATCTTCACAGCTAAAACATGATCAGAACTCTGTAGTGAACAATTCCTCTATATAGACAGCTATGGGATCATGAAAGACATGACTTATTGGTTGATCTTCAAAGTATTCTTCAAATTGCTCATCATGCTTGGAAAATTCATATATGCTTTCGTTTCCATCATATAGTTTCAGCTATGAGTAATCAAAACCATTCTCAAAACACTCCTCAATCTCAATATCAAAAGGTAGCACTACCACTTCTCGTTTCGACTGACAAAGGTTCTCAAGGGGCTGATTTTGACATTGGAAATTGTGGGATTGAATTTCAACTTCTAAGGCTTGAAGATCTTTCTCAAGTTTTTCAGCAAACTCTTCTAAAAAGTTGGTCTTGGATTCAGAGCTACATTTGCATGAACTTAAATAAATAGGTAAAAATTTTGAGAAAGCATCATCAATTTGATAACAATCAAACTTATCCCAGTATTCTTTGAAACCTTCAATAGAAATAGGGGCTGCCACATACCATGTCATCTTTTTTGACAAGCAACCAGATAAGTATTTTAAGCTCTGAATGCTTTGGGGAGTGGAGTCGCCATGAGTGTTATGCAATTTGGATTCTCTGACAATGGAATCGCTCGGTGAAAAAATATACAACCTTTTGATGCCCGACTATTGTTCACTATCAATAATCAGATCTAGATCGTTGTCGTTCTTTGCTGGGAATGATATAGTTTTCACTCACTAACAATGATGCCAATATGTTAGCACTTTGTAATTTCCTTTGGCTATAGGAAGGAAACCCAGAGGTAACCACAAACCACTTACGGAATTGGAAACTATCCCTTCCAACGCCACAGAGGGTTGTCTCTTTCAACTTAGTCAATAAATACTGGTTTCAATGAATAAAAATGGCTAGATATTTGGCAAATAGCAAAGTTTATTGGTGTTGTGGGAGGGTAGAGAAAAACCCATTGGGCATGGAGTTAGTAAAAATTGAGATCAATGACGTGGTGGGTGCTCAGTGAATTTGGAAAAGTTGTTCAAAGGAAAGATAAAATCACTTCCTTATGTCAATTAATAGTTACAGATGCGAGAAGAATAAAGAAAGTAGATAACCATCTAAAGGCATCAAACAATGGATGAATCTTAAAATGATGATGACAAAAAAACATATGAAATGTCTAAATGACTGCAACAAAGCACCATTAGATAGATGAATTCTGAAACAAGTTTTTCATTTAAACATCATAGGGAGAAATATAACTCACACAAAATAAGAAACACTCACGTAAGAGTGATGAATCACATGAATTTATAAAGAGATTTAACCAGGTACTTCTAACCCACCAATTTCATTAAAACTTGGAAAAAATTACAATATGCATAGTGTTCTTTCCTCTCCAATCTGACCAACCAGCCAACCGTTTTCCATGTATTTACATCATTATATACAATGAGGAATTCGAATTACCACTCTAGGTGGTCAAATTCACTTCATAAAAGTCGAATGGTCTAGATGCAATGCATCTTCACTTGCTATGTAGGAAAAAACAAGGCACTGCCATATTAGGACTAATGCAATTTGGAAACATCAAATCAAACAATGAATCTTTGTTTAACTACTCAAATTACGTGATTTTAACTTATCAACACTTATCCAACAACTAAAATGACTTCAATAAGCTCCAAATTTCAAAATTTTCCAATAATAGAGTTCATTGATATGTTTGCGCAGTAGAGGGTACCAAATTTACGGAAAAAAGGGTCAAATACAAGCTCATATATCCTGAACTCGGATAGCTGTTGGAAAACCGAGGGATGTTTTTATATATGAGAGTGTCATTGAGAGAAACCTCTCTCATTTTCCCAAAATTCTTCTCCAACTACTCACAATCTGCACCCAAACATCACAACTAAAACAAGAAATGCCAAACCTGAAAAATAGACTATAAAGATGCATTTGAATCTTCAGATATATGACACCTGTGAAGAAAATGAAGGAAGTTTTTTTTCTTTGGTCCGTTCTTGAAAAAAACTCTTTTGGTTTTCCAAAATTCAGCTCCATTTGGTCGGAAACAACTTTTGAAAAATGATGACAAAAACAATCAATTTCGTAGCAAATTCATAGCAAGTCCAAGTAGCCCTCCATGCTCTATATGTTTTCACACCTCCTCTGGCAAAATGAATCAAATGGGTAGGCTTGAAATGTCTATGTGATGGTGTAGAACTCTTGAAGTAGTCTCTGCAACTCTTGCAGACATCCTAGATGAATAGTAAGAGGGAAACACACTTTGGTTCCTAGATTATAGGATCCTAACATTGGCTCCAATGGGGATGTCATCCTCCATGTGATGTGCCAAGAACACCGGTAGACTAGTAGCCTGATCCATTGCGAAATGGAGTCTAACTGCAATATGCTCTGACCCGCGACCTCCTCCAACTGAAACCAAATTGTTGCAATGTAACCAATATATAGATTAAAAATAAAATCCACATTAGAAAGACACCACTATAACTGAAAACTTAAGTGTGCTCATTCAAATGAGATTATTTATATATAGATAAAACTACTCTAAGTTGATCTCTAAAAAAAATAGGTGATACTAAAATTCCAATGCAACCAGTCCATTTGCTGCTCAACCATAGCTTCTTGACTGCGCTTCAACAAAATCAAAACTGGAACACGTAAGGGAAATGGAAGCTGATTGTAGGCTTGATCTTCACAGCTGAAACATGATCAGAACTCTGTAGTGAACAATTCCTCTATATAGACAACTATGGGATTGTAAAATACATGACTTATTGGTTGATCTTCAAAGTATTTTGCAAATTAATCATCATTCTTGGACAATTCATATATGCTTTCATTGCCATCATACAGTTTCAGCTGTGATTCATCAAAACCATTCTCAAAGCACTCCTCAATCTCAATATCAAAAGGCAACACTACCACTTCTTGTTTCGGCTGACAAATGTTCTCAAAGGGCTAATTTTGACATTGGAAATTGTGGGACTGAATTTGAACTTCTAAAGCTTGAAGATCTTTCTCAAGTTTTTCAGCAAAGTCTTCTAAGAAGTTAGTCTTGGCTTCAGAGCTACATTTGCATGACTTTAAATAAATAGGTAAAATTTTTGAGAAAGCATCATGAAATTGATAATCATCAAAATTATCCCAGTGTTATTTGACACCTTAAATAGAAATAATGTTTGCCACATACCATGTCATATTTTTTGACAAGTAGCCAAATCCACAATTTAACCTCTGAATGCTTTGGAGAGTGTCGCCATGAGTTTTCTGCAATTTTGATTCTTTGAAAATGGAATCGTCTGGTGAAAAAATATATAGCCTTTTGATGTCCAACTAGTGTTCACCATCAGTAATCGGATCTAGATCGTTGTCGTTCTTTCCTAGGGAAGATAGATTTTTTGCTCCCCGACAATGACGCCAATATGTTAGCACTTTCTAATTTCCTTTGGCTGTAGGAAGGAAACCCAGAGGCAACCACAAACCACTTTCGGAATTGGAAACTAGCCCTTCCAACCCCACAAATGGATTTCTCTTTCAGATGAGTCAATAAAGACTAGTTTCAATGAATAATAATGGCTATATCTTTTACAAATAACAGATTTTATAGGTGTGGTGGCAGGGCAGAGAAAAACCCATTGGGCACGGAGTTAGTAAAAATTGAGATCAGTGACATGGTGGGTGATCAGTGAATTGGGAAAATTTGTTTAGAGGAAAGATATAAACAATTCCTTATGCCAATTAATAGTTGCAGATGTGAGAAGAATAAATGAAGTAGATAACCATCTCAAGGCATCAAACAATGGATGAATCTTAAAATGATTATGGCAAAAAAACATATGGAATGTCTAAATGAATGCAACAGAGCACCATTAAATAGATGAATTATGAAACAAGCCTTTCATTTAAACAACATTGGGAGAAATATAACAAACACAAAATAGGAAACACTCACATAAGAGAGCTTAATCACATGAATATTTGAAGAGATTTAACCAAGTACGTATGATCCACCAATTTCATTAAAACTCCGAAAAAATTACAATATGCACAATGTTCTTTCCTCTCCAATCTGACAAACTTGCCAACCATTTTCCATGTATTTACATCATTATATACAATGAGGAATTCAAATTACCACGATAGGTGGTTGAATTCACTTCATAAAAGTCGAATGGTCTAGATGCAATGCATCTTCACTTGCTATGTAGGAAAAAACAAGGAACCGCGATATCAGGACTAATACAATTAAAAAACATCAACTCAAGCAATCCATCTTTGTTTAACAACTCAAAGTACATTATTTTAACTTATAAACACTTATCCAACAACTAAAATGAATTCTAGATGCTCCAAATTTTGAAAGTTTCCAAAATACAGTTGACTAATATGTTTGCGCAGCAGAGGGCACCGAATTTCTAGGAAAATAGGGTTCAAAGACGAGCTCGTATATCCTGAATCCGGATAGTTTTTTTAAAAATGAGGGAGGTTTTTGTATATGACAGTGTCCTTGAGAGAAACCTTTCTCAGTTTCCCAAAATTATTCTCCAGATACTCACAATCTGCCCCCAAACATCATAACTAAAACAAGAAATACCAAAACTGGAAAAATAAACTGTAAAGATGCATTTGAATCTTCCAATATATGACACCTGTGACGAAAATGAAGGAGGTTTTTTTTTCTTTGTTCCATTCTTGAAAAAAAACTATTTATTTTTCAAAATTCAGCTCCATGTGGTTGGAAACAACTTTTGAAAATGATGACAAAAACAATAAATTTCGCAGCAAATTCGTAGCAAGTCCAAGTAGCCCTCCATGCTTTGTATGTTTGCACACCTCCTCCGGAAAAATGGATGAAATGGGTAGGCTTGAAATGTTTGTGTGATGGTGTAGAACTCTTGAAGTAGTCTCTCCAACACTTGCACACCTCCTATATGAATAGTAAGAGGAAAATACACTTTGATTCCTAGATTATAGGATCATAACACCCACCATTTAGTTTGGAATACGTGTCTCGTGCCCTAGGTATTATTTTGCCTTTATTAACCTTTTATTACATGGATTTTGAACCGGGGCTGTTACAAAACCCTCCCCCTTGGGGGAACACCGTCCTCAGTGTGCTATGACACTTATGACCAGCAAATCGTTGAGAACAAAACATACTACCTATGGAGCTTTATAAAGCAGCTCATCCTAATATCTACAATGACATTTGCTGAAAACCATGACCAACATACCATTTACTGGAGCTTTATCACACAACTCATTATGGTATTCACAATAACAACCACATATACATATGCACATTTTCTCTAACCAACAAATGAAAGGATACATTACTCACATTAGTCAACAAGGGAATCCAGAGGCTCACACCTCCACCCTCAAAAGTAGGACCAGGATTCACTTCCTTCCCAGGAAGTCTAGAATCCATTGCTAAGGTCAACATGTATCCAATGTCCAACGATACAGTGCACACACTACTTATCTTCTTAGTGAACAATTATTGACTCATTGTTCTAGGGCACACTCCCAATGCACTTTGATTCCATCCGACAACACTAATGACTAAAAAAAATTCATTCCCCAACCTTCCCTTCTCCAGTACATTGTCCCTTGGGTAATCGATCACCCCTTTCCATGCAGTCACACATCTTCCAAGTTTGGTTGGCATCCCCTTCTTTGCTACATAGTCCCTTGAGTGATCCATCCATTGGCAAGTCTTCCTTGCATCAGAAGGTCCAAAAACCAAGGCATATCCCTGCCTCAAAACCATGTCATGGAAATGAATGGACACTTTTGGGTACAGTTGTCCCACAATGGCGTTGATCCTGAATGCTTTACCAACATACTGTTGCCTGTTCCAATTCCCTTTCACTGTTGCTTCTAATTCTTGCATTCAGTTTCAACCACCCAAACTGGGCATTTCCATACTTCCTGTACCTAGTTACCATTAGAGTCAAATCACACCTCATTGGTAGCCCGATAATAAGGTAAACTTGCAATTATGTTTACTTCTTGTGACAACAAGTCAAACTAGATCTTCAATCAAATCATCACGTATAAACACATCACATTCTGTTAGCTCAAAACTCAACGTCATAAATCAAAATCATGAATCACATGCAATCATCATAAACTAGAAACATAGATCACATCTAACCATTATAAATTATAATCATATGCAAAATAAAAAATTGAAATAAAAATATTGATACTTATCTGAAATAAAAATATTGATACTTATCTTTCAATCGTTCTTTGCTCCTACCTTTTCCCTTTCCTTGCACACACTGAATCATTTTCCACACCTGGAAAGCACCCAGTGCCTTCTCTTCAATCATGTACACACTCTGTACATCACACGTGTACACCCACACACGGCGTACAACACCACACCATACATGTAGCTACACCAAGCATAAAGCACAACACATGCACCTACACCTGGTGTACAACACAATACATATACGTACACAGAGTACAACACAACGCATACACATGTCACGATACAACGTCTACACAATACAACATGTGCATAACAAAACGTATACGATGTGTACACAATATGACATGTATATAACAACACCTGCACAACATGTACATAACACCACATGTACACAACACCACTTGCATAATGTGTACACAGCACCACATGTACACAACGCCACCTACACAACGTGCACACAACACCACCTGCACAATGTGTACACAACACCACATGTGCACAACACCACTTGCACAATGTGTACATAGCACCATATGTACTACATGCATACAACACCACATGTACAACATGCACAAAACACCATATGTACACATCACCACATATACAACCTATACATAGCACCATATGTACACAACACCACATATACAACATGTACATAGCACCATACGTACACAACACCGCATATGCAATCATGCACACAACACCATACGTACACAAAACTACATATACAACATGCACACAACACCATTTTTACACTACACCATATATGGAATCATGTGCACAACACTAGATGTACACAATACCGCATATGCAACATGCACACAACACCATATGTACACAACAACAATACTGCACATCCTAAGACCACACTGTCTCTACCAATCAACCTTGATTCTAATGTCTTTCCACTATCCATGCTTGTCCCAACATGTCGCGGAGTGCACTGTTTTCATTCCCCTGATGTATCCCTTAGCATAACCTATCCATAACATAAACATAGGCATAATATAAGCACATAATATCAATTTATATCCACATGATACTAACCTCATAGATCTTTTGGGGCTACTCTTCCCACTTGATTTCTCATAAGACCAAGAACCTCTTCATGCCATTCACTTGCATAAGCAATCATTCTGCCACAAGAACGATCCCTGGCGACCCTGTTAGACAACGACATACATACATACATATATACATATAAACATTAGTATAAAACAATCATGATCCCTAACGAACCTATCCTACAATGACATACATACATACATGTATACACATATAGACATCAACATAATCATAATCACAACACAATTACCTGATATCATAAGGTCAAGGTTAAGAGCTCCCTTTATCCGTGCACACATTCACAACATTGAGAATAACAATTCCCAACATAGCCAAGGCATCAAATGCCTCAAATCCATTTACTTTACCTTTCCAGCTACCTTTCTCATGACTATCCTGCCACCATCCATTTACCCAATGGACCCAACCAATCCCATTGACTGTCATACTCTTTCATTCAGGCGCCCTTATACATGCACTGCCTTCATCCAATTCTTACATTACCTGTTTAGTTTCATTTAACTCCCCCCGAGCTCCATTAACTTCCTCTTTCCCCAACCAACTCCCAAGGACCTCAAAACAAAAAAGTTAAGAACAAGAAACAAATAAGAAGAAAGCCATGGAAAACCAATAACAACACGACACCATAAACAAAGTGGCATGGCCATGCACGAGACATAAAAAAAAATACAAATCAAGTGCAAACAAATCACAAGGCACCGAAATAACAAGGCTCTCAACTTACACCATGGCTCAACCCCATGGTTCCTAGTGCTTCCAAGGAAAAGCTAGACCTGAGCCTTCTTCAGGATTTCATAGCAGTCTCTTTTGTCATACAATTCTCTACATCATACTACCATAAACGCATACTGTCAATGCATAAATAAACATAAGAATATAGGTTTTCCCTTACCTTGTTGTTCCAAGCATGATGCCTTGTAACTAAACACATACATATGTCATCTCTCAAGGGACTCAAATTCCTAAATGATCCAACCATAACTAGAAACTAGTTGTTATACCTGTCAAATACATGTTCATGAATATAGTACATATCCACATAATGTCAGACAAAATCAAGGTTAAGAAGTCTTCATGTATGCAAATCACTCGTTCGTTTGGAATTGTAGTTTCAAAACATAGCCAAAGGAATTCTCACCCACTCCCTTATTTTACCCTTTTCTTCACTACAATTGAGTCTTGTTATGTGCTATCGCATCACCCAGTTGTTAGTTATATAAACAAATCAACTGTTACCTTGTCACTCTAATACCAAACATGTTGCCCTGCAACTGTTCACACATGTCAATCACACGTTCCAAAGATCAAGACATCATGTTTATTAATTGAAATTGTAAGACCCTCCTCCCACATCTACCCAAGCAACCGACCAAACGAGGTAAACATGTGACGAGAGACCACTATGATATGATTTGACCTCCTAATTCATGTTAAGGAAGTGGCACCGACGGAAACACACCATACATACTTTCAACATCAACAATAGGACACCTAGGAACCATCCCAACCTTTCTGCTAACCAGACCCTGAGTCCCACTGAGTTTGTAGATGACTTAACCTTTGGAACCTCTCATGCTATGGGCATGCCAGCATCCAGGGACCTCTGGACGCTCTCATAGGCCTGCAAGCCAATGTCCAGGGACTATTTTGCATTGTGTTGTGCCAGCGTCCCTGGGATTTGAGCCACCTTTTTCAGGCCCAGAGCCCAAGTCGTTGCCAAAAATTGAATGAAATCTCCTGAACAATAAAATAACAAGGAAATGACAACATAAATGAAATCACTTGAATGAGACCTTAACTAGACCCCTACAATCCATGACAGATATTTCGTCAAACATATCAAGAATATGTACTATACAAGTGTAAATAAAAAATTTGAGCATAGGGGTCTCATACTTAGCTGAGAAACACTAAGAGACATTGATGCTTCAACACATTGACTACCATTTCATCCATTAGTTCATATATACATTATTCATTCATTTACAAGTAAAAACATGATGAGAGCCATACATAGCAATTGTCATAAAACACACATATAACCAACCTAATAACAACATAAATACTAATGAAATCACAACCATATGATCCACATATAAACCATTATAACACTCATAGAAATACAAGGAGAAATAACCTCATATTGAAGATGCAAAATCCAAATACAGGATGGGATTTCCACATTTCATCTGACTATAGAACGGTTGAGCCAAATCTCTCTTCATCCATTCACCCTAGTGCCATATTCCAAGCTTGAATGTGGGATCTCATAGAACACATCAATCCAAAACCATCCAGGGCTTCTAGAAGCCATCCACCTCAACCCATCAACAGTGATTCCACCTCACAGTTGGAAATCAAAAAACCATCATTAGATTGTTCTCTATCCAAGCCTTCTAGGGCTTCCAAAGCGTTTGTTCCAACCAAGGCTTCAAGGACTGGTAACTCAGCCCACAGCTATCGTCGAGCTTCCAGGGCGTTTGTCCAACTAAGTCTTATGAGATTAGTAACTCAACCCACCAAGGGATTCCAGAGTGTTTTTCCAACCAAGGATTCCATGACTAGTAACTCAACCCAAGGTGTTACAGGGCTTCTAGAGCGTTTGTCCAACCAAGGCTTCCAAGAACTAATAACTCAACCCAAGCTGTTACAGGGCTTCTAGAGCGTTTTTCCAACCAAGACTTCCAGGAACTAATAACTCAACCCAAGCTAAGGAATCATGAGAACCAGCCAAACCAAAACTAGGAAATAAACCCACAATCTCCATGGCTATCCAGGAAATGGAAAGGCTAGGAAAAATCACTGTCAATACAGGCAATCCTCCATGCCAATGACAACTCATAACCAAGAAACCACATGCATGTGCCATGCATTCCAAAACTAGTGAAAAAACATACAAGCAACTCGGTACCTGCAAGCCAAATCCATTGTAGCTGCTGATCCGAATGTCCTCTTGCGCTTCCTTGCCCTTCCTTTTCCTTCTTGCTCCAAAACTCCAAGTATGCGACACTCTCCAGGAGTGCTCCAAGAAAACTGTAAGTATCCAAGAGTATGAGAGAGAGAGAGAATAATGAGAGAGCTCCAAAATTGAACTGACCAAGCTTACAGTGACCAAGCCTTCCTCACCAAGCCTGCCCACTAATCCTTAGAAGCCTTTTTATCAATGAGGCCTCTATTTTCTTCATTTTCCATTATTTTCCTTCATTTTCCTCCTCACATGCAACTTGTGAGATTTCAACTTCCTTTTCTCCTAATTTCCATTATTTTCATAAATAAAATGCTAATTAATGCCTCTTGCCTTTCCAAAGCCTTTGCCATTACCTTTGCCAATTTCCTTAGCCATAATAACCGAATGAATACCCACTAGGATGGTTTCCCCACCATTCAGCTTGGAATATGTGTCCCATCAATCGTGGTCTTATATATTTTACATGAGTTTTTAACCAAGGCTTTTACAGAACCCTCCCCCTTGGGGGAACACCGTCCTCGATGTTCAATGACACCTATAACCAACAAGACTGCTGAAAACAAAACATACTGCCCATGGAGCTTTATAACATAGCTCGTTGCAGTATTTACAATGACCATATGCTAAAACATGACAAACATACAGTTTACTGGATCTTTATAACATAACTCATTACGATATTTATAATAATAACCACATATACACGCATACACATTTTCTTCAACCAACAAATAACCATACTATCTGTGGAGCTTTATAAACCAGCTCGATATAATATTTACAATAATATACACATATGCACATTTTCTCAACCAAAAAATAAAAGGATATGATGTTTGCATCTGCAACAAGGGAATCCAGAGGCTCACACCTCCACCCTCAAAGTAATACCAGGATTCACCTCCTTCCCAAGAAGTTCAGAATCCACTACAAGATCAAATATGCATCTAATGTCCAACGCTATAATCCTACGCCACTTGTCCTCTCAGTGAACAATTACCGACTCATTATTCTAGGGCACACTCCTAATGTGCATCTGATTCCATCTGGCAATGCTAATGACCAAAACAAATCCATCCTCCACCTTCCCTTATATGCTACACAGTCCCTCTGACAATCTAGTCACCCCCTTCCTTGCAGTCACACACCTTCCAGGTTCAGCTGGCACCCCCATCTTGGGTAGTCCATCCCTTGGCAAGGCTTCCTCGCATCGAAAAAACCAAGGCATATCCCTGTCTTAAAACCATCATACCGATCATAGCATGCTCATGGCAATCAATGGACACTATTGGGTACCAATGTCCCACAATGGCCCTACTCTTGAATGATTTACCAACATACCATTGCATGTTCCAATTTCTTTCACTATTGTTGCTAATTCTTGTAGTCAGTTTCGACCACCCAACAGGGTATGTCATGCTTCCTGTACCAAGCACATAATTTCAATTAGATTTAAAACAAATTGAAATAAATTCACATCATACCTCATTGGTAGCTCGTCAATAAAGTACACTTGCAATCCTATTTACTTCATGTCACAACAAGTCAAACTAACTATTTGATCAAATCATCATGTATAAACATATCACATCAGTTTATCTCAAAACACAACCATCATAGATCAAAATCATAACTCACATGTAACCATCATAAACCAGAATCATAGATCATATGTAATCATCATAGACCGAAATCATAAATAACATGCGTAATTAAATTGAAATAAAATACTGATACTTATCCTTTAGTCAATCCTTAACTTCTACCTTTGTCCTTATTCTATAGGCACACCGAATCGGTTGCCACACTCGACAAACACCCAATTCCTTCTCCTCAACCATGTGCACATACACATAGTGTGCATCACACATATATAACCACACATGATATACAACCCCATGCAATACATGCACCTACACCTTACATACGATACATACACCTACACCTCACATACAATACATACACCTACACCTTACATATGATACATACACCTACACCCAGTGTACAACACAATACAATACATGCACCTACACCCGGTGTACACCACCACACAATACATACACCTACACCCAATGTATAATGCAACACATACGTACACTTACACCCAATGTACAAGAGAACACATACATACACCTACACTTGATGTACAACACAATACATCCATATATACCCGACATACAACCCCACACAATCATATACATACACAAAGTACAACATAACGAATACACATGTCACTATGCCACAACTATGCAATGCACATACATAGTATTGCATGCTCGCAAGACAACATGTACGACATGCACACAATACCACACGTACACTCGTACCATATGTACACCACTTACACAGTGCCACCTATGCAAAGCACCACCTACACAATGTGTGCACAACATCACATGTACACGGCACCACTTGCACAATGTGTGCAAAATGCCACATGTACATCGTACCACTTGTACACAACGCTAGATATACACATCACCACATGCATGTCATGTACACAACACCACATGTACACAACACCATATGCATGTCATGTACACAACACCACATGCACACAACACCATATGTACAACATGTACACAACACTACATGCACACAACACCACATGTACAACCATGCAAACAACACCATATGTACATAGCGCCACATGTACAACATGCACACAACACTACTTGTAAATAGCACTGCATATCCAACATGTACATAGCATCATCTGTACACAACACTGCATATCCAACATGCACACAATGTTGCATATTCATCATGCACACAGTACAATATGTACACAACACTGCATATCCAACATGTACAAAACACCATCTATACCCAGCACTGCATATGCAATATTCACACAACATTATATGTACCACCCTGTACATAACATTGCATAAACAACATGTACACATACTCTATATACACAACACCACATGCACACAACATCACAGCTGCAACATGTACAACATATACAACATATGCACAACAATAGTACCACACATCCAAAACCATAACGTCTCTACCAAGCAACCTTGCTTCCACTGTCTTATCCATGCTTGTCCCAACATGCTGCAGACCACACTGCTTTCATTTCGCTGATGTATTCTTCAGTGTTACCTGTCCATAACATAAACATAAGCATAGTTCAAGCATATAATATCAATTAATGTCCACATGATACTGGCCTCGTATATTTTCCATGACTACTCTTCCTAATTGATTCCTCCTAAGACCAGGAACCTTTTCATACCATTCACCTGTGTAAGCAATCGTTCCTCCACAAGAATGATCAATGACAACCCTGTCAGACAGTGACATAGATACATATAAGTATTAGCATTAAACAATCATGTTCATGTTAGACAGCGATATGCATACATACACATACATACATATAAACATCAACATAAAAAATAATGATCTAGTCAGTCAACGAGATACATACATACATATGTACATATAAACATTAGCATAAAATAATCATGTTCCATGATGACCCAGTTGGACATGAAATACATACATAAATACATGTATACATTTATGGACATCAACATAATCATGATCACAACATAATTAAGAGAACTCCCTTTATCATAAGGTCAAATTTAAGAGAACTCCCTTTATGCGTGCAACACATGCACAACATTGAGAACAACAGTTCCCAACATAGCCAAGGCATCTTACGCGTCAGATCCATTTACTTCACCTTTCTTGAATACATTTCCCATGACTATCATGTCATCATCTATTTACATCAATGGACCCAACCAGTCCAATTTATTGTCATACTCTTTCCTTCAACTTCCTTTATACAGGCACCGACTTCAACTAAGTCTTACATTACCTACTGGATTTCATTCAGCTCTCTTCGAGCTCCACTAACTTTCCTCTTTCCCAACTAATTCCCAAGACTCAAACCTTAAAAGGAAAGCACACGAACAAACAAGAAGAAAACCATGAAAACCAATAAAAATACGACACCACAAACAAAGTGGCATGATCATGCACTAGAAATAACAAAACTGCAAATCAAGCACAAGAAAATCACAAAAGACCAAAAGCACAAGACTAACAACAAACACCATGACTCAATCCCCATGGTTCCCAGTGCTTCCAAAGGAAAGCTCAACCTAATCCTTCTTCAAGATTTCATGGCAGTCTCTTTGCCATGTAATCCCTTGCGTCATATTTCCATGGACGCATAACTGTCAGTGCATAAATAAACATAACAATATTGTGGTTACCTTACCTTGTTGTGCCAAGCAAGTTGCTTGCAACTGAACACATCCACACCATATCTCAAGGGACTCCAATTCCCTTGACAAATCCACCTGTAACTATAAACTAGTTAATATACCTGTCAAGTTCATGAATCTAACACATATCCACATAATGTCACGCAAGGTTAAGTTTAAGCCTAGAATTCCTGTATGCAAAGCACTCATTCGTTTGGAATTAGGGTTTCCAAACATAGCCAAAAGAATTCTTGCCCAATTCCTTTCTTTGACCTTTTCCTTGTTGCAATTGAGTGTTACCATGCACAGTCACATCACCCCACTGTTAGTTATATAAACACATCAACTATTACCTTGTCATGCTAATAACAAGCATGTTTCCTACAACTCTTCACACATGTCGACCACACGTTCAAAATATCAAGACAATCATATCTATAAATTTGAAATCAACCTTTACCAAGACTAACAATCATGTCATAATCCATAGTCAACTCATAGTCATTAGACATAATGCTACAACTGTCACCTACTACACTCAAGTACATATCAACTGTCTCAACACATATGTGTTAGTACAATCATCTTAAAACAAGATCATTTGAACACATACTCATATTATGTAATTAATCAAACATTCAACCAACTTACAAACATACCATGTTAAATTAATCAACTGTACAACATAATCAAACAATTAAGCACCAAAGATATGACATAAGCAAACTCATACCTTAATGTATCTCAGCGGAGTCTATCTTATTTGCAAAATCAATCCAGATTAGCATGATATAACTTCACAACACATAAATTCAACCATAAATAAGGTCATGATATCCATAATAGTCACTAGCTAACATGTTCACATCATAAGCTCATAAACAATTATCATTCATATACAATAATCACATTTGCATAGTAAGTCTAGATTATTATGACATAATATCACAACATATTAACTCATACATGAATGTCATAACCCTAACCATTTGCATAGACCAATCCAACTTAGTATGATACATATAACATCAATATCTTAAAGTAATAACCCTAATCATCAAATTACTAGCATATAACAACAACAACATATAACCTAATCATCAAGATAACTATCATATAATAACAAGTTAGCCTATAACATACTCATCAATGACATATAACATAATCATCAAGTTATCTAACATAAAACAACAATAGTAATGCATACAACCACATGTTACTATCATTCATGACTATTTGACACATGTGCATATGACTGCACTAATCAACTAGCATCTATCATGTATGTAACCATAACATTAATAGAATAAAAGACATACACATAACCATAATGCACATAACAATCCTTAACCTACATACCTACATGCCCAACATACAAACCTGTATGATGATATGCTCTTGGCTCAAGGTCCAATGTTGCATCTTCACTTTAATGATCTGCATCTCCTGCTCTATCTCAGCCAACATATTAGCATCATAACAAACCAATATCATCATGATGACCAAATTGCATACAGTGACCTCATGCACAACAACCTTCACCATGAAAATGCATGCATAACAACATATAGACACTGGTATGCATAACAAATGCATATACAACCATACACTAATGATGAAACATTTCACAACAACACCATCAACCTTCACATGGCGACATCAATACAACCATGATCAACACCATGCAAATGCAACAAGCACATAGACTACAAGCATAAGCAACACATATGCAACCGACATGAATTTCATGACCGAAACATAGCACATCCAGTTCGAGGGGTGAACCATGCTCTGATACCACTTTGTAACACCCTCCTCCCACATCTACACAAGCAACCGGCCAGCCGGGGTAAACAAGCAACAAGAGACCACTATGATATGATTCAACCTCCTAAGTCATGTTAATAAAGTGGAACTGACGGAAACACATGATACAAACCTTCAACATCATCAATATGACTCGTAGGAACCATACCAACCTTTTTGCTAACCATTCCCTGAGTCCCACTGAGTTTTTAGACCACTTAACCTCCGGACACTCTCATGCTATGGGCATGCCAGCATCCAGGGACCTTTGGATGCTCTCACATGCCTGCAAGCCAGTGTCCAGGGACTATTTTTCACAGTGCTATGCCAACGTCTCTGGGATTTGAGCCACTTTTTCAGGCCCATAGCCCATGTTACTTCCCAGAATTGAATGACATCTTCAGAACATTAAAATAACAAGGAAATAATAACATAAATGCAACCACTTGAATGATACCTTAACTGGACCCCTACTAGCCATGACAGGCATTTCGTCAAACATATCACGAATATGTAATCTATAGGTGTAAATACCATATCTAAGCATAGGGGTCTCATACTTCGTTGAGAACTTCTAAGAGACATTGATGCCTCAACACATTGACTGCCATTTCATCCATTAGGTCATAGAGACATTGTTCATTCATTTACAAGTAAAAACATGACGAGAGCCATACATAGCTACTGTCATAAAACACATATATAACCAACATAATAGCAATATAAATACCAATGAAATCATAGCCATATGATCCACATATAAACCAGTATAATACTCATATAAATACAAGGAGCACTAAACTCATATTGAAGATACAAAATCCAAACCTTGAAAGGGACTTCCACATTCCACTCGACCGTAGAATGATTGACCCAAATTTCTCTTCAGCCATTCACCCCCGTGCCATATTCTAAGCATGAATGTGGGATGTCATAGAACACATAAATTCAAAACCATCTAGGGCTTCTAAACGCCATCCGCCTCAACCCATCAACAATGATTCCACCTCACGGTTGGACATCACAAAACCATCATTAGATTGATCTTTATCCAAACCTTCTAGGGCTTCCAAAGCGTTTGTTCCAACAAAGGCTTCTAGGACTAGTAACTCAACCCACAGCTATTGTCGGGCTTCCAGAGTGTTTGTCCAACCAAGGCTTCCAGGACTAGTAACTCAGCCCACCAAGGGCCTCCAGAGCATTTGTCCAACCAAGGCTTCTAGGACTAGTATCTCAACCCAAGCTGTAACAAGGCTTCTAGAGAATTTGTCTAACCAGGGCTTCCAGGAACTAATAACTCAACCCAAGCTAAGGAAACATGAGAAACAACCAAAACAAAACAAGGAAACAAACCCACAATCTCCATGGTTATCCAGGAAATGGAAAGGCTAGGCAAAACCACTGTCAATACATGCAATCCTCCATGCCAATGACAACTCATAACCAAGAAACCACATGCATGTGCCATGCATGCCAACACTAGTGAGGAAAACATACATGCAACTCGGTACCTGCAAGCCAAATTTGTTGTAGCTATTGATCTCGATTTCCTCTTGCGCTTTCTTAATATTCCTTTGCCTTCTTTCTCCAAACTCCAAGTATGCAACACTCTCCAAGAGTGCTCCAAGAAAACTCTAAGTATCCAAGAGTATGAGAGAGAGAGAATAATGAGAGAGCTCCAAAATTGAACTGACCAAGATTACACTAACCAAACCTCCCTGACCTAACCTGCCCACTGATCCTCAGAAGCCTTTTTATCGATGAGGCCTCTATTTTCTTCATTTTCCATTATTTTCCTTCATTTTTCTCCTCACGTGCAACCTGTGACCTTTCACCTTCCTTTTCTCCCAATTTCCATTATTTTCATAAATAAAATGATAATTAATGCCTCTTACCTTTCTAAAGCTTTTTCCATTGCCTTTGCCAATTTCCTTAGCCATAATAACTGAATGAACACCCACTAGTATGTTTTCCCCACCATTCAACTTGGAATACGTGTCCCATCAACCATGGTCTTATATATTTTACATGAGTTTTTAACCAGGGTTGTTATAGAAATCAACCTTTACCACTACTAACAACCATGTCATAATCAATTCAAAGCCACAAATCATAATACTACAACTAGAACCCACTTACACTCAAGTGCATATCAATGATCTCAACACATATTGTATTAGTACAACTATCTTGAACAAGATCATTCCTTCATACAATATTATAGACACATACTCATATCATGCAATTAATCGACGACATAATCAAATTCATACCTCAATGTATCTCAAGGGAGGCTATCACATTTTCACAAGTCATTCAATATTATTGCGGTACATATAACATCAAGATATTAAATACAATGACCATAATCATCATGTGTATGACCGCAATGCATATAACAAGTTACTACCATACATGACTATCTGACGCATATGCATATGACTGCACTAATTAACTATCATCTATCATACATGTAACCACAACAATAATAGAATGACAGACATGTATTTAACCATAATGCATCTAACAACCATTAACCAACATACCTACATGCCCAACATACAAACCTGTATGACGATCTATTCTTACCCTGAGGTCCAGTGCTGCAATCCCGCTCAATAATTTGCTTCTCCTGCTCTATCTTAGCCAACAGATCAACATCATGATGATACAAAATGCAACAATTATTATCACAATTCATGCATAACAACACATAAACAACTAACATGCATTCATGACAAGCACATTATGCCCATCAAGTCAAAGTGTTGAACCTGAGAACTATGATACCACTGTATAACCACCCTTCCCGTATCTACCCAGTTTCACCAGCCTACTAAGTTAAACATGAGAGGAGGAGATACTATGATATGACCCGACATCCTAGGTCCCATTAAGTAAGTGGGTCTAACGTGGAAAACAAACTAACAACTCAACACGTCCTACAAGGGTTATACGTCACCACCCAGAGGCTGAGTAACCACCCCAGGTGGCCAAAACTTGAGCTGGACACCCTTTTTGCTAACCTGGACTCCCAACCGCATGCACAAGCCTGCAAGCCAATGACTTTAACTCTCTAGTCACATGCGTGACATTGCCTCTAAGTGAATGCAACCCAGATTTCCCAGTTCTTAGCACGCAACCTTGGAATTAGAGCCACCTTTTCAGGGCTAGCCTCTAGACCACTACCCAAAACTTGATGATATTTTCCAGAACAATAAATGACATGAGTACAGAGCCTCTAACACAAAACTTGATCAAAGACTTGACCTGTTGGGGCTTAACCATGACAGCCATTTCATCAAACACATGGTGAACATGTAATCTACATGTCATGGATGAATATTTAAACATATGGGTCTGATACTTACCTGAAAATATTCAAGAAGGTCTAATGCTCTCTCATAATAGCTTCCATAACATTAACTAATCCATGCATTCATCAACCATTCATATATTCATCAAAACATTTTAAGAGGCATAAGTAATATACATCACATAACCAACATATAACCAACAAATAACCAGTGTAGAAGCCATGGCAAATCAACCATAAATAACCATCATAATCAACACATATGATCATAGATCACAATATAAAATACCTCATATTAACATATGAAAATTCCAACCAAGACAGGGACTTCCATGTACCACCTGACCATAGATTGGGCTGAACCAAATATTTCTTTAAGCCAATCACCCCAGCGCCATATTCCAAGTGTGAATGTGGGATCTCATGGAATAAACTAAACAAAACCGAACTAGGGATTCCATAGGCCAACCACCTTAAACCTCAACCAATGATTCCACTTCACGGTTGGGCATCAATAACACCAACTAGATCGGTCTCTACCCAAGTTGTCCAAGGCTCCAGGGAGTTTGTTCCAACCACGACTCCAGGAACTAGTAACTCAACCCACAAATTTCCAGGCTCCAGAGTGTTTGTCCAACCAAGGATCCAAGACAAGTAACTCAACCCACCAAGGGCTCCAAAGTGTTTGTCCAACCAAGGATCTAGGATTAGTAACTCAACCCAAGCTCTTCCAGGACTATAGAGTGTTTGTTCCAACCAACGACTCCAGGAACTAGTAACTCAACCCTCATCCATAAGGAACCTGAGCACCAATAAAAAAACAAGTGGAAAACCCACAACACCATGGCTATCTAGGAATGACAATGAAAGACTAAAACTATTGTCAATCCAGGCAACTCTTCATGCCAATGCAACTGATAACCAAGTAATCACATGCATGTACCATGCAAAACTAGCAAGGAAATCATACATGCAACTTGGTGCCTACAAAGCAATCCATCTGTAGGTGTTGATCCTGCCGTTCCATTGTGCTTTCCTTCTTTCCCTTTGCCTTCTTTATCCAAGAATGCTACAAGAAAAATCTAAGTGTGAACGAGTATGAGAGAGAGAATAAAGAGAGATCTCCAAAACTGAACTATCAAAAGCTTGAACTGACAAAATCCATGAACTAATCCTCATAAACCTTTTATCATTGAGGCCTCTATTTTCTTCATTTTCATTCATTTTTCCTTCAATTTCCTCTCATGTAAATATGTGACCTTTCATCTCCCTTTTCTCATATTTTCCATTATTTCATAAATAAAATGCCAATTAATGCCTCTTTTCCTTTGTCAATTCCTTTGCCAATTTCCTTAGCCATAAATAAACTGAAAGTGACACCCACTAGGATGTTTTTTCCCAACATTTAGTTTGGAATACATGCCCTATGACCTTGGTCTTATTTTCCCTTATTAACTTTATTACATGGATTTTTAGCCGGGGTTGTTAAAATTTGTGCATAGGAGTGACAATTTCTATTGAATACTCTATGCTTGCAATGTCTAGCAATGCTTGATAGGAAGTTTAGGGAGATGAGATCTGCACCACCTTAACCTCCATAATGTGGATGGAATTGAGGCATTTGATCAGGTTGGCAATCAAACAGACACTTCACATTGTTATTGTCCACCAAGTGCTTCACTACTATGCCATCTCCTCAACTACTAACCACTTACCACCATTATCACTGCGACTTCGATATACTTATTTCTCGTGTGAAGCCATTTCTTCTTATGTTAGAAGTCGTGTTTGGATCCTTTCAGACTTTCCTTTTCTAGTCATTCCATTGATTGAATAGTTGCAACCCAACAACTGTGGGGATTCCACTTGAGAGAAAGCACATTCCATTGACTAAATAGCCTCATCCCGACCTTAGTGGGAAGTTCACTTGAGAGGAGGCTAAGCTTGAAAGTCAAGGTGTAACTATCTCTACATCAATTCTATATCCTATATCATTAGATTAAATATAGTGGAATGTAGTCGAGGTATCCCCTCATAGGTATGAATATTGAAGTAATAAAATTTGCTTCATGTTCTTTCACAACTAAAATTATAATAAGGAATCATCTGATAGATAGGAGAAAGCTTCAAATCTCTTGTGTGTAGGTGTCGAGCAAGAGTACCTTTACAAGTAATAACTCTCTCTATTTTTCCATGGCCCCGGGTGAGGTGTTCACCTTAAGGGATCTATACTAAACCTCCCTTCAAGAATTTGCACCAAGCTATTGAGAGGGTGACTCTTGTACTAAGCCATTGAGACGACATGATTCTTCTGTGTTATATTCTTGGCTTCGGGCTTCCTAGCTCTCCCAAATTTGTAAACACGGTCTATCTTATTGGAAATCCCATCTTTGCAAATAGTTTTCAAAGAACCCTGCATATTCTTGCATTGATTCTTCCACTATAAAGAAAAATAAATCTCTATATGAAGATGCAAAGGAACTCACCAAGCAACTCACCAGAATGAGGTGAGTTTATTGTCTTTAAATATAATGGAATTTCATGATGCATATATTATCATATCATAAGAATTTCATATATTCCAAAGTAGAGAATTGTGCCAATTGCATGAATTCAAAATGGAGAGATTTTTTTCATTCCTGTACTGATAATTTAGAACCAAGAGCTTTTTTACATACCTGTATTGAGAGAAGGGGTGTTTTGTACTTTTTGTTCCACAAGCCATTACCTTTGTTCTTGCAACCTTGGCTTATATTGATGTTGGTTCAAACTCTATTGTTTGTTGCCCCTCATTGTTATCGTGTAGGGTTTTCAACTAAGAAAGTTAGTGAATGTAGGTCCATCCAAGGTGAAGGGCCCAAAGTCGCTAGGCAAGGTGGTCCTTGAACCAAAGTTGAAGCCACATAAGGCCTAGTTTCAATAAAAACATTCACTAAAGAACCCTTTTGAGTGAACCTTCCTCCATGGATGGCTTTTAGCCAACAACCCTCTGACTAGTCACTATTCTTAGCCTATTAACTCTCTGGCCAACAAGTTGAGGTCTCTGACTCAAGCTAGATTGAGGGAAGAAAAGAAATCCAACCCTCCAACTAATATTAAGACCTTCCTTTGCTCGCTAGGGACTACCTAAGTTGTTCATTCAGCCTAAAAAGAAACATCACTTGCCACTAGCTCCATAAAGATCTTGTGCGTGCCTATATTCATCTCACCATAGGCCTTCCCCCTTTGAGGAAAGTATATAGTGTTAGGATATTCCGACACATAGGATATAGTTAAGTTCAACTTGGTCTAGTATAGAGTTAGGTTAGAGTTAGGTAAAGTGTGTTTCTTTACCGTTGTACATTTTGTAACTTACAATCCGACGGTCACGATATGTAGTGATCCGACGGTTCACTCTCACCTCGGTATTACCGACACTTGATCCGTGGCTTGACACCCGATTGGTCCATGAGTTCTATTTAAAGCGCATGGAGGGTCATTGTTCGGGTAATCCGTGCATGAGAGAAGCTTATGTAAATTTTCATTCTTTGATTAATAAATTGCCTGTAGTACCCACGTTGGGACAGGCCGTGGACTGTTTCCCTCCTTGCACTCTGAGGGTTTTAACCACGTCAAAAATACTGGTGTATTGATTTGAGATCTGGTTGTGAGCGGTGTCCTTTTGGTATTCTTTTTGTGGAACTTACCCTGTAAATTCCTACATGGTATCAGAGCTATTTGAGGGCCGCGTCCGTTGGTGATCCAAATCTGAAGCCGGTAGAACTGCATGCGGCTGTCGTTTCCTAGATCTGCTGTTTCTGATTGCTTTCGGGCCGAGAGGACTGCTCTGTTGCGTTCGGAGCATCTGTTCCAGTGAGGAACCCCTTTCGTTTCACGCGAAAAGGTTTCCGGTAGCCCTAGCTGCGTCATTTTTCAGATCGGGAGGTATACAGTGTTTTTTTTTTTGCAGTTTACTGTTATTTTCTCTCTGCTTATTTCGGTCTCAGTTTATTTAGCCTTTTTTTTTAACCGGATCTATACCTTTCATTTCTGCGAATGCTCTTTGCCCTGCGACTCTGTACGATCTGGGCAAATCAGAAACAGAAAGGAAAGATTTTTCTCATGCGTATGCTCTTTTCCCCGCACCTTAGTGTGATCTCGGAAAATCAGAAACATTGAGAAAAATATTTAGTTTTTCGGCTAAAGCTAACTTTGAGATTTTTTTTTAAATTTCTAGTTTTTTGGCTAAAGCTAACTTCGAGCCGCAAGGTTCGTTTTTCTTTGTATATTCGTGTTGGGTTTTGTGTTTTGTGTTTTGTAGGGAAAAAGAGCTTTCTCAAGGCAAGCACGCAAACCGAGGCCCCCCCCCCCCCCCCCCCCCCTCTCTCTCTCTCTCTCTCTCTCTCTCAAATTTTTTGTATAGATCAATTGGTTCAAAGCTATTTTAAGAGAGTAGAGGTCTTGGGTTCAAGTCTCCATTTTGTGGGGGCGGATTTTTTCATTCCCGCACATTCGCGCACTTTGCCGGCAACTTCAACAATTATTTTTTCAAAAAGCCATAACTTCTTCATCCGGAAGCCTTTTTCAGAGCCGTTTTTTTTAAAACCGCCTATTTTTTCGAGATCTATCCATTGGAACACCTACTTTCAGCATCTTCAGCTTCAGTTTTTTTTTAAAAATGGAAAGCCCATGCCAAGTCATTCTTGACAGCACTAACTACTTCCAATGGGTAGCCTACATCGAAGATTTACTTAGAAGTAAAGGTCTCTTCAGAATAGCCACAGACCAAGAGAAGAAACCAAAAGATGAAGACAAGGCGGCAAAATGGGAAAATAGACAAGATCAAGCACGTGGTTTGATAGGGATGTCTATTTCTCCTGATCTTAGATTCCACATTGCAGAACTTGAGACTCCTCATGAAGCATTAGAAAAACTTGCTAAAGTTTTTGGGATTAAAAATGAAATTAGAGCCCATCAACTTGAAAATGAGCTGCTTACTTTGGATCCTAATAATTTTTCTTGCATTGAAGATTTCTTGTCCAAATTCAAGAACCTTAGATATCTCCTGGAAGGTGTTAAAGTTAAGAAAGACGATGGTAACCTTATTTATTCCATCCTTACTAAGTTGGGACCAGCCTACTCTGTATTTGTTTCCACTTTCCATTCTACAAGAGAAGCTTTCATTTGTCAAGGACAAGACTACAAGCCCCCTTCCTTTGACTCCTTTTGTGATTCCTTAATAAGAGAACAAGAAAAACTCTTACACCTTGGTCTTCTTAATCTTGGAAACTCTTCCACGAAAGCGTTAGCCGCCCAGCAGCAACCAAATTCAAAGAATCCTAAGAAGTCATATCCTCAAAAGAATGGTCCTAAACCATTTCAGCCTCAAAATGAAAGATCATTTCAGCAAAATGATAAGACCAATAAAAACAAATGGAAGAAGACTGATAGACATTGTAACTTTTGTAATCGAGATGGCCACTTAGAATCTAAATGCTTTAAGAAGATGGAAGCCTTGGAAGCCGCAATGAAGAAACATAACATCCATGTGGAGCCTACTTCAACTTCAACTTCCGGAATGGCACTTTCTGCATCTCATTGTCAATCATCTCAATCTGGTTATGCATTAAATGTATCTTCTTCTTCTTCTCATTCTCATGAGTGGCTCATTGACTCTGGAGCCTCTTGTCACATGGCCAAAAACCAAGCCATGTTTTCTTCTTTAAATGATTGTAACACCAAAAATATATATATTGGTGATGATAGATCTCTTAATGTTGTAGGGACTGGAACTGTTCATCTAGACAATGGTCAGTTTAATGATGTATTATGTGTTCCAACCTTATCCTGCAACCTTCTATCTGTCTATCAGATAACTCATTCAGGTGAAGGTAAAATTGTTGAATTTTCACCTCATGATGTTGTAATCAAGGATCTAAAAGATCCTAAACAGATTCTAGCTACTGGTCTTGCTGATGATTCCAAAAGGTTGTATAAGTTTCACAACTTTGGGTCATCCAATCTTCCCTCAGTATTTGTTGCTCATAATGATGAAGTGAGCAAACTTTGGCATGAGCGATTTGGTCACTTAAACTATCGCTCCCTTCAGCATCTATGTAAAGAAAATATGGTGACAGGTCTTCCTATGGTATCTTGCAGAGATGGTGTTTGTTCCGGATGTGTACTCGGAAAACATCATCGGGACAGTTTTGACAAACGTGCCTCTTGGCACGCCTCAGCCCCTTAACAGCTTGTGCACAGTGATTTATGTGGTCCTCTTCCTGTTGCTTCATTCTCTGGCTGCAAGTACTTCTTAACTTTCATTGATGATTTCTCTAGACGCACTTGGGTATACTTCTTAAAACTCAAGAGCGAAGTATTTACCACTTTTTTGGCCTTCAAAGCATTTGTTGAAAAACAATCTGGACATCAAATTCTTAAGCTAAGAACTGATAATGGTGGAGAATATGTTAAAAACACATTCATCAACTTTTGCACCGAAAATGGAATTCAAATGCAACATACTGTTCCATACACTCCACAACAAAATGGTGTAGCTGAAAGGAAAAATCGCACCTTAAAGGAAATGGCTAATTGTATGCTGCAATCTAAAGGACTCAGTCTTAGTTTTTGGGCCGAAGCAATTAATTGTGCAAATTATATAATCAATCGCACTCCTACTAAGGTTCTAGAGAATATCACTCCAGAAGAAGCTTGGAGTTCCATTAAACCAGATGTAAGTCACTTTCGTGTGTTTGGAAGTGAAGCATGGGCCCATATTCCAGATGAAAAGCATAAAGCTTTAGAACCTAAGAGTGAGAAATGTACTTTTGTTGGATATTCTGAAGATGTAAAAGGTTATAGACTTATTCCATTTAAGTCCAAAAATGTTATCATTAGAAGAGATGTAAAATTTGATGAAAATAAATCGGCCTGCGAGCCTAGTCCGGCGGATGTGCCACCTCTTCCTCTCTCTTCTACTTTTGAAAACATTTCTTCTTCAGATGATGAAAGTGAGGATGATAATCCTCCCCCACCTTCTCAGGATCCTCAACTTCCAAGATGGGTCCGTGCTACTCGGGATGCAGCAGGTGATCTTGCCGGTGATCCTACAGATCAGCGACGTACACGTTCTCAGTTTGAAAGAGCCTCTTCTTTACTGGCTCAAGCTCCAGTAAATCATGATCCTGACACTTTTGCAGAAGCTTCAGGCCATCCACATTGGGAAGCAGCTATGAATGAAGAATATCATTCATTAATGACAAATGATACATGGGATCTTGTTCCTCTACCAAAGGGACGCAAACTTGTTAGATGTAAATGGGTTTACAGAACCAAGTATGGACCAGATGGGAAAGTTGATAAACATAAAGCTCGTCTTGTTGCTAAGGGCTTTTCACAGGTCGAAGGCATTGACTACACTGAAACCTTCTCCCCTGTTGCCAAAATGAACTCTATCCGCCTTGTTCTTTCCCTTGCTGCCTCTTTAAAATGGGAAGTCCATCAAATGGATGTTAAATCTGCCTTCTTGCATGGGGACTTGCAGGAAGAAATCTATATGGAACAACCCATTGGCTTCATACAAACAGACTCCAGCCTTGTTTGTCGACTTAAGAAATCCCTTTATGGCCTCAAGCAAGCTCCTCGGGCTTGGTATGCCAAAATGGATAGCTTTCTTTTAGAATCTGGCTTTTCTAGGTGTCATTCTGACAATACTGTCTACACCAAGAAAGTGGGCAACTCTCTTATCATCCTTGTTCTTTATGTTGATGATCTTATTCTTACTGGTAGTGATCCCAACCTTATAAACCATGTGAAGTCCAGCCTTAAAAAGAAATTTGAAATGACAGACTTAGGACACTTACACTATTTTCTCGGTCTTCAAGTCTTGCAATCCCAAGAGGGTATTTTCCTTTCCCAGTCCAAGTATGCTTGTGATATTCTTCGTCATTTTCACATGGAAGACTGTAAGCCAGCCCCTTCTCCCTTTCAGTCTGGAGTCAAACTTTCAGTCTCTTGTACTTCTCCTGAAGTTGATGCTACCTTATACCGTCAACTTGTCGGAAAACTCTTGTATTTAACCCATACTCGTCCTGATCTTTCCTTTGCTGTTGGCCTTGTTGCTCGTTTTATGCAAAATCCCCGTGAAAGTCATTGGAAAGCAGCTAAAAGAATACTTCGTTATGTTCGAGGTACAATACAGTTTGGGATTCATTACAGTGCCAAAGCAGCTCCTCTGTTAGTTGGTTTCACTGATTCTGATTGGGCTGGTGACCCTGATGATCGGAAGTCTACTGCCGGCTATGTCTTCACTCTTGGTTCAGGACCTATTACATGGGCTTGTAAGAAACAGGCTGCCATTTCTCTTTCGTCAGCAGAAGCAGAGTATCGTGGTGCCGTGGAAGCTAGTAAGGAAGCCTTGTGGCTTCGTTAGATCCTATCTGAGTTTGGCTTTGAGCAGCAGCATCCAACCACACTTTGGTGTGATAATCAAAGTGCCATTCAGCTATGCAAAGATCCAGTCCAGCATCAGCGCAGCAAACACATTGAACTACACATGCACTTCATCAGAAAGCTCATTCATGACCATGTTCTTGAAGTGCAATATTGTCCAACAGATGATCAGGTTGCAAACATCTTCACAAAGGCTCTCACAGAGGCGAAGTTCACTAAACTTCGATATATGCTTCGAGTTCAGGAAGTTGTCACTAAGGGGGGATAGGCTCTAGTGCCTCCTTCCTTCTCCTATTGTGTCATAATTGTAAATCCTTCAATCCTATCCCAAGTTGTTCTTAAGGGGGGATGTTAGGATATTCCGACACATAGGATATAGTTAAGTTCAACTTGGTCTAGTATAGAGTTAGGTTAGAGTTAGGTAAAGTGTGTTTCTTTACCGTTGTACATTTTGTAACTTACAATCCGACGGTCACGATATGTAGTGATCCGACGGTTCACTCTCACCTCGGTATTACCGACACTTGATCCGTGGCTTGACACCCGATTGGTCCATGAGTTCTATTTAAAGCGCATGGAGGGTCATTGTTCGGGTAATCCGTGCATGAGAGAAGCTTATGTAAATTTTCATTCTTTGATTAATAAATTGCCTGTAGTACCCACGTTGGGACAGGCCGTGGACTGTTTCCCTCCTTGCACTCTGAGGGTTTTAACCACGTCAAAAATACTGGTGTATTGATTTGAGATCTGGTTGTGAGCGGTGTCCTTTTGGTATTCTTTTTGTGGAACTTACCCTGTAAATTCCTACATATAGAAAACAAACAAAAGGTGGAGGTAACTGTGACCAAATATGAATCATATATTGTAGTTCCTCCCTAATCTTTGAACTAAATAAACCAAAAGTTAGAGTTTTTCTCTATCGATAATATGTGGAAGAATCTCTCAATGTAGTATAGCCATAAACATAAACCTGATTCCTTTCCGATATTTTATAGAACCCCATAATAAACTGTAGCTAGCCTAGGTATACCCCATTTCATATTGGTAAGATATCAATGAAATACGCCTTGCCCTCCACATATTTAAAATGCTATATGGATTAAAATTCTCAAGGAAATGAGCCTTGCCATCTCGATTCGCTGAGAGCTATTACTTTTTAATCTATAATTTTATTCACACTAATTCACAATCATTGCAAAAGAAGTGGTAACTTCCAATTCTTATTTAATTTTGTTATTTTTTTTTCTATTAGATTTCAATTACCACTTTCCCCAATTTTTGGTGTTGTGAGTTTACATCTTACAATTTAACCCTCTGTGTGAGTTGGTTTTTGTAATTATAACTTTTCTTCACATGCTTTTTTGTGTTATTTTTATTTTCACTTTTAACATTGCAATTTTAAATAATTTTACATTAAATATATAATTCTTAGTTGGAATTTAAAATATTTTAGTTATTCTGATTTGTGATTCCAATAATGTCAACAACACCTAATCAGGTGTGATATTATCATAGTTTAGAGTGACCTGCTAATCTTATTTCATGTCATGTTGATGTTATGTTCCAGTAATATTCTTAAGGTAATAAATAAAAACAAGAAAATATGTTGTTGCTTTAAAATAATTTTTGTTCCATATCATTGTTATTTATTTTATTCTACGAACAATAGTTTATATTCCATTTTTTCCTCATCTTTTATTTTATTTTGTATTTATTGAAAAAGTATGCAAAACCCATAAATTTTTTTTGTTATATTCCAAAAAAAAAATATACAAAACTCCTGAAAATTGGTTTAACACTAATTATCTCTAAACTTCAAAACTATAAAGAAATTTTTAATCCAAAATTTTCAATTTATTAATTAATTTTGTTTTTGGTTAACACTACATACATAATCAAAGAAATTGATCACATTCACATGACAATGTTGAAGTGAAAAGTTACATGAAAATCCAATACAGTAAAATAATAAAATTTACATGAATATCTTTAAGGTGTGCGTCACAATTATAATGAATAAGGAACAAATGTTTCATGACAATTTAATCCTTGCCTAAGAAATTAGAAGAAACATAATAAATAGTTAAGCTTAATATGACTAAGTTAAGCATAATATAATTAAGTTAAGCATAATATAACTAAGTGCACAAGTAGTTTTGCTTTGACATGCAATTTTTTTTGGATTAGCTTTACTCGTTATATTTCACAATATGATAAATTTTAAAAATTTAAAGAAATTTGATAAAAATTCCCTCCACCAACGAACGAACTAGTGAATCCTAGGTAATACTTATAATATGCTTAAAGTTTAGCCAATACAAAATAGAGCTTGTATAAATGTTCAACAAATTTTGAAATATTCTCAATTGCAACATAATATATGGTCAAAATCCTTGCATATTTACATTAAATGTGGAGTTTAAGCTATTACGTTGAAACTGCATAAAAAATTTAAACTTAGTTTCAATTAATTTAATAGTTCCAACTTTAATCCAAGTTCCAGTCCCAAACCTTAGGTGGTTGTAAATATTCCCTTCTATGTGTCTTGTTTTCAAAATTAACTTTCAAAATTTTTGCAGATGTTTGAATCATGTTGGCTGTTTCATAAAGAAGGTTTCGCCTCACCACTCAAATTCGTATTAAAAAAATGAGAATATCATTGTGTATTGGTCATTTATATCCATCTAAACTCATTGACAAGACTGATTTTTTGTTGTAGATTTTCCTTTTGGTGCTATAAAAAATCTTACAATTTTCTTTCTTCAAAAAGAAAAATTGAAAGAGCAAGAGTAATAAAAGGTAACACACATCAATTATTTGTCATCTTAATATTACTTACTATATAAAATTCTTATCCAATAGGCCATGTACAAGGTTGAACAAAATTTCATTGGTATATGCTATGGATGACTTTGGGTGCCCAATATATTATCACGCAGAGAAAATATCTCAATTTATGTTTTGAGTGAAGAAACCAATATCTCTGCACCTAGTGGAACTAAATACAATAGTTCAAATAATTTTGTTTAGTGAGAATGTAAAAGTAGTTCAATCAAACTCTTATAACTGCCAAGGTGACATTTTATTTTGTAGAAACAATAAGAATTTGCTCATACATATTGCTAATACAAAGAAATTTTTCAGTAAAACAGAGAATATGTTGTCTTAATGGCACTCATTGATACTAATCATAGAAGGGATGTTCAAACGAGAATACTTGGCCCATAAGTGATCAAAAACTACAATTTTCTTCAAGTCAATATCCCATCCAGTGGAATTTATTCCAATGTTCTTCCCAATGCTTGACATGACGCTTGCATGACAGAGAACAATAAACTGTTGAGTAATTAAGTATGGCATTGAAGCCACTAGAAACAAATATGACATTATTGAGAATAGAAAGAGAAGAGAGAAATGGATTAGAGTACATGGTGACCAAAGAAAATTCCAAAAAAATTAATTCCCATTGTATTTAGTGTCTGCAACAAATGGTAGAGTTTAATTTATTTTCCGCACTTCGTTTACACTTGCAACATCGAGCACAGATGATGGGGAAAGAACAAAGTAGGAATTGAAAGTCCAGATGTGGAGAAGCCAGTGGGTTCAAATTACACGATACTTGTGATTGAGTTGATCAACAGGAGAAGGAGAAGTGCTTCCTCAACCTTAAAACGAGCTTTTCGATATTGCATTACTCACATGCTTGGAGGATAATTAGCTTGATTGTTATGGGAGATGAGATGCAGCCTTGAGGCCCATCATTGGTTGGTTATGAGTATTTATTACTTTTTTTTAGGCCCATTTTAAAGAAAAATCTCGAGTCACTCATTCGTGTTACTTAACTAAGCGTTGACAGGTCTTAAAAGTTATAAATTGGGGGACCGTAGTAGAGGTGACATGACGAGGTGAGGAGTAGTAAGTGTATGTTTAACAGATTTTGAAATATCATTGGAAAATACATGTTTAAGGTTGAAATTTGAAAACATTACTTAATGGTATGTATTAATTGAACTTGAATATGTAAATCATTGCAAAAAAATAGTGAGACATGTATTACTTGCAGTTGTTTTAAGAAATTATTGCAAAAAAATAAAGAAATAGTTAACCACATGGCATTGTATTGTCCAAAGGCTGCAATAAGACCTTAATTCATATCCAATCACATGTTTGAAAAATAATTTTCTTAATAATACTAAAAATAAATAAATAATTTTCAATATTAGACATTAAAATTTGCATTAGCACATTCTAAAGTAATAATAGTTAACCAGCAAATAGATTCTTAGAGTTCTACTTTGGAAAGGAATAATATGAAAGCATGCCCCATCCTATATCACCACAATTATAAATAGCACAACCACATTAGTAAATTTGGTTGACAACATCATTTTTCATCATTTATATGCCAATAAACTTTTATAAATGATGCCATTCATCGTAATTTAATATTATTTATTATTAATAATATTAATATCATTATATTAAAAATGTTAATGACATTAATAATATTAATAGAATATTATTGATATTAAACATTTATATGAATACTAATATTAATAATATAAAACTGCTTCTGCTTGGCTAAGAGCTCGTCTTCCTCGGACGTAAGGAAACAGGTTAACGGCCCAAGACCCAGAGGCATCTGGCAGGAGTGAGAGCCTGCTCCCGATTACGGACCACCAGCAGGGTTATGCCAGGTGGCGTGGTTTTCCTATTTAACAGTGATGAGTCAAACCCAGCATTCGCGGATAGCAGCCAGAGATGGCTGTCCTCACTGTTGGTTTGACACCTGAGTTGATAGGTTTCACCACCTTCGAAAAAAAAAAAATATAAAAAAACTTATTAATACTAATATTAAAATTATTAAATTTTAACATTAATATTAACTCTAATATTAATATTATAAACCAAGGGAATACTATTAATCCCTTGCATTAATATTATAAACCCAACATATTATAAACCCAATGGTATAGGGATATAAACCCAATATAAGCCAAGCCTAATTCCAATATAGACCACGCCTTCTCCCAAGGAAATGATATTAAACCCTAGAATTAATATTGAATATTACTAATTTTTATTTCAATTTATTAATATTATAAACCATATGGATTAATAAGCCTAAGGATTAACAATATAAACCCAATGGATTTTTAATATTATAAACCCAAGAGAATATTATTATTATAAACCCAAGGAAATATTAATATTATAAATGCAAGGGATCCATGTTACAAAACCCAATATTGAAACTCAAATATTAAAAGCGAATAATAAAATCTCAATATTAAGGTCAAACATAGTGAACAACCCTAGTAAATGTGGTTGAAAATTTTTGCAATGTAACGCTGCAATGCTGGATTAATTGCAATGCAATGTAACATTAAAACACAAATATTTAAAACAAGGTCATAAAACATATAAAGACCTTTATATTAACATATTAAAACGCTGATATTAAAAGCCAATATTAAAACCCTAATATTAAAATCAAACATAATCAACTACTATAATAAATGTGTTCCATTAGTTTTGTAATGTCACATTGTGATGTTGGATAAATTGCAATGCAATGTAACAATAAACCCAGATATAAAAACCCAATATTAAACCTAAATCCTAATATTCAAATCGAATATTTAAAATGAACATAGTCAACAACTTTAGTAAATCTGATTGCCTAATTTTGTAATGTCTCATTGTAACGTTGGATAAATTGCAATTTAATCTAACATTAAAAACTAAATATTATAACCAAGTTTATTTAACATCAACATGGTTTATATAAATATATTAAAATCAAAATATGAAAACCCAACATTATAAACCCAAGGGATGAATAATATAAACCCAAGGAATAATATAAATCCAAGGAAGTAATAATATAAATCCAAGGAATAAAACAAGCCAAAAGATTAATATTATAAACCCAATGGATTATTAATGTTATAAACCCAAAGGATTAATATTATAAACCCAAGGGATCATTATTACAAAACCCAAGGGATCATTATTACAAAACCCAATATTGAAACCCAAATATTAAAAGCCAATAATAAAATCTCAATATTAAGGCCAAACATATTCAACAACCCTAGTAAATGTGTTTGACGAAGTTTGCAATGTAACAGTGCAATGTTGGATTAATTGCCATGCACTGTAATGTTAAAACCCAAATATTTAAACCAAGGTCATCAAACATATAAGAGTCGTACTATTAACATATTAAAACCCTCATCTTAAAACATAATATTAAAAGCCAATATTAGAACCTAACATTAAACACCAATATTAAAACCAAACATAGTTAAGAACTATAGTAAATGTGGTTCACGAGTTTTGTAATCTCACATTGTGACATTGGATAAATTGCAATGTAATATAACAATGAAACCCAAATATAAAAACCCAATGTTAAAACCCCAATATTAAAACCGAATATTTAAAATAAAATAGTCAACAACTTCAGTAAATCTGATTGCCTAATTTTGTAATGTCTCATTGTGACATTGGATAAATTGCAATGTAATTTAACATTGAAACCAAAATATTAAAACCAAGTTTATTTAACATTAACATGGTTTATATAAATATATTAAAATCTAAATATGAAAACCCAACATTATAAACCCAAGGAATAAAAAAACCCAGAAGATTAATATTATAAACCCAAGGGATTATCAATATTATAAACTCAAGGGATGAATATTATAAACCCAAGATATCAATATTACAAAACCCAATATTGAAACTCAAATATTAAAAGCCAATAAAAAAACTTCAATATTAAAGCCAAACATAGTCAAAAACCTTAATAAATGTGGTTGACAAATTTTGTAATGTAATTTAGAACCAAAATATTTAAACCAAGGTCATCAAACATATAAGGGTATTAATATTAACATATTAAAACCGTAATCTCAAAATGTAATGTTAAAACCCTAATCTTAAAAGTGAATTTTAAAACCCAACATTAAAACTCCAATATTAAAACCAAACATAGTCAACGACTATAATAAATGTGGTTCACTAGTGTTGTAATGTCACATTGCAACGTTGGATAAATTGCAATTTAACATTAAAACCTAAATATAAAAACCCGACATTAAAACCCCAATATTAAAACCGAATATTGAAAACGAACATACTCAACAACTTTAGTAAATCTGATTGCCGAATTTTATAATGTCTCATTATAACATTGGATAAATTACAATGTAATCTAACATTAAAATCCAAATATTAAAACCAAATTTATTTAACATCAACCTAATTTGTATAAACATATTAAAATCCAAATATGAAAACCCAACATTAAAACCCAATATAAAAACCCAACATTAAAAAAACATAATCAACCACCCTAATAAATGTAGTTGACAAATTTTATATAACATTAAAACTCACACTTTAATTGCATAAAAACTTAATGTAATTTGATATTATGAATAAAGTGCAATGTAATTTCACATTAAAACCAAAATATTAAAACTAAAGACATTGAGGATTCACGTGATTAATATTAATATATTAAAAATGTAAACATTAAAACCCACCATTCAAAACGAACATCTTAAATAAATAAGAAATTATTTCTATATTTATTTATTTTCCATTATTTTATGAAAAGTTGGTCATGTATTTATGTCCAGAAGTAAATATAAAACAAGATGGCTGCAGCTAGTCCCCACCAAGAGAACCTTAATAGACGTTATAGTATTATAATTTTGTATAAAAATATCCAAGCATATAAGGAAAGTTTAGTACTGCATTATATTTCAAGTGTTCCATTAGCACAAATGATGGTTATATTTCAATATATTTCAGAGCATAGAAGAGGTTAGTACTTGTAGGTCCACCACAACTAGGAGGGGGTTCTCGGTCATAGTCAGACAGGAAGAGTTTTACAGACATAATACTCAAGAGACATATGATTGTTTCAGATACATTGTCGCATGTCTTGATTTTATTACAGGCTTGCCATATTTCTTTTTTGGATTTATTTGATTTATTTAATTTGATTATTGCTAGCTAGCCGATTGGCTTGAATAATTTCCCTCTCGTAAATCTAGGCTTGTTTCCTTGATCTCCTTTGTTAGTCGAGTGGCTCTGCCCCTTGGCCCTAAAATGAGAGAATCAAGACTGGTCATTCTATTCTATTCTATAGTAAGAGAATCAGGACTAGGAACGCTGATCCTGGTAAATAAGGACTTATTACAGTCTAGACAGAAGCCCTGTGTCTCACACTTTGATGAGTGGAAGCAAGTTCCCCTCTAATCCGCTGTGTTTTTAGCGTTCGTGATCTAGTGCGTGCGCCTATTATGGTTGTGGAATGAGCTTTTGTTTTCGTCCAAAACCGTGAACAATTTATCTAGCTATGGTGGAACATAATAAATTATGGTCAAGATCTTTGTGAGCCATTTAGAGAAAAATAAGTTATATTTTATTAGTTTTACTTCAGTTATAATGTGTTTATAATTTTAAGTCATGACAACCAATCACGGAAAAACACCTTGTGCACAAGGAATACAAACGAAAAAACACCTTGTGCACAAGGAATACAAACATGAACACGGAAGCAAATTCCTTTACAGAACGCAGAAGTGTCACATTTGTCAAAGCACTGCCCAACCCTGGAGAAAGAATATGACAAACACTTTAATGAGTTGGCACACATGCAAAAACACACGATAGAGTGGGTCCGTTTGTTGGCCACATGCCCACACTGACAGAACATCTTCCAAGCATGTTGGCCAAGTCATTTGAGTTGTTGTTACACCTCACAAACCACATCCTCCATGCGCATGTTCGCGAAGTCACTTGTACTGCTGTTACTCTTTAGAAATGAACAGTTGTTACTCCTAAGAAATTATCAGAACACTGTTATGGTTACTCCTAATAAATGAACTATTGTTACCCCTAAAAAATTATCAGTATACTGCTGCAATTAGGTAATAAATTATCAGAATGGTGTATTTTGAAATACTAAGGGGATTTGATGTTGCTATAGGAGAGGAGCTTGCTCAATGTTTTCAATAAGATTGCCCATAATTTGCAGGAGTTTGTGTCAACATTTTGTTGGGTGTAGGATTTTGTCTCTTTGATTATATGTTTGGCTCTTATGGTATGTCCGATTTGGGAATGCCATCGATACCGACGGTCTTCGTTGGGTGGCCTGATAACTCTAATGTCGTCCAATGACCATTGTTCCCCTCGAGTCAAGTGTACTATCCTCGATCACTAGTAAATTCATATCTTTTTGTTGGAGGTACTACACACCTACATGCGGACACTTAGTTAGAGCATGGGACTACATGCAAGATTCCTTCTGCATGATTTACTCCCTCATTTGCTCCTTCTTTAACTCCGCAACTGGCTAGTTCTTCTACATGATTTACTCCCTGATTTGCTCCTTCTTTAACTCCGCAACTGGCTAGTTCTTCTGCATGATTTACTCCCTGATTTGCTCCTCCTTTCACTCCGCAACTAGCTAGTTCTCTCTGGAACTTGTTGTAGGTGTTCAGTCCTCTCATTGATCACCATTATGGTGCATTACCTTGGGATCTTCACCCAGTAATGCTATATCATGAGCATTGTAACCTATTTTCTAATGAATCATTCTTTGTTCTTTCGATTTTCTTTTAGTATTTTTGCTCTACAAAGTTGTGTGTTCAACCTTTACTAGCTAGATTCATCTGTGCAGGTTTTCTAACACATTTACATGGTATCAGAGCCCATAGGTTGCTAGATAAAAGGCGCACCAGTACTTTATTTTGTAGGTATTACAGCTTGGAGATTGAAGATCGATAGAAAAATGGAGTTTCCCAAAGCATCGATCCTAACACCGTAAAACTATCACGAATGGAAGGACCAAATGGCTCGATACCTTCGTCAAAAAGGGTTGTACAAGATTACCATGGCTGCAGAAGTGGAACCCACTTCAGCCATAGAGAAATCCAAGTACCTCAACCGTATGGATGAGGCCCACGGATCCATATGCATGTGCATCTCCCCAGAGTTGCAGTTTCATCTATCTGTCTGCAATACTCCTAATGAGATTTGGAAAAAGGTTGAAGAACTCTACGAGAAACAGGATGAGATGAAAGGACATCTGCTCGAAGTGGAGTTGTTGTCATTGGATCCACGGAACTATGATAGAATTCAAGACTTCTTCACCAAATATAATGATCTATTGCTGCAACTCAATGGTTGTGGAATTGACAAATCCAAGGAGGGGAGTTGCCAAGTTCTCTCTATTATGTCAAAGCTCGGAAGGAATACTCCGTCTTTGTGTCTACATTTCATTCAGTAAGGCTCGCAACAGGTAAATCCTACACTATTCCTTCTCTCAAAGAGTTCATGGAGTCCATTACTTTTGAGCAAGATAAAGTCATTGGCATGGGGAAAATAAAACCTCCAAAAGCGCATGCATTCGCTGTGCATGATGGCAGCCACAATAAAAATCATAGATCTGATTCAAATCAGAAAAATCAGCAGCAAAAAGACAAGGGAAAAGTGCATTCCCATCCAAAGAAGGAAGGGTACACCAAGCCCTTCAATGACTCCTCTAGCTCCAGAAATGAGAAAAGGAAGAAAGGAGACAAATGCACCTACTGTCACCGAGGATTCCATTCAAAATCCTCCTGCATGAAGAAACAAATTGACCAAATGGTAGAAATCCTTCAGAAGCACAACCTTGGGGACCACATCCCTCAGGGCGCCAAGAAGAAAACTGAGGATCCACCACATGGGAAAGGTAAAAAATTTCATGCTTTAGTTGCAACTAATTCTTCCCCTGATGCATGGATTATAGATTCTGGTGCATCACATCATATGGTTGCTGCAAAGGAAGTATATTCCTCTTTGGATGCATGCAAAGGACCTCCCATCCTCATGGGAGATGACTCACCTATTGAGGTCACCGGAAAAGGTAGAGTGGAACTTTTACATGGAAGCTTTGAAGATGTGCTTCATGTTCCAAAACTTTCGGTAAACCTGCTTTCAGTTTATTAGATCACTCATTCCGGCACCGAAAAGAGAGTGGAATTCACTCCAGATGCAGTGAACATATATGACCTACATAGCAGCTCCAAAATTGCAACCGGTGAGGTAAACAATGGAGCCAGACTGTATACATTTTCTGAATTTATTGAATCTGAATCCTCCTTATTGCTTACACATGTTGATGATAGTAGTAGGCTTTGGCACGAGAGGTTTGGTCACTTAAATTACAGGTATATGCAGCAGCTAAGCAAGCATGAGATGGTGGAAGGCTTGCCAAATATTAGTTTCTCCAAAGGAGTTTGTGAAGGGTGTGTCCTTGGCAAACATCATAGAGAAAAGTTTGACACTGGCAAGACTCATAAAGCATCCTCTCCTCTAGATCTGATCCATAGTGATCTCATGGGGCATTTTCCTCATCCTTCCATCAACAAAGCAAGGTATGTGCATACATTTATTGATGATTTCTCACGGTATACTTGGGTGTATCTTCTCAGGGACAAATCTGAAGTTTTTGCGCACTTTGAATATTTCAAAGCACTAGTTGAGACACAGTTAGAGAGAAATATCAAAGCCCTCCGTACAGACAATGGGGGGGAATATGTTAACACAACACTTCAGAACCTTTGCCTTGAGTTCGGCATATAGTTGCAGTACACAGTTCCATACATTCCGCAACAGAACGGAGTTGCTAAGAGAAAGAACCGGTCTCTCAAAGAGATGGCTTCCTGCATGTTGCATGCTAAGTCACTACCTCATAAGCTATGGGCCGAAGCACTTAATTGTGATAACTACATCCAGAACAGATCTCATCATGGGTCTGTCAAGGATTATACCCCCATTGAGGCTTGGAGCGGCACTAAACCAGAAGTCACCCACTTCCGTGTTTTCGGCTCCCGAGCATGGGCCAGGATCCCCTCTGAAAAGAGGAAAGCTCTTGATCCATAGAACATTGAGTGCATCTTTGTTGGATACCTTGATGGTGTGAAGGGATACCAACTCTTGATTTCCTCTACGGACAAGCTCATCATTGAGCAAAGTGTCAAATTTGAGGAAAGTCTCTCGCATGCACCTCAATTGCCGCATGTAGACACCTTTTATCTACCTCATGTCTGAGATGATGACTCAGTACACTCAAATGCAGATATAGAGCATGCAGATGCCGAAGTAGAGCATGCAGATGCAGAGACAGAGTCTTTAGATACAAATCTAGTGCATGCATATGATGATCCACTTCCAAACCCAGATCGGGCTTCCAGTAGTGAATCAACTTCCCCTGTCATAAATCAGAGAACAAGGAGCTTACGTGAGATATATGCATAAGACCACCCAACTGCTAGAAATGGTCTTGTGGGGATAATTATGATCCGCGGAGGACTAGCTCAGAGTTTATTGAGCCTCCTCTTGCCCTCACTGCCACTGAACCAACGCCATCCTAGCATTGTCACTTGGTTCAGTCTTTTGATCCGCAGTCTTATTCTGAGGCTGTTGGGCATCCATCTTGGGAGTCTACCATGGAGGAGGAGTATAAATCCCTCCTCGAGAACCAGACCTGGGATCTGGTCCCCCTTCCTTCAGGAAGGAAACTTGTTTGATGCAAATGGGTCTACAGGACCAAGAGTGCTGCAGATGGGCAAATCACCAGACAGAAAGCTAGGCTAGTAGCCAAAGGCTTCCAGCAAGTGCATGGCATTGATTATGATGAGACCTTTGCTCCAGTAGCAAAGATGGATTCCATACGCCTTGCACTTGCCATTGCGGCTGCCCAGGGGTGGGAAGTACATCAGATGGATGTGAAGAATGCCTTTCTTCACAGAGACCTATCTAAGGAGATCTACATGGAGCAACCACATGGTTTCATTTAGGATTCATCTTTGGTCTGCAGACTGAAGAAATCTCTCTATGGCCTTAAGTAGGCCCCGAGAGCTTGGTATGCGAAGATGGATTCTTTTCTCTTATCACAAAACTTTGAAAGATGTAAGTCTGATCCGAATGTTTACATGCTCAGGACACATGATTCTCTTCTTATCTTAGTTTTGTATGTGGATGATCTCCTGATCACTGGCAGCTCGGCTTCAACCATTGCTGCAGTCAAGAGGGCCTTGCATGATAGGTTCTTGATGACGGACATGGGTCCATTACACTTCTTTCTTGGTCTTGAGATCAGCCAGGATGCCATAGGCATCAAACTCTCTCAGACTAAGTATGCACGAGATCTCCTCGAGAGATTTCACATGACTGACTATAAGCCAGCACCGACTCCTTTTCTGTCTGAGGTCCACCTTGAGGATGGAGGTCGCACTCCATTAGTTGACAGTACTCTCTACCGAAAGCTAGTGGGGAGCTTATTGTACCTCACCCACTCCAGACCAAATCTCTCATATGCAGTAGGGGTAGTTTCCAAATACATGCAGGAGCCACATGAGCTACATTGGAATGCTTCCAAGCGCATCCTTCGATATGTGTAGGGCACCATCACCTTCGGGATTCACTATGCAGTAGGCATTGCATTGAATCTCCTTGGCTTCACTGATTCTGATTGGGCGGGTGACAACATTGATTGCAAGTCCACCTCCGGATATTCACTTAGTCTAGGGTCTGGCCCTATCTGTTGGTCGAAGCAGGCTGCTATTGCTCTCTCTTCAGCCGAGGCTGAGTATAGAGGAGTAGTCAACATCACCATTCAGGTTCTGTGGCTACAACACTTTCTCACTGAGTTGGGCATCCAGTTCCACCAACCCATTGTCATCTGGTGTGACAACCAGAGCACTCTCAAATTTTGCAAGGATCCAGTACAGTGGCAGTGGACGAAGCACATAGAGATCCATATGCACTACATCAGAGACTTAGTACATGATCGGGTCATTGATTTTCAGTTCTGTCCTTTAGCAAAATAGATTGTAGACATCTTCACCAAGACATTCACTGAGCAAAAGTTTCGATCTCTGCGCGATCGTCTTGGAGTGAAGGACACAGCTGCTTAGCAACTGTCTTTTCTTCCTCTTTTCTTTTGATTACATTATATTTTGAGGGGGGGTTTTCCCTCTTTCCTCAATTTTAGTACAAGTTGCACTGTATTTTGGTTGACCTTTGGCCTTAGTTGCCAGGGCCCATTTTCTATTTCCCCCATAGTGGTGTTCAGGGGGGGTGTTGGAGGTACTACACACCTACATGCAGACACTTAATCAGAGCATGGAACTACATGCAAGATTCCTTCTGCATGATTTACTCCCTCATTTTCTCCTTCTTTAACTCCGCAACTGGCTAGTTCTTCTACATGATTTACTCCCTGATTTGCTCCTTTTTTAACTCCGCAACTGGCTAGTTCTTCTGCATGATTTACTCCTTGATTTGCTCCTCCTTTCACTCCGCAACTGGCTAGTTCTCTCCGGAACTTGTTGTAGGTGTTCAGTCCTCTCATTGATCACCACTATGGTGCATTACCTTGCGATCTTCACCCAGTAATGCTATATCATGAGCATTATAACCTATTTTCTAATGAATCATTCTTTTGTTCTTTCGATTTTCTTTTAGTGTTTTTGCTCTGCAAAGCTGTGTGTTCAACCTTTACTAGCTAGATTCATCTGTGCAGGTTTTCTAACACATTTAAACTTTTTGTGTAGATTTATCATTAGATTGAATTTGGATGGATGGAAACACAGAAACCCTTTGCAAATTTAGAGACACTAACAGAGAAATACAGTGCCAAATTGCAGATGATCAGTGTTTGGACTCAATTAATAGGTTACGTGGAAGTATTTCCATGAAGGGCTTGTAGCGATTTGTTCTCAGGAAAAAAAATTGTTCTCGCATCCAAAATTTCTAGCGTGACTAGAGAAGCACAAATTTCATACAAGTATGTTGCAAAGATTAGCCAGTTATGCGAAAAACTGGTCGGAAAGGTAGTCTCCATCATATAAGACTCTGATGATGGCTTGTTGGTTTTGACAACCATTCATAATGGAAAAAGAACCTTATCGAATCCTCTTCTCCTTGCAATTCCAGGATTGCATTCTGCTCTTATTAATGCACAAAAAAATTGGTCAGCGTGCTAATCGTGATGTGAAATTGAGGTGACCCTTTCTTTTCTCACATTCTCAGAGACTTGTAGCTTTTGAACTTTTACTTTGTACATAACATTATTCACTCGTAAATGAGGAGTTTAAAAAAAATAGGAAATCATTTTCTACAATAGATTGAAAAAGTGTATTTGTTTAAAGAACCACGTTTCATTTTTATGATTAATCTCTTAAAAAGTCATGAATTATTTTTGAAGAGCAATATGGCTAAACCATAGATGTTCTTATAATTACCATGTAAGACACAACCCTATTTCTGCATTGCAAAATGAAGGTGTAATAAGATACATGTTTTACATGTCTGGAACTATATTTAATATATGTTAAATTCTACATTTTTGTATTGATTGGTATAGTTTATTGAATATTGTAATCTCATAATTATTTAGTCCAAGTCCATATGGCCTTCGAATGGATCAAAGGTTTGGAAATAAAAAATTGTAACTCAGCTAGTCTTGTCTTGTAATGTGGATCATATTGTATTGTACCTGGATGTGCGCTTTTGTGCATCTCAATTTCTTCCAATTACTTACAAACCTGGCAAGTAGAAAGAGGATAATTAACTTTAACATTGCAAGGAAAAATATAGGCAACAAAAGCAAAAATAGAGGGGACAAACAAATAGAAGCAATGCACCAATTTCTTTTGTACGACAGTGCAGGGTTGTTGTCACTCACTTTAGCATATTTTTGTTGCAGCTATGTTCAGAGTTACAAGTTTTAGTGGGCAAATCATTGAACAAAGATCCTTTGGTTCCTCCTCTAAGTTGTTTGGTTCTCCCCGTAAGTTGTTTGGCTAATCTAGAAAATTGTCCTTCCAGTCCAACTATTTAAAAAAAATCTTGTTAATGCAGAGCATCGAGGTGTTCTTTGTTCTTGTTTTCTTTTGGCATGGGGATAGAGGGCTCCGGGACAACTATTATAGTGTATGACACTTAGATTGAAGCAGTGGCAGGTGTACTAGACAGAAACCTGGGCAGACAGACATGTAGAAAACGATGGCGGACGGACATGTAGAAAGCGGTGGTAGATGTACATGTAGATAATGTTGGCTAGTTTCCAGAGTATCCAATCTTCACACTTCATCATGAATATTAGGGCTTAGGCCAAGTCTTTTGCCTTGCGATGTCTATGTTTCAACGTTTCGACTGCTAGAGCAACTTAGCCGCTTAGCGTAGCTAATTCATTTGTTTTAATATTTAATGTTTTAAACTAATGCTAGCATTAATTTACTCCGCGAAAGGAAAAAATAAATATAACTTATGCTTTTAGCCTCCGGTCGGGAGAAAAAACCAAATAAAACGATCAAACCAATTCGTGTTAAAAAATTTAGTTATTCATGATAGTAACTAACTAATTATTTATCATAGTAATCCCACAATTATCCACTTAAATAAATGTTAAATGCCACCAATTCGATTACTATTATCCATGTCTTGCTTGCGTCGAGACTAAAAATGAAATTTATAAATTTAGAGTACGAAAAATAATAAAAAAGCATACCTTGTCCTAGATCACCACAATTAGAACTAATAAAGTATGCTCCTCCTATCAAACAATGCTTTTAACTTTATGATTATGATGATTAGCTTTATTTCTTAGCATAAGATGAAAGGACAGGCATGTGACCTCCTCTTATGTGGCCGGAGAAAGGAGGACTTAGTCTCTAACCAATCGCCCTTTGCTCATCCCGTGGCATACGACCATGTCACACATGTGATCAACACTACCAATGAGCATACGACCATGTCACACATGTGATCAACTCTACTAACCTCAACGTATTCCAATTTGTTACTTTTGGTACTACCAAGGTTTTCTCTCTACCAAACTTTAGGTTTTAATTCTCAACTAAGATGGTAAAATGCAAAAAATTAAAATACTTTTATCACTATTTTCTCAATTTTATTTTAACTTAATTATTATCCATATAATAAGAGTGAGTCGCAAGTTACAATGTCTTTGCATCTTAATAAATAAATAGAGATAGACATAGAGATATTGTAGATATATTTATCTTAAAGGGATTTGAATGAGTGAAAGACGTTAATTCCTAAAATTCAAGTATGGATTGTCAATTTTGTTGTTTTAGTCCATACTTCAAACGAAAGTGGGCACACTATAGAAGTCATACCATTTTGGTAATTGTATTTAAAATTCCATTTTTATATGCATATAATAGTCTTAGATATATTACTTGTAATTTATTTATTTATTTGTAACATTAGGTCTGTTGTCGTTATTATTATATTTTATATGTAATTTTTTCATATATTTTGTTAAAATATTATTAATTAAAATTTTAATTAAGGTTAGCATTAAAATTTAAATAAATTATTGTAAACACAACATCACATTATAATAAAGGATCAAACCTTTACGGTCATCACTATATATATTTTCTTTTGTGAAGATATGAGATTTTTTTCGTTAGGGAAAAAATAAATAAGGAAGGACAAGGAATCTTGCAATGCTTTTTAAAACAAATCTTGTTAAATATGAAATTTTTGACAATGTCAATTAACCTTGAGAAATAAATGTTGTTTTTAATTATTCAAAATCTTTTTTTTTATTTACAGGACATTGAATATAATATTGGAAACATTTGAAAGGATGTAAGAGTCATTGGGTGGGTTGTGTGGATCCCCGTTTAGCTTCACCAAATCAATAATATATTATAAGTGTTTTTTAACTTTTCGTTTACTTTCATTAATCAATTTCATGACCAAGGATAATGATTAGTGAGTGAGGTCCTTATATTTTATCTTAGGGTAGGTGGGGTCTATAACATTTCCATAATAACCTATATGATTGAAATCTAGAATGGTTGTTGAAGGGAAACAAAGTTATAGAATATCAATCACGAAGCATATTATGAGCCTTTTCTTTCAATAACCAAAGGTAGTTGATGTTACTTCAAATGGGGTGGAATGCTTCACCTCTTATGACTATCTTTTTTATAGTTGTGATTTCCTTCGAACCAAAATAGAATGATTTTGATTTAATTTTCTCTAATACTCACTTATACATTGGCTTTAAGTATTTTTATTTAAAATCATAATTTTTATTTAAAATCATAATATTCATAATATTTTTATTTTTATTATGAGAATCAAAATCTGATACTGAGAAAAGAAGAGAAGAGGAATATTTTGAAATCTGCAATCGACATGAGCATGATATAACAAGATATCTTTTTTGTTCACATGCTATATGGCAATCTGCATCAGAAAGTTGAAATAAACAATGATGACAGGGATGAACGTTGAATTCATAATCAAAAGTGAAAACTACAAGCAATAATATGATATATATATATATATATATATATATATATATATATATATATATATATATATATATAGATATATATATCTATATATCTATATATATCTATATATGTATATATATATATATACATATATATACATATATAGATATATATATATATATATATATATATATATATATATATATATATATATATATATATATATATATATATATATATATATATATATATATACATATATATATATATATGATAAACCCTAAAAATGTTGATGCAACAACAAAATATCCCTAAGATTAGCCTTGAATTGAAAATAGAAAGTCCACACCATCAATGGACAAATGATGCCGTTGAAACGAACTCACCAAGGCAAAGATGTGCCTTCAATTCACCAAAAATGTTAACAATAATAACATTTTTGGTAAATTGCTAGGAAATGCTTTAGAAAAAAAGTTACAGCAGGAATGGTGGAGAAGATGAACCCTGAATTATTAGGAAAAAGTTAAAACAACAAACCTTGAATGATATTAAAATGCTTTTAAACTTAAATCAAACTTTCAAGTAAAAAAAATGAAAACCGTCACAAACGACCAAATGATTGCTAAAACGAACACTGAATTGACAAGAAAATGTTGAAGCGGTAGTGAGCATTAAGACAAATTGCGAAAAGCAAAAACTAAGTTGTGAGCGAGTTGTGGCTAATTAGATTACTTAATAATTTAAAGTTTAGTTGTATTTTATAAGGTTATAAAGTCCAAATGTTTCATGTTTCATGTATATATTTATGGGTTTCTAATTTATTTTAATGAATTTTTTCATTTTATATTTTGTTTTGCTTTTACTTAAGAGAATCCACTACAAGAGAACCATTATTTTATAAGCAACCTCATGTATGTGCAACTTACAACTTTGCAATAAAACCATTGATTATAAATTTACATGCTATTTTTTAAGATGTTAGTGATCATGCCTTCTACTCTTTTATGTATAGAACAATGTTCAAAACATAGAAGAAGAAATATTGTTGGTGGCTCCATATGATAGCATAAAATGATAATTGGAGGGAGGGGTTGAAGATACACATATTTTTTAATTGTTTTATTTAAGTGCAAGCGACAAAGGATGTATACTTGGTTCAGTTCGTAGATTCCATATTATTATGTTTGGAGAATCAATGTCCATTAGTTTCTTTATGGATTTGATTATAAATATGCCCATCACTAATCACAATGATATGAATGTTAGGATACAATTTGCTACAAGTATTATGTATGTATTTATGCTGGCCAAGGCATCAATCCATTTTGCATCACACTTTCTCTTTCACTCCACGGAATTTTTTTTACATGTATTCTTCATTTTGCTTTATATTTTTTTCAAAACCTTCTTTTCCTACCAAAAGCACCATAATTTCACAAACTCAAGATAAATATCCTAAACATAAAATTAAGGAGAATCAAAATCTAGCAGGCTAAATTGGTATTACGTGTACCATTGAATTATCTGCACTTTGTTGCTTTGTTACATATAACTCAATACTTCATTAAATGATAAGACAAATTGTTAGAAAATTTGGACTCCACTCAAAAATACCTATGAGTCTATCATCATTATCCAATACATAGACCAGTCACAACCCAACCCTAGTTGTATTTTTTTACATAGAATCCATTTATTTACATTTTGATAGTAACAAGAGAGACTTAGAAGGAGTGTAAGTATCATAATGAAAGCACTAATAAAATAAATCACAAATAAATGTATAAAAGGCTAACAAAACATAAAGAACATAATAATATTCAAGACTAACAAGTTCATAATTTGGAATAAAAATGCTTTTAACACAAAGATTTTCTAATGTTTAAGTTTGATAAATGCAATCATTGGGATGCTCTCCACTACTATGAAATAATTCTTGGGACTCTACACATAAATTGCTTTCCTAAAAATATAGTGATAAAGTTAGGCATTTACCATAAACACAACATAGACGCAAATATATCTTCACCAAAATTATTTATACTCATACTTTCTTTTTCAATCTATCAATAACAACTTTCATGTATTAACGCTTCATTTCAAATGCTTTCTTGTCACTAGAACTTTAATGTATTTTTCTTTTTTCTTTTGTAATTTCAAATGCTTCATTTTGTGGAAGAAACACCATAGTTTCACAAACTCCTAATTATACTAAACACAAAATTGAGGAAAGTCAAAACCTAGTATGTTAAGTTGGTATTATCTATAACATGAATTATTTTATTGCTTATGATTATAGATGCCTTAATAATTCATTGAATTCTAAGAGAAACCTTTAGCTAACATGGACTCCATCCAAAGATAATTGGGTAAAATTATTTTCAATAATGCTTGAGGGGTGTTGGGGGGTTGATCTTTTTAATATAAATGAATCCAATTCAAAAGAAGGTACTCGTCCTCATCCATAATGGCAAGCATGTCCACAAGTCTCTCATCATTCTCCCACACATACATGAGGCCTAGTCCAATTCTAATCCTCTTTTTCCCTATGTAAAATATAATTTTTTTCATCTCAAGAGGCATAAGAGAGACTAGTAAGGGGGTTCATATGTTAGAATTCTCAAGATTGTTAAAAGGCACACTTAAGGAGCTCTTTGATGGAGCCAATTTGGATTCATGAATATTTCTTTTGTATCATTGTCTCCTTGGTTCTATGTGTGGGAAACACAAGAAAACCACACGATATTATAAAATTTAGTTCTCTTTCATAATTATGGCATGTTGGACACTTAATCCTATAAGGGTTGGTGTGGAAGCTGAACAACCAAAGGGAGTCCAAGGGACCACTTGGATTATGAAACCAATGGTCATTCCTACGTATTATAAATATGTATAATTGTGAATAAGAAAAACAATCTAAAGTTTATGTTTCATATTGTTTCCGCCGAGTATGTGTTTAACATGGTATCAGAGCAGGCGATATCCTGCCCTCCTCATATTTGAGCCACTGTTTTCTTGTGGCCTTTCTCTGCGTGTCTGTCAGACCTGGGCATTGTCTAAAATATTCCAAAATCTATCTGCACCGGTCAAAGTGCAGGTCTCAAATTATTTTTCTGTAGTGTAACTCTTGTCAGATTTCTTTGCCATATTCTTTGTCCTTTGCATTAGTTTTATTGAATGGTATCTTTAATAATTAGTGGCGTTGGTTGATTGGTGGCTCCCTACGCACAATCGGCCTGTTGGCTCCAATACGCTGCTCTTTGAATGCTCTTTCGACTGGTACGCTACCACCCATACCAACCGATTTCCTACAGGCATAATGCCCCATACACCAACATCCAGGTTCAGATCAAGGATGAGAATGTGCTGACCATCAGGGGTAAGTGAAAGCATGAGGCAAATGACAAGGATACCGAATAAATTCGCATGGAGAGAAAGGCCGCCAAGTATCTTAGAAAATTCGTGCTTCCCTCGGACGCCAATTTGGATACGATTTCTGCGCTCTGTGAGGATGGGGTTTTGACTGTGACCGTGCCTAAGGTTCCTCTGCCCGAAGCCTAGAAGCCAAAGAATGTTGTTATTCCCGTCAATTGATCTGTGCACTGTATCTCTGAATGTTTCTCAGATCTCTAATTTGAGAATCGAATGTACATGCTTGATCGTTCAAGCATCAATCACTTTCTATCAAACATTGTGGCTCCCATCGTATCCTGCTCTACAAAGTTCATCCTAAACCATTCAACTCACCTCTTCATACGCTCCAATATGTTGGGTAATACGCTCCACCTGCCATCAGTTTCATCATACATTGAATGCTGGTCGCGTTGCAGTCGGTTATGTATCATATAATGCTTGGTTTCCGCCTCCAGGTTTGACGGTTCAAAAGTGCTTTCTGTCCCCAAGACTTCCTCCGTAACATGGAAATCCACCAGCGGACTTCTTGCAAATGAGAAGAAAGTTGATGAATCATAAAATGATGATAGTGAAGTAGTAATATTCCCTAAAGGAGATATGGGAGAATGGGTTCTTGCAGCAGGTGAGAACTTGGAAGAGATCGTTACAGGGTTTGCAAGATGGATGAAAATATCTTCCATGCATCACACTATTTCTTGAGAAAGTTGATTTGGGTTTTTCTAGAGATATTTCATAAATTTCCTTTCACTAAATAGTTCTTGTTTAGCATGTTGCACTGATAATTTATGTGTTAAGTTATTTTGAAAACTTCTTACTCTCCTTAAAGCTCCCATCTTCTCCCCAACAAATAAATTTCGTTTTGAGCTCATATACTTGAGACAGGAATCATGGTTGGGTGGGGGTTGTAATAAAAAAAAAGTTGTCACTTGACGAGCAAACCAAGGAGGATTCTAGATCAAGTAATGAGTGTCCCAAGCGATCCTCTACTTGAAGATACAAAGATGAAAATGCCTGGTCCTTTAACTTGTCCAAGGAGGAAAATGCCACTGGCGATGACAACGATGGAAACTGTTTGAACCTGTACTCTAGAAGACGTCGTTCGTTGCATTCCTGACTTAGTTGGTAATGCAAAGAACTTGTTTCCTCCTCCAACTTTGTAGTGGTAATTTCCCACGGGTGTTGGAAGGATCAAAAGTGAGTTCTCTTCCTATTAATCTTCCTCCATCCAATAGCAATGTATGGTGCATTCATTTATGTGCATTGATACTTGTGTTGAATGTGTGGAGTGATCCTTTAACTAGTGTGGAGCTCGTGCAATTGGGTCATTACTACATTGAACTGGTCATTGTTGCCATGCATTTGTGTGAAGTTTGTGCTTTGGTTGGTCTAATTGAATACTGAAGATATCGTTGGATCTCTGTTGAAAATTCTGTGAAGACCATGAGAATGGTCATTGTTTATTATATGTTAGTTATATACATTGAATTCCATAAAGGTTGTATATATAATGGTGTAAAATTTTGAATCCATTGGTTTAAAGAAGAGATCGTTGAGATGAGTTTATTTTTGTTAACAAAATGACCAAATTTGATGATATATTAGAGCTACTGAACACCCTAGTTCTTTCCACTGTTGATGGGAAGTAAAAATAAACAAAGCCAGTCTCTGCAACATTGAAACCTACCTGCATAATGCACAGGAAAAGATTGATTTTTTGCAACTAGAATCTCAGTTCCAGCAAGATGAGCTTCAATAGATTTGTCATTCTAAATTTTTTTATGCTCAAAACAATCCTTTGTTCAAGGTTAAAACAGACACCTATCAACAACCAGCAAGTGATGAAATTAGTAAGATTGAGGTTGAATCAGATCCAGTACCCAATGAAGCAACATAATTACACGCAGATGTAGAAATTCAGCTTGCATTTCCCAAGTCGATCTTCAGACCTTGGGAAGAGCTTGTCCATAACAAGCACAAAACTGGTCTTAGATATGACAAGGAATTGTCCTTTCATATTCCAGACTATTCAAAGCCCATTCAATTTCAAAGTGTTGTATTCCTTCATGACAGTTCACCTTCACCTATTCCAGAGTTTGCTCCTCCACATTCGCAACCAAAAGTTGTTAAATGCCAACACTGTGATAGAGTTGGCCATGTGAAAGATCATTGTTTTGATCTTCATCCATGTAATCACTCTCATAAAACCAATCATTCTTCAAACATGTGCTTCAAAAACAAGCCTCTGGCAAGAACAAAGATTCATCTTGGATGGATCGCTTCTTGGCAATGGACATCAACAAGCAAGAAGATATTTCAGTCATATGTCAAAATTTCTTCTAGAGTATTGAATAGTCTTGCAATTGAGTTTTCTCCATCATCGCACCTTGTATCTGACAGGGGGGAAAGTGACGGTCATATATAAGCTTCAAAGCCACATCAAGCGAGCTTGAGCCACAACTTTCCATACCTGATTCAGAGTTGTAGCCAGAGACAAAGATGCCCTTGAGCATGCCTTAAGTTGGTGATGCCTCTTTAAAGAATTGGAGACACTTCCTCTAGCAGAAGACTTCAGCTTCTTGCCAATTTTGAAAGAGTTCTAGGAATTGCATTAAGCATTCCAGACTTGGTGGTAATCCTTAAAACATCACAGGTTGTGACCTCCCTTTTCAGGTTGAGGTTCTCCTTTTTATGCGGGGTGAGACCTGTTAGCCTAGCTAGCACTAGGCCCAAAATTTGATCTATATATGCTCTTAAAGTTTCCAAGATTGCTTAAAATCATCCCATGGGGTCCATGTATGCTCCTGAAATCTTCAACATTTGCTAAAAGATCATCCATGGGTCAAAATTGGTGCAAGAGGAGAGCCCTTGGAAGGGCGGAAATACTCTATCGGGAGGTTAAAAACTCCAAAACAGTACAAAAAAAAGAGTATTATAAGCTTAAATAGGGTAACGCACAACTGCCGTTATATCAACGGCCCAGATCTAAGCGGCTAATCACAATCGGCCGAACAGAGAGGAAAATTTGGAGTTGTGTGCATGACACCGCCGATCAGTGATCGTCGATGATCGATTGGCGGGTCGCATTGGCGGGAAGCATACGTTTTGTTATATAAAGGATCGGGGAGCGAGCGATGCACGATTGTGATCAGATCGCATCACAATATCACTATCGGCGCCAACCAAGGGGCGGGGCCTATGCACATATATATGGGTGACTCGATAACCCAGACCCAACGACATTATAGTTGGGAGTTCATTAATTTTGAAGTCCGCGTCCAAGCAAGTTTTAATGTATTTCATGTATTTTATCATTTAACGAAATACAAAGGGAGGCTTGGATTGGCGATATGTGATATGACTCGGACCCGAAAGGGTCTGGGAAGCGAATTATATATTTGAGGTCTGCGCCAAAGATATTTTGCATGTATTTTTGTGTTTTTAACACATTTCAAAATACAAAGGGAAGACTGTGGACAAGCCTTTTTGCGATTGGCAATAGCGATGAAGGCCTCACCCGAAAGGGTTCGGGAAGTGGAATATATGAAATTTGAGATCCGCAAGAGGGCCGTTTTCAATGTATTTCGTTTATTTTTATGGTTTAATGAAACACACAGGAAAATGGCCGAATGCGACTTGCGATAACACTAAGGGCGCACTCGATGGGTAAATAAACCATTTTTGAGGACTTTTAAAGTCCGAAAGGAACAAAAATTGGTGGGAGTTTATAGCATTACAGTGTTTTATGTGTAAAACAGAAAACACTCATTATTAAACATTTTGAAGAGAAACTGAGGCCGAGAGGCATCTACAATGCAACACAGCATGCCCAACTAGCCCGCAACAGAAATATCATGGGCATATACAGCACAACACAGCCCGAATCAGATACATCATGGAGCAACACAATGCAACACAGCCGAAAACAACAGAAGAGATTGTGGGCATCTCTGTCAAGAGAGAGCTCCCTGCCAATGCACCCAAAATATCAGAGAGCGGTTACTCTTCTGTCAGAAGAAGAAACCTCCGAAGCCATGCTTGCCTAGAGGGCATCAAAGTTGTTAAGGAGACAGGGAGGATGGATTAAGACCTCTCAAGCCTCAGAAGGCTGAATATCATTGTAAAGGCTATAAATATCTGAAAACTAGATGTAATAAGGGTTCAACTTTTGGAGATTATTCCTCCACTGTTCATTCAAGCTTCTCATCTTCATTCTAAGCAATATATGCTTCTTTTGCCATTATATGTTCAATGTCCATTCTCTTTGCTGTTCTATGCTTGCACTTGAACAGTTTGGTCATGTTTTCTTTCTGTCTAAGGCCAGATAACTGTAATATTATCTCTGCTTTGATATATTAGATTTGCAAGCTTCTTTGCTGCCTGTAGCTAGCCATCCATGTGTGGTCATATATGCATCTACCAATACAGTCAGTATTCTCTTTTGCTGCCTGTAGCTAGCCATTCATTTATGTTTATGTATGTAATTTGCTGGTACAGTCAATGTTCTCCATATATCTACTAAATATATAAATTATTGAGCATTAGTGGTCTAAAGCCTTGTATTGGTGAGAGTGTTCATGCATGTCTTGAGTGAGAATAGAGCTGAAATGGTTATCTAACTTGATCCAAACCATCATTTATTCCAATAGTTCAGAGAACAATATTTAAGATTATATGTTACAAGGAATATACGGTCTGCAACCTAGGAGAGTTTCTTGGAGTGATAAAATAATTGGCGCTGTTGCTAGGGAGAGGAAACTGAAGCTCAGCTTCCATGGGAAACAACACAGATCCAACTTTGATGATAAACGAAGTCTGGGCACATTTCTGGTTGTAATCATCTATCTGGCGACTCTATTGGAGGTCGAACCTCTTGGCGACTCCACTTCATAGTTCTGGTTCAGTTTGTGAGGCATACTCGAAGAAATCCTCAAAAGATACAAGCTAACCCAGTACCTGACCCTGAAAAAATCATCGAAGAGAGAAAGGTATTGCAGAAAGGAGCATCAGGTTTAGGTAAACCTAAACAATCTCCCATATCTCTTCAAGAACGACTTGTAATAGAAAAAATACATGTTGAGAGTATAGTATCTAATACTAGCAGTGAAGAAAAACTCTCAGAGATTCATAAAGATACTTATTCTTTAGGTTCTCCTTTTGCTTTAAGCCCAAAGGAAACCTCACTTCCTACCCATCATACTCCTTTAGTCCTGTCAGTCACTCCTCAACCATCTATCATTCAGACTGCCAGTACTCTTGTAGCCACCACAACTATGGCAGGTCCACAAGCACCCACCAAAATGGAAAGAATCATAGTTACTAGGTATCGACCTCTAATACTGCCCACTCCTTTGAATGCCATGTGGTTGGCTCCAGTATTGTAGAAATAATGCTACAACTCCTGGAGCTTCCTATCTCTAATTTTATCAACCCGGTAGTTCGTACAAACTTGGAAGCGACGGTGCTGTATGCACAAGTACTAGCTCTTGTCGCAGCTGTCACTTGGTCAGCTGGCACAAGTCCGCTAGGGCTCAAGCCAACTTCTATATGCTCTCAGAAGAAGCTTGCTAAATGATGGACGAAGGCTATCTTAAAGGAAATTAATCTATTTTGCAAAAATGAACTGAAAGCCAACCAAAACATGGAAACCCTAGTAAACCCTAATCTGACGAGCTTAACCTCTAGGATGCAATGGGTGGAGTGCAAGTGTCTGGAAATGATGCCATTACTTCTAATGATGTAAAATACATGAACTTAAACTACTTTTATTGAAAAGAACATGTTTTTGTATTTTTGCTTAAATGGTTGGAGTGATGATGATTTTGTTTCTTATTAGGGTTTGGTTGTGCAGAGGTGGTGCGAAAGGAAGGAAAGCTTGGGAAAGGTCAGGGGGGGCTAGGAGAGGTTCTAGGGGATCTCTAACATCATCCCACAGAAGTTCCACACGTCCAGATGTTCAGCAACCGAGTTTGCAGGCTTCTACAGGATGTCTGCAGGGGATCCTACAGGAAGTCTCGGGATTTCTACAGGAAGGTCTGTGGTTGGAGTTTTGGGTGATGGAGGAGTGGAGGAAGTGTATGGGTGAATAGGTAGGATGGAAATGAGGCTTGTGATGGCTCAGGAACAGAGAACTAAAGTGGAGAAAGAGTGCATGCATGGATCTATAACTAAAATAACTATGTGGCAGCTTGCATGAAAGCATAAGACTGCGTTTTTTTGGTGGTTGGTACAGCCCACACCCCCAATCTCTAAACAGAGATGGCAGTGAGTGCACTATCAACCTTTTCTTGACTCTAATGAATTACAATCCTCCTCCTCTAATCTAAACAACTAAAAGCACTTAAACCATAAGCTAATCCTACTTCAATCACACAAAACAAATCAAATCAGCAGTCTGGAAATTCTAAATGCATGTGAAAACAAAGGAAATAAAGTGCTGCAAGGAAACAAGTAACGATACAAGGAAGAGGAGGTCTATTGCTCTTAGGTTGGGCCCTAACCTGAGAGCTATAGCTCCCTTAAAAACTCAGAATTGAATCCAAAGCTGCCTGCCTTTATTGAATAATCATGAATCTAACATCATGCCAAAACTGGCTTACAAAAAGACTAATTGTCTAACCAAATTGACTAACTAGCTAATCCCAAAAATGACTAACTACTAGCTACGAAAATGACTACCAACTAGCTCCCCAAAATGACTAACTGAAATGAGGTCTTAAGCCCTCTTATTTATACAATTTGAGGACCCAACAGTCCTCCTAAAATTTAGGGACTTGGCTGCCCAAGACTTGTAGTTAACAGCAGTCCAACTTGACTTGCTTGGCTGCCCTTGTGCTCATTGATTTGGTGGCCTTTGAACTCCGAGCTGATGGTGGAGAATTCGAGGTAAGGGCCCATAAATGAGGGGGACACCTTCCTACAAATCCTCTAGCTTGTTCTCCCACGAATTTGGCTGCCAAGTGCTCATTAAGACCTTCAATTTTGTCTCCAAGTTGACCAAAAAGGCTACACAAAGCACCCATTAGACTTGTTGGCATAATGACTAACCAAATTCACTCTATTAACATAAAAATAATCAAAAACATGCAATAAACCAATGAGAATGGTGGATTAAGTCAACTTAGGAGGTTGGATGAGCCCAAATAATTGTCCATTTTTGGGGCTCATCATCACCCCCCTACTGAAAGTGTTGCTCATCCTCTGAGCAACCAATCTCTCTCCTTATCTTTGATGGCCCTGGTGGCTTATTTGGCTAACATCTCGGCTGTTTTCTCCCTTGGCTTCCCTCTTTTCAAACTTCCTGTAGAAACAGTTCGCTGGCTTCCTGTAGAAACAGTCCTCTGTCTTCCTGTAGAACTGTTTTTAAGTCCATTGTCTGAATTCTCTCTCTTCCAGTGAAGGTTTTTGGCTTTCTCATTCGTAGGTGATGGACATCCTTGAAGGAGACTCCTCCTTTTGTTTAGCTTTTGTGTCCTCAATGATAGTTTGATTCTTTGACTGTGGTTTGGGGTCTGCCAGTTCTTATCTGCATGCCTTTTCTCGCCTTAAAATGTAGTGGAAGCTCCCTCTTTTACTTCTCCCTCATCTTGGGAGAGGTACTTAGGGCGGCCAGCACAACTACTGCCTCCCTAGCTAGGATGTCCGCCTTCTTCTCCTTGGGTTTCGCCTTTTTAAGGCTTCCTGTAGAAGACCCTGTTTTAGCCAATTTTGGGCTTCCTGTAGAAGACCCTTTTACTGTTTTCGGGCTTCCTGTAGAAGCCTGTTTCTGCTTTCCTGTAGACACGGGTGTCACCACCTTTGCTTGCTTTGCTGCATGGGTTTTGCTTTTTGGTTTGGTTGCAGGTGCTGATGAGGTACTTGGGCTGATGTGGACCACCTCAGCTTTGTCCGTTCTGCTCTTCAACCTCTTTTCTTTTGCTGACAAGATGGGTGTGTCACCTTCTTCTTTGTCATCCTTTTTCTCATGCTTCCTCTTTTGTTCTTTCTTCTGCACTGTGGTCGGGGTCTTCTGGCCTGTTTCTTTCTTTCCCTTGGCCACTGCTTCTTTTTCCTCACTGCTGGAGGAAGTGTAAGTTCACATGACAACCATGGATAATGCAGAATCATGAATCCCCCTGGCATGGTAAGAGTGCTCCCTTTTTCTTATTCTTTTTTCAGAAACAGAAGTGTTGTTTATAGTTTCCCCTTGGACTTAAGGAAGAATTCCTCAGCTGTTTGATATCAATGAACAACAATTCCCTCGTTTCAAGACTTTTGCTGCCCAAATACTCGACTGTCAGAAGGGAATTAGGCTCCCACAGACAAAGTGTAGAGCTTAAGTTTCATCCCCAGCACGCATACAACCACATAAATTTCACATCCTTCATGCACATGTTAGTCCTCACAGTGCTTTAACTTTTGTACAGGAGAAATTTGTTAATAGGACCTGTGGAGGGGAATGTGATGCATAACTAACTGAAAAATTTCGTGTATCACACAGGAAAACTACCATTCTTGACCCACAGACAGATTTCTTTCATACTTTCTTATTCAAAAATAGTTTTAATTCACCACCTTTCAGATGTATCATACATGGAAGAGTGTTTTTTCAAGCCTACCACTTTCGGGATTCCCAATTTGTCGAAGAAAAATCCAAGCTTTTCTGCTCTAGAAGGCTCTGCTGTACTTTCTTGTAGAACGTCTTCTTGTAGAAACGCCTGTAGAGTGCGACAGGCGGGAATTGTTTAAGGAACTGTAGATATCTCGAGAAAAAAAGGCAGAAATCTTGTAGAGCACCATCGGTTAACTGATCTGGAAAGGGTTTCAGTTGACTGCAGTTGAATGGTGAGAGTTTCAGCTGAGCGTTGATTAAATTACTGCGTGATTTTTGGAGTGAGGTGGGACATACGTGTGCTGGCTTATACGACTGTTGTCTCCACTGCAGTGTAATTATGAACTGTAGTCCCCTTCTATTTGTTAATCAACTGATGCCCTGTTGACTGGAGTTCAACACATCTACCATTGCTGGTACTTTTCAACTTCCACGTGAATCTCATCCACGCATGCTACGTGATTTTTCAGGAGTGCTAGAGAAGACAATCGGTTGAGCCTTGCTAATTCGTGGCTTAATTCCACCATTCCATCAATTCATGCAGTTTTCAAATTAAATCTATGCAATAGAAGAATGAGATCAGTCACATACCTCGAAGTTGAATGGTTGCCGTGAGCTTTTTGCTGCTGCATGCTTGATTCTGCTGCTGCATGCTTAGTTTTTCTGATTGCATGTGGCTTGGCTGCTAATCCTTGATTGATTTTCCTTGTGCAGGTGTCCTCTGGCCGGATCTGAGCTGCATGCAATCGTTTCCACGTTCAACTCTGCCCGTTCAAGCTGCTGCTGCTGCATGGTCACAAAACCAAAACTTCTTTTTGCCATTTCTCCCAAATGGTAGATCGGATTGATCTGAAACTCGGTGAGCATGTTCCTACCATCATTATGCATCTCCCATAGCAAAATCGTGATCAATGGATGCACGGATTTCGAGAAAAATGGAAAATGGCTGAAGATTTCAGAGCTCGATTTCTCGGAAACCGTGCATCGGAATCGGCTGAAACTGCTTGGGTAGGCTACTATCACCCATGTGCATCTCCCCATGAAACAGGTTTTAAAACAGATGCACGGATATGGAGAAAATAAAAAAATGGCTGATGGTGATGGAGGCTGATTTCTTGGAAACCGTGCACCGGAATTGCATGAAACTGCTCAGGAATGTTTTCATCAACCTTGTACAATTCCCCATAAAACGGTTTGTCAAATGGATGCATGGTTTTCAAGTTATGGCATAAACAAATTCTGCTCTATGTGTTTTTGCTTCAAGGCACTTTGCATTTTGGTTGCATGGTATGACAAAATGAATTTTGGCTGTGATGCAGGTATGGAGATGATGGAGGAGGAGTTGGAAGATTGCAGGAGGACTTCTGAACCTTTGAGGAAGCTACCATGCTTGCCAAACCACTTTTTGAAATGCATGCCTAGTTTCCCACAATTTCTACAGGAAGTTCCTGTAGAAGCACAACGAGAAGCATAAGGAGGTGAAAAAATGATGGAGAAAGGCAAGGGATGGACACACAAGTGCTCGTAGGCCTAATCAACAGATTCCCACCATCAAATTCACTTTTGAAATTGGATTTGGCTCGTCCAAAGGTTCTACAGGATGTTTCCTGTAGAAATACAGAGCTTCCTGTAGAAGGCACAAGAACAATTACTTTGACCTTGATTTGAGTGCTCCTCCTGTCATGAAACGTCCTTCTTGCAACCTGCAATGTCATTGCTGCAACATGAAATTATTCAATGGAGATTAGCTTTATTTTTCTTTTTCTTTTTTTCTCTTTTTTTTTTTTTGAAAAACAACTAGGGCGCCTCATGGAGGTTTTCACCCTAATTGCCTGCCCTGGGCACCTCCAAGGGAGGTTTTCACCTAGAGATCTTATTCTCTTTTCTCTTTTTTTTCAACCCATTGACCCCGTCATGGAGGTTTTCAATCAATGAGCCAATCTAAGGCGCCTCCAAGGAGGTTTTCACCTTAGATTTCTATTTTCCTCTTTTTTCATTTTTTTCTTTTTCTTTTTTTCTCTTTTTTTCTTTTTTCTTTTTTCTACCCTACCCTACATGAAGAACAAAATCATTTTCAAGTATAAGAATACTTCCAATGGAGCCATGTGCACATCGAGATTAGAGACAAAATGATGTGGAGGCTCGAAATGCATGCTTGGACAAGTATCCAGATCTCAGAGACCAAATGATCTGGTGTTGAAGGGATCAAACAAAGCTGAGGAAGAAAGTACTGCTGCAACTTAGTGACCTTCTGAAACCATATCTCAATATAGCTTTGATATCCTTGGTTCTTTTGCTGATCTGGATCATTTTTCATGTCACCTTCTATCATGACCTTCTGATCTTCCTCTTTTTGTTGATCTTTCTCTTGAATACATGGAAGATTTGATGGTAACCATGAGGGAACTCTCTCGATCTCTGATTCTGATCTCTTCTCTTCATCAAGTGCAGCCCATGGTTCTTTGATCTCCTCTTTGGAATCTTCTTTTGCTTTTGGTCCTTCAATGTTGTCAATATAATCTCTGCTTTGCAACACTCTTCCTGAGCTTTGGTGAAGATCATTGGGCTCAAGAGGAGTTGTTTGGATATGTTGTGCCTCAGATTTGCAATGGGGTTGAGCTACTCCATTGTATGGCTTTGGAAATGGTACGGGTAGTTGAGTGGAGGTGTGAAATTGAGATGGAGATGGATGGCATTGTGGTTGGGTAGGCATTTTGGGTTGCCTTGGTGGAGGAGGAGGCGATGGTTGTGGATGAGCAGGTGGTGGAGGAAAATGAGCGGGATGAGGGTTGTACTGGGGCCTCCACTCCTGATAAGGTGCATTCCACTGAGGCTATGGCTGAGCATAAGAGTGAAATGAATGAGCAACTGGTTGGACAGAATATGGATCTGTGAAGGAACAAGGAGGAGGTATGAACCAGGAAGGATGAGCAGGGGGACCCCAAGAAGGCATGAAAGTGGCTTGATAGGGGTCATAATAGGTCTCGGGTGTCCCTTGCAGTTCCTGCTGGTAAGATCTAGGTCCATGCGGCCAACTTTGGTTCATGTAATAGAGTGATTCAGTGGCTCCTTTGGCTCTCTGATATGCAGCTTTGAATCTGGGTAAGGAAGGGCACTGATCTGTAGGATGGTATTCTTCACAGACAAAACACACTTCTAGGGAGTGCATTGGACATTCGTTCCTAGGATGCTTTCTAGTGCACCTAGGACAAAAAATGACCAAAGCCCTCTTGGCTTCTTCTTGCTTATTTTGGATCCGCAAGGTATCCAGTTGCATGGCAAGAAACTGCCTCATATCACTCTTGAAATCTTTGATCTGATTTTCAAATTCATCTTTGGACAAGATGTTGCTCCCAACATTTCTGCTTGTAGCCATTTGCTCCAGAGGAATGTTTTCTTCTTCTTCTCCCCTAGAGGTTCTTTAAATATGCCTTGATGTCCACCCAGGGGTTCTTTAATCACAGCCATCGAAGAAGAGAGAACGTTGGCTGTGTGAAGCAGTGGGGGTGTTGTGCAATCATTTTTCTAACTTATCTCTACTCCTACAAGACATGAAATGAAATATTTTTGGTTGATTTTTTTCTTTTTTCTACTTCTACATGCAAAACTGAAATAGATTGAACTGCAACTAACTATCTTGCTAAAATGAAAATGCGGAATTGAAATGAAAGCAGGAAAGGACTAATCTATTTTGCTCAAATGAAATTGCAGGAATGAAATGCTAGTCTACGCTTGCGGAATTGAAATGCTAATCTACGCTTGCAGAAATGAAATTGCGGAATTGAAATGCTAATCTATGAAAGCGGGAAAGGCTAATCTATGAAAGCGAGAAATGCTAATCTACTTTTGCATAAACGAAATTGCATAATGGAAATGAAATAAACTACTTAGAAGAAGATTGTAGTGGAAAATAGAAGAAAAGCGACAATCACCAATACTCTGACGCTTCCCCGGCAACGGCGCCAAAAAGATGGTGGGCTCCAGTATTGTAGCAATAATGCTACAACTCCTGGAGCTTCCTATCTCTAATTTTATCAACCCGGTAGTTCGTACAAACTTGGAAGCGACGGTGTTGTATGCACAAGTGCTAGCTCTTGTCGCAGCTGTCACTTGGTCAGCTGGCACAAGTCCACTAGGGCTCAAGCCAACTTCTATATGCTCTCAGAAGAAGCTTGCTAAATGATGGACGAAGGCTATCTTAAAGGAAATTAATCTATTTTGCAAAAATGAACTGAAAGCCAACCAAAACATGGAAACCCTAGTAAACCCTAATCTGACGAGCTTAACCTCTAGGATGCAATGGGTGGAGTGCAAGTGTCTGGAAATGATGCCATTACTTCTAATGATGTAAAATGCATGAACTTAAACTACTTTTATTGAAAAGAACATGTTTTTTTATTTTTGCTTAAATGGTTGGAGTGATGAGGATTTTGTTTCTTATTAGGGTTTGGTTGTGCAGAGGTGGTGCGAAAGGAAGGAAAGCTTGGGAAAGGTCAGGGGGGGCTAGGAGAGGTTCCAGGGGATCTCTAACATCATCCCACAGAAGTTCCACACGTCCAGATGTTCAGCAACCGAGTTTGCAGGCTTCTACAGGATGTCTGCAGGGGATCCTACAGGAAGTCTCGGGATTTCTACAGGAAGGTCTGTGGTTGGAGTTTTGGCTGATGGAGGAGTGGAGGAAGTGTATGGGTGAATAGGTAGGATGGAAATGAGGCTTGTGATGGCTCAGGAATAGAGAACTAAAGTGGAGAAAGAGTGCATGCATGGATCTATAACTAAAATAACTATGTGGCAGCTTGCATGAAAGCATAAGACTGCGTTTTTTTGGTGGTTGGTACAACCCACACCCCCAATCTCTAAACAGAGATGGCAGTGAGTGCACTATCAACCTTTTCTTGACTCTAATGAATTACAATCCTCCTCCTCTAATCTAAACAACTAAAAGCACTTAAACCATAAGCTAATCCTACTTCAATCACACAAAACAAATCAAATCAGCAGACTGGAAATTCTAAATGCATGTGAAAACAAAGGAAATAAAGTGCTGCAAGGAAACAAGTAACGATACAAGGAAGAGGAGGTCTATTGCTCTCAGGTTGGGCCCTAACCTGAGAGCTATAGCTCCCTTAAAAACTCAGAATTGAATCCAAAGCTGCCTGCCTTTATTGAATAATCATGAATCTAACATCATGCCAAAACTGGCTTACAAAAAGACTAATTGTCTAACCAAATTGACTAACTAGCTAATCCCAAAAATGACTAACTATTAGCTACGAAAATGACTACCAACTAGCTCCCCAAAATGACTAACTGAAATGAGGTCTTAAGCCCTCTTATTTATACAATTTGAGGACCCAACAGTCCTCCTAAAATTTAGGGACTTGGCTGCCCAAGACTTGTAGTTAACAGCAGTCCAACTTGACTTGCTTGGCTGCCCTTGTGCTCATTGATTTGGTGGCCTTTGAACTCCGAGCTGAGGGTGGAGAATTCGAGGTAAGGGCCCATAAATGAGGGGGACACCTTCCTACAAATCCTCTAGCTTGTTCTCCCACGAATTTGGCTGCCAAGTGCTCATTAAGACCTTCAATTTTGTCTCCAAGTTGACCAAAAAGGCTACACAAAGCACCCATTAGACTTGTTGGCATAATGACTAACCAAATTCACTCTATTAACATAAAAATAATAAAAAACATGCAATAAACCAATGAGAATGGTGGATTAAGTCAACTTAGGAGGTTGGATGAGCCCAAATAATTGTCCATTTTTGGGGCTCATCACCATGCCTTACTGCCGAAGAACATATTGAGTCATTCTATAGATATGCTGATAATCTGGACATTAGTGAAGATGATGTGTGGATGAGGGTCTTTGTCCAAAGCCTAGATGGAGAGGCTAGAAAATGGTTCAGGGAACTGACCCCAACATCTATAGCAGATATTGAGGCCTTAGATGATACATTCCTAAAGCATTGGGGGGATAATAAGGATCTCCTCTACTACAACACTGAGTTTGGGAACTTACAGAGGGAAAATGGTGAGCTACTGTCTGATTTCAATAAGAGATTTAACCGCATGTACAACAAGATACCAACTGAAGTAAAACCCACCACTACCTCTTCTAGACTCATCTATGTCAATGCCTTTGATTTTGACTTCTGTTTACTGTTGAGGGAGAGGCGATGTGCTTCTTTGGTTGATATGAAAGATGCAGCCCTGGAAGTACAATCAAACATCATGGCTGCAGAAAAGCTCAAAGGTAATGCTGATAGAAGAAAACAGAGGGGCGAGCCTTCATCAGATCCCAAGATCGATAAAATGGCCAAGATGATAGAGTCATTAGCCTCTGAAGTTTCCAAATTAAAGGTTGAACAACATTTTGGGAAAGGAAGGGTTCCTAATACCTTTGCTCCTCCAACTCCAAATCCATATAGAAGACCTAATGAGCAATTGCAGATTTTGCAAATACGCAAAGAGGCCAATGAAGAACAAAGGGTGAAGGTCCCTTTTCAGAATGCAGTCATGGAAGAAGAGCAGTTGGAAGAAGATGATGAGATCCATGGTATGGAAGATAAAGGCAACGCCACTTTTTTAACCAAAGCTGCCTATGAGAAGTCATTTTTCAATGACCAGATCAGCCAAGAATGGGATGATGAAGCTGTTCTACAAATTGAAGATTAACCCCAATATAATCTGAGGTCGATGATGAATAATGTCAAGGAGACTCCTGTTCATAAAGCTAATGTCCCTACAGAACAGCAAGCTAATAAACAGAAGCAACCAGTAGTTGATCCTATCATCCTCAAAGCTCCAGCCATAGAGGTAAGAGGCCTTGACAAGTCCCCTTCTTCTTTCAGTTTTCAATTAGAAATTCAGAAGCTAAGAATACCTATGCCTATGATTGCATTAGTGAAGAATGAGTCCTTCAAAAGATCCATCCTCGAGGCCCTTGAGCCTAAAGCCATCCAAGCCTCCACTGACTATGTAAATCTGCAAGATGACAAGGCAACTGTTATCCTTAGCCCAATGATTGAAAACTGTGAAGACAACTCCCCATCATTCTATGTCTCTCTGACTATTCATGATAAAATCCTTCACAACTGCCTTCTAGACACTGGAGCCAGCCATAATCTAATGCCCAAGGTTGTCATGGATGAGTTGGGTCTTGACATCACTAAGCCTTATCATGACCTATTTTCTTTTGACTCTACAAAAGTGAAATGTCTAGGATTAATCAAGGACATAGCCATCACCTTGTCTCAGTTGCCTATGAAAAGTATGATTATGGATATTGTGGTAGTAGATGTACCTCCCAAGTTTGGCATGTTACTTTTCAGAGGTTGGATCAAGAGATTAGGTGGATCATTACAAAATGATCTGTCCTATGCTACTGTCCCAGTTTTCGGAGGTGTGAGCAAAAGATTATACAGAGAGGCGCAGTTGGCTTATATAATCAACGATGAAAATAATCCCACCAATCATCCCATATATGCTGTTGACACTGATTTTGGAGCTAGTATCCTTCATATTGAAGAATCTCAGTTGGCCTCCACGCAGCTCAGGAAACCAGTTTGCCAGATTGCTGGGGAAGAAAACCCACAGATTTGGGATATGTTTTTTGATGGGGCTTGCTCTAAAGAAGCTGCAGGGGCAGGTGTAGTCCTTGTATCCCCAACACAGGAATACATTCATTTATCTTTCAAATTAATCTTTTAGGTCACAAACAACATCGTAGAGTACAAAGCTTTGATTCTGGGCTTAAGCACTGCTAAAGAAATGGGTATCAAGGGCCTGAAAGTGTTTGAAGATGAAAAACTCATTATTCAACAGGTAAATAAAAATTTCCAAGCTAAGCATCCAAGGTTGAAGGCATACAGAGATGAGGTATGGAGGCTCAAGGATTCTTTTAATGATTTCAACATTTCTTATATTCCAAGAATGAAGAACCAACTTGTCGACTCCCTTGCTGTCTCTGCTAGCATGTTTATTCCTCCTTTGCCTCCTAAATTGACATATGAAGTTCAGGTAAAAAACATACCTTCTCTGCCTGACAATGTCAAATATTGGAGGGTTTTTGAAGACGATGAGGAAGTTAACAGGTTTTTGCAAGTCGTGGAGGAATTTTATGAAATGCACATCGATAAGGAAAATGAAGCCATGAGAGAATGCGGCCAACCCAAGCTAAAAAGCGAGATCAACCGAGGAAGTATCATTCAGCTACCCAGTAATCACATACCAAAAGGATTGGTGCCTCTAGAGAAGATTTTCGACCAAAACGATGTGCCATATAAGCCGGCCAAAACAGAGAACGAATCCGCTGTCTGTAAACATAATATAGGGAGCCCAGGCCATCCGAAAATCATAAATCTGTCCATGCATTTGTCCTCTGCCCAAAATTCCAAGTATTGCACCCTTATGAAGCAATTCACTGACATTTTTGCCTGTGAATACAATGATCTTAAAACCTATGATGTAGACATTATTCAGCATAAGATCCCACTAGAAAAGAACACCGTCCCTTTTAAGCAAAAATTAAGACCTATCAACCCTCTTTTGTTGCCTTTGATTGAGAAAGAAATCAAGAAGCCGTTGGACGCCAAAATCATAGTTCCCCTAAGGTATTCAACGTGGATAGCCAACCTTGTGGTAGTGAGAAATAAAAATGGAGAAATCAGACTTTGCGTTGACTTCAGAAATCTAAACAAGTGCTCTAAAAAAGATAACTATCCCTTACCCAAGACGGAACACTTGCTGCAAAGAGTTTCAGGGGCTAGAGTCATGTCTTTCTTAGATGGGTTTTCAAGTTACAATTAGATTGCTGTACATCCTGAAGATCAGGAAAAGATTGCCTTCACTACTCCTTCGGGCACTTTCATGTACTCCAAGATGCCTTTCAGACTGATGAATGTTGGTGCTACTTTTCAGAGGGCCATGGACATAGCCTTCGTGGGAGAGAAGGAAATTTTTTTCCTTATTTATCTTGATGACATAACAGTCTTCTCCAACAGCCATAAAGACCATTTATAACATTTGAAGAAGGTCTTCCTAAAGTGCAGACAGTTTGGAATTTCAGTCAACCCAAAGAAGTCACAGTTTGCTCTAGAAGAAGGAAAACTTCTTGGACATATTGTTTTCGCTGAAGGTGTGAAGATTGATCTAGCAAGGGTTCAAGCCATTTAGACATTGTCCATCCCAAGGTCAAAAAGGGACATTCAATCCTTCTTGGGTAAGATTAACTTCGTAAGGAGGTTCATTCCAAACTTTGCAGAGCTTGTAAAGCACATCACTTCCATGCTAAAGAAAGGAGCAGAAATAAAATGGACAGATGCTTCAAGAAGCTCTTTTGAAGCCATCAAGCAAGCTATCATGGAAGCTCCCACTCTAATCAGCCCAGATTACACCAAGGAGTTTTGCATCTTCTCTTTTGCTTCTTATGATACACTTGCAGCAGTTCTATCACAGAAAAATGATGAAGGCATAGAACACCCTGTGGCCTTTTTTAGCAAAACTTTAAGGGATGCTGAATTATGGTATGACCTTATTGAAAAACAAGCTTATGCTCTCATAAAGTCTTTAAAGGCATTCCGAATTTATATTATGCATTCCAAAGTAGGTGCATATGTACATTCAGATTCAATAAAAGATGTCTTAACTCAGCCAGATATTGATGGGAAGAGAGCTAAATGGATTGCAAAATTCATAGAATTTAACATAGAGGTGAAGCCCACTAAGCTTGTGAAAGGACAGGGCTTGGATAAACTTATGGCTGAAGAGGATTGCAGCTTGTTAGATATAAATTCCATGACTCTGAATTCAAATGATGAGCAGACAGAGGGAGCGGCAGAAGAGAAAAAGTAGAATAAGTCTTTGGCTGAAAATCTAGCCACATGTGAATGGTATTACAACATAGTTCATTTTTTGCAAAAGCTAGAAGTCCCTTCAGGGCTTAGCTCAAGTCAAGCTCGTGCCATTAAACTCAGATCAACCAAATTTTATATTGATAAAAATCTGCTTTATTGGAAAGACCCATCAGGAATCCTCTTGAGGTGTTTAGATAAAGAACAATCTGTGGAAGTCATGCACCAGTTCCATTCTAGCATATGTGGAGGGAATCATTATTGGAAAACCACAACTCACAAAATCTTGAGGGCTAAATATTATTGGCATACTTTGTTCTCTGATGCGTTTTCTTTTATAAAAGCTTGTGACAAGTGTTAGAGGTTTGCAGGTAGACAACAACTAAAATCTCTGCCCTTAAAGCCAATACATGTCAATGGTCCCTTCCAGTAGTGGGGCTTGGAATTTATAGGTGATATCAACCCACATTCCAGTGGTCAACACAAATGGATCTTAGTAGCCAATGATTATTTCACCAAGTGGATTGAGGCTATACCCACCAAGAATGCCAATCATCAAGTTATCATAAAGTTCTTAAATGAAAATATTTTCACTAGATTTGGTTGCCCAACCAAACTAGTCACTGATAATGCAACAAATTTCAAGGCAAAAGAATTGATGGACATGACTGAATCCATGGGCATTCAAGTGGTGTATTCTATCTCATATTATCCTCAAGGAAATGGCCTGGTAGAATCATCTAACAAGAGCCTGGTAAGGGTAATTAAAAAGCTGTTAGAGGACAACAAAAAGAGCTGGGATTCCAAGTTGAAGTTTGCACTATGGGCTGACCGAGTTACCATCAAAAAATCCATAGGGAATTCTCCATTTAAACTGGTTTATGGTGCTGATGCTATTTTTCCCATCCAACTGATTCTCCCTGTGGGTAAGTTCTTGCAAGAAGAACAAGATGAAGAAAATGACATGGTAAGAAGAATGAATAACCTGGTTGAACTACAACAGATCAAGAGTATCTGGTTGGGAAGTAAAAGGCTCATAAGAAGAAAATCAAAGAAACCTTTGACAGGAAGGCAAAAGGGAACAATTTTCAAGTTGGTGATTGGGTGCTTAAATGGGATGCATTTAAGGAAAAGAAAGGTAACCATGGCAAGTTTGACTCCTTATGGATAGGTCCTTTTGTCATCGCTCAAGTTCAGCAGAACAATACATTCATTCTGCACAGTCTAGAAGGAGGAGATACTTTTGGTAGTCAAGTAAATGGGTGTTCTTGAAACTTTATTTCGTTTAAGGCTTTAAAGCCTTGTATTGTAAATATTTTTTTCTTTCAGTTTTCATTTCATGCTAAATAGACTCCATGCCCAATGGAACACTAGGAGGAAGATTTGATTTTGTTTTTTCATGAAAGGCATTGATCTTTGATTCTTGAAACCTCATAGGGAGGATTTCATCCCCAGAAGGAGCCAGTGTTAGCCTAGCTAGCACTGATCCATATATGCTCTTAAAGTTTCCAATATTGCTTAAAATCATCCCATGGGATCTATGTATGCTCTTGAAATCTTCAACATTTGCTAAAAAATCATCCATGGGTCAAAATCGGCACAAGAGGAGAGCCCTTGGAAGGGCGGAAATACACTATCGGGAGGCTAAAAAACTCCAAAACAGTAAAAAAACAAAGTATTATAAGCTTAAATAGGGTAACGCACAATTACCGTTAGATCTGGCCGATCAACGGCCCATATCTAAGCGGCTAATCACAATTGGTTGAACAAGGAGGATAGTTTGGAGTTGCACGCATGACACCGCTGATCAGCGATCGCTGATGATCAATCGGCGGGAAGCATACGTTCTGTATATAAAGGACCAGGGAGCAAGCGACGCGTGATTGCGATTAGATCGCATCGCAATATCGCTATCGGCGCCAACCAAGGGGCAGGGCCTATGCACATACATATGGGCGACCTGATAACCCGGACTCGACAACATTATAGTTGGGAGTTCATTAATTTTGAAGTCTGCGCCCAAGCAAGTTTTAATGTATTTCATGTATTTTCGTTATTTAACGAAATACAAAGGGAGGCTTGGATTAGCGATATGCGATATGACCCGGACCCGAAAGGGTCCGGGAAGCGAAATATATAATATTTGAGGTCCGCGCCAAAGCTATTTTGCATGTATTTTTGTGTTTTTAACACATTTCAAAATACAAAGGGAAGACTGTGGACATGCCTTTTTGCGATTGGCGATAGCGATGAAGCCCTAACCTGAAAGGGTCTAGGAAGTGGAATATATGAAATTTGAGATCCGCAAGAGGGCTGTTTTCAATGTATTTCATTTATTTTTATGGTTTAACGAAAAACACAGGAACAGGGCCGAATGCGACTTGCGATAACCCTAAGGGTGGACTCGATGGGTAAATAAACCATTTTTGAGGACTTTTAAAGTCCAAAAGGAACAGACATTGGCGGGAGTTTACAACATTACAGTGTTTTCTGTGTAAAACAGAAAACACTCATTATTAAACATTTTGAAGAGAAACTGAGGCCGAGAGGCATCTACAGCGCAACACCACATGTCCAACTAGCCCGCAATAGAAATATCATGGGCATCTACAACATAAACAACTCGAATCAGATACATCATGGAGCAACACAACGCGACACAGCTGAAAACAACAGAAGAGATTGTAGGCATATCTGTCAAGAGAGAGCTCCCTGCCAACGCACCGAAAATATCAGAGAGCGGTTACTCTTCTATCAGAAGAAGAAACCTCTGAAGCCATGCTTGCCTAGAGGGCATCAAAGTTGTTAAGGAGATAGGGAGGATGGATTAAGACCTCTCAAGTCTCAGAAGGCTGAATGTCATTAGAAAGGCTATAAATATTTGAAAACTAGATGTAACAAGGGTTCAACTTTTGGAGAGTATTCCTCCTCTGTTCATTCAAGCTTCTCATCTTCATTCTAAGCAATATAAGCTTCTTTTGACATTATATGTTCAATGTCCATTCTCTTTGCTGTTCTATGCTTGCAATTGAACAGTTTGTTCATGTTTTCTTTGTGTCTAAGGCCAGATAACTGTCATCTTATCTCTGCTTTGATATGTTAGATTTGCAAGCTTATTTGCTGCCTGTAGCTAGCCATCCATGTGTGGTCATATATGCATCTGCCAATACAGTCAGTATTCTCTTTTTCTACCTGTAGCTAACCATTCATTTATGTTTATGTATGCTATCTGCTGGTACAGTCAATGTTCTCCATCTATCTACTGAATATATAAATTATTGAGCATTAGTGGTCTAAAACCTTGTATTGGTGATAGTGTTCATGCATGTCTTGAGTGAGAATAGAGCTGAAATGGTTATCTAACTTGATCCAAACCATAATTTATTCCAATAGTTTAGAGAACAATATTGAAGATGATATGTTACCAGGCATCTCCGATCTGCAACCTAGGAGAGTTTCTTGAAGTGCTAACAAGACCTCCCTTTCATGGTTGAAGGTTTCCCTCTTCAAAACATTAGGAGCACTTCCTCTAATAGAATACCTCAGCTTCTTTCCAGACCTGGAAGAGTTCTGGGAATTGCACTAAGCATTCCAGTGTTAGCGATCATCCTTAAACCACCTTCCTTGATACCAACATTTCAGAGAGCACATTCAACCTAGTGCTGCCATGCATTTTTGCACGCTTTGTATTACAACTCTTTTCTTGGACTCATACATAACCCTTCGGATTAAGGGGGGGATGTTGGACACCTAATCCTCTAAGGGTTGGTGTGGAAGCATAACAACCAAAGGGAGTTGAAGGGACCACTTAAAATATGAAAACAATGGTCATTCCTATGTATTATAAATATGTATCATTGTGAATATGAAAATAAATCTAATGTTTATCTTTCATATTGCTTCCACCATGTATGTGTTTAACATGGCCAATAACTCTAGTGAAAGAAATCTTACTAGTAAAAAAATTTAGATACTAAAGCCTTCTTCCACAAATTATTGTTTGAAAACCTAACTTGATACTTGAAAATCATAAATTTCAATGAGACTAAATGTATTGAATTCATTGAAGATTAGTTATTTATAAATTAATTTAGGACTATTTTAGGAAAGACCTTATGAACAAATCACAACGACTGCCACTATTCACTTCAATATTAAGAGATTCAAATTTTCAATTGTTTTCCACACAACTAGCATGTCTCCAAAGAATATAACCCTAGTTGAGGAAGAATTAAACTCACTAGCTACCACTTGAGCTATTGTCTTTTGACAAATTATTTAGGTCATGTAACACTAGTATATTTAACTTAATTTATAATAAATTACAACATGATAACAAACTCATAGTTCTCCTTTCTCGTAATTCACTTTGTAAATAGAGAATCAAATTCAAATGAGGCTTATCATTGAATGAAAATCCGGCTTATCATTGAATGAAAATCCAAAACCTTGAATATTAAAATTAAAATCGTTAATACAAATTCATTAATTTAGATTTTATTTAAACAATTAATTGCTGTCATTAAATGTTATCAATATGATTTCTTTTCCTTTATACATTTAAAAAAAATGAAAATATACATTTAGCTCAACAAAAAAAACCCTTATAAGTCTTTTCTTATTATTATTAAAAAAACACATTAATTAAAATTTTTATCAGGTATACTATTTCCAATTTTTTTAATAGATTTAATAATCACATAAACTTTTTATTTAGATAAATATTTTTTAAAATTAAAATTTAATTATTACAACATAAAAATAAAAATAATTTTTATTTTATTTTATTTTATTTTATTTAAATTGATTTTTAAAAATTTCAAAAATATAATAGCTAGATGCAACCATTATCCTTGGGTTGCAAATATTGTAGGTTAAAATAAAAATCAAAGTTTAAGATTGTAAAAATTAGCTAACTTAGAACCAATACAACAATATATTCATTTAAGATCCCTATGTGTCACTCACTAGAATTGATCATGGGTTGAGTGGAAAACAATGTTAATATAGAAAGCGAGATGATGCTTCTAAGTAAAGAGAATAAAGTAAAATGTATAAATTCTAACTAAACTATGTCATATAAGATATAATCTAGGTAATTTTTTATATGTGAAATAAAAAAATAACTCAATAATTAGAGATATAGATCTCTTCATTAAATCGTTTAATCAAAACAAATTGTAAATGATAATCCATTCGATTAAATAGTTATTTGAATTCTAAAATGAACAACATTCAGATATAATCTTCAATTATTATGCTTACAAATGAGAGAGACAATAAGACAATAGTGAATTATTAAATCTTTCAATTTATAAACATCAACACACTTAAATGATTGCATTAAAAAATTTAAGCAAGACAAAACCAATAACAGTACCAATTCTGTTGTGCTTCATTGAGACATGGAGTCAAAAGTGGTCCAACTTATATTAGAAAATAAACTAGTACAAAAGTGCAACTTGACCTTTTCTTCAAAAAATCAGAACCTGTAACTGTGTGCCCAAGATCTACTTAAATAGTTTTTACAAATTCAAAGGAGGTAGTTCTTTCTCTTGAATTCTGAGCAAAACAAGAACATAAATATAAAAATAGAGAATTGTTAAACCATTCGAATTGATGAGGACTTTAGCTTTTGGAAACATCATATGTGAGTGAACTATTGGTAGATTTCCCTTTTATGAACTTCTAGAATCTCTTCCAAAACTTGGAGATGCATTGGGTCTAATATTAACTCGACAATTATACACTTGAGTTTCTAATGATGGTAGCATCTGATTCATATGATTTTTCACTGCTTTAGTTACCTGCAAATAACCATGAGGTTTAATAAGGAATTCCCAATTTTACTCGAGATTTACCATATGAAGTTGCTCAATTTTATTATAAGTGTTAGCTCTGTCTTCTTGTGCTTGCTTCTTCAATGCTTTTTCTCGTGCAAGAACTGTCTCTGAGCCTATAGGTAATAATTTAGTCTCCTTAAGAGACTAAGAAATAGATTCTAGTAAAGGATAAAAAAGGATATCTGCCACTTTGATTATTTCCTTGGTTAGGCATATGTGTGCTCTCTAGGCATAAAGAAATGTATCCTTCTGCATTTTGGTAATTTTGGGAAACTTGGGAAGGTGTATTTTTTTATCATCTTTCCATGGCAGTAGCTCAGTCAATTTTTGTCTTGCTTCGTCATGTTCTGTCTTGATTTCAACAATGTCATTAAGAAATAAATGAATAAGTTTTTCTTGAACTTGCACATTATACAAATTATGACAAAACAATTATTACTCATGTTGTAGTTGTTGATTAATGTTGACATCTTCATGCTTGAATTGAGTGAGATCATTGATATTTGTCTCAACTACTTGCACCTTAGTTTGCAACTCTTTGATCCATGCATCCTTTTGTTTGCTTTCAATGTCTAACTTGCTCTGTACTTGAGCAATCCCGGCTTTCATTTGTTCTCTGATTTGGGAGGACTCTTGCTCCAACTTGTTGATTCATTTTATAATCAACGAATTTCTTCACTTTGGCTACCATCTCAATGTTGGCATTTGCATAGGCGCCTGTGTTTTGAGCTAGTCCTTGATAGGTCTGATCAAGAGTGAGGAAAGATCCATCATAAACCACCTCTAAAGGAATTGCTTGAAGAGCCTAGCTTTCTCTGGTATTCCTTTTCTTTCTTGAGAATGTATTTGTGCTGTGGGTTATAAAAGACATCAATTGGTGGTATTTCCTCTATTAGAAGGCGAAACATAGGAGTAGGAGATATTGAATTTTTTTTTGAGCCTAGTAAAATGCTGATAGGTGTTTTAACAAAAACATTGGGTTCCATAAAAGAAATCCCAGGGATATCGGGAAGAGGAGAAGATTATTGTTTCCCAACGATATCTTTTGTATGTACTTTAACCATTGTTGGTTTTGTTTTCTTGTTAATAGGTTTTGACGTAACCTTCTCAAACACCCTCTAGTCATGTATAATGTTGATGTTCCCCTGTCTTGTGAAGTTGAAGGTTCATGAGACGAAACATGAGGTACTTATACAAGTATAATTTCTTGTGGAGTGAATCTATGTGCCGAAAACTCTTTATCTTTCATTGTCATTTCCTCTGCTGGAATCTACAATAAACTTATTGGCAAAGTAGCCCTTTTGATGTCTATGTAAACTAGAAATTTCTGTTAGATGTCTTGGGGTAACTATTGGGACTTTATACAAATAGATTGATAGGAATTAGTTCCACTTAACATTTCATTAAAAGGAAAGTTTCATGGATATAATTCCTAATAAAAGAAGTTGTAGTTATGTTCTTAATATGTTTATAAGGATCATGCAATTCCACAGGAATTGTGGTTAATTTTGAGGCATTATAGTTTTTCAATTCTTTCTCGGCATAACCAAAATTACGAAGAGTGTAAATATCTTCATAGGAAACTCGAGACAATTTTCTTCGAAGCTCTTTTAATGTTGAGAGCTACCTGTGTTCCCATTGTTTGATAAACAACCTCTTTACTCAAGAGTCTGTTGGGTATATATAGTCACGGTAAGATGTGTGGAGCACCATAACTTCCCCAAACTCTGACATAAGTAAAAAATCCTTTGCGAACCAATCTCCAATTTGCAATGGAAAATCCATAGCATCTTGGGACATCCTTAGAGGTTTGGAATTGAAATTACTTAGTAGATGGGATTTATGACATAATGGAAAAATTGATATAAACGGGTGCGGTAATTCTCTTCCCACAATTTTTTATAATAAAGGTGAATAGACAGGGGCTTATAAGGTGTCCATTTCTAGCCCATTGCTAGAAAGTCCATAGTGAAATAGATAACATCCATTAAAAAGACTGACATCTAGAAGGGAGGATTGAAATTGATAGTTACTTGGAGCAAAATGAGAGAATATGTTAAGTAATATTATTGGACAACATTGCAGCCCAATTGAAAGAGAAACCCTCAAAATCCCTTTGAATGAGTGGGACCCAGTCTAGTGGGAAATGTGAGACATCTTGATAGGAAAAGAGTATGCATAACATGCAACTAGCATAACTCAAAGGGGGCAAAGAGGAGCTATATAGTATTTGCGGAAGACTCTTCCTTATGTTTGTTAGGGTCTTGCTGCTAATCATTATTTAAACTAGGAAGAATCTTTTCAGTATTATTGCATTCCGCTTGAACAAGACCCTTAACAAATTCAACCTCTTTACTCAAGAGTATGTTAGGTATATATAGTCACGGTAAGACGTGTGGAGCACCATAACTTCCCCAAACTCTGACATAAGTAAAAATATCCTTTGCGAACCAATCTCCAATTCTCAATGGAAAATCCATAGCATCTTGGGACATCCTTGGAGGTTTGGAATTGAAATTACTTAGGAGATGGGATTTATGACAAAATGGAAAAATTGATATAAATGGGCACAATAATTCTCTTCCCACAACTTTTTATAATAAAGGCGAATAGACAGGGGCTCATAAGGTGTCCATTTCTAGCCCATTGCTAGAAAGTCCATAGTGAAATAGATAACATCCATTAAAAAGACTGACATCTAGAAGGGAGGGTTGGAATTGGTAGTTACTTGGAGCAAAATGAGAGAATATGTTAAGTAATATTATCGGACAACGTTTCAGCCCAATTGAAAGAGAAACCCTCAGAATCCCTTTGAATGAGTGGGACCTAGTCTAGTGGGAAAAGTGAGACATCTTGATAGGAAAAGAGTATGCATAACATGCAACTGGCATAACTGAAAGGGGGGCAAAGAGAAGCTATAGAGTATTCGCGGGAAGAATCTTCCTTATGTTTGTTAGGGTCTTGCCGCTAATCCTTATTTAAACTAGGAAGAATCTTTTCATTATTATTGCATTCTGCTTGAACAAAACCCTTAACAAAGTCAATATTGTATAGAAATTGGGGTTTTGTCAATTTGTACATAACTTGAATATCTTCCACTTTGAAGGAGCCAATTACTCTGTCGCAAGTAGTAATAAAGTGCCTCTCAGTAAGGTCCACACATGTAAGCACCGAACGAATGATATCAGTGTATAGAAGAAGCCTTGGATGAGTGGCAACTTTGTGTAAGCGAGATTTTACTGCATCCTAGAGGTTGCGTTACTTCTGATGGTAGCGACTATGGTTCCTAAGTCCTCTTCATCCATCAATTATTCTTCCATAGCGTTATACATTACATACGTACCATGAGGAGATGCCAAAATCCATGGTGCAATCTGTGTTGGATAAATGGAATGTATAAGTATCCTTTTCATCAATTTCCTCTAGTATTGGCCCCACCGACCGTTGAATATGCTATTTTTCTTGGCTTTCCCCATATTAGTAGGTTTAACAAAGGTCACAGAGACGTCTCGCTGTAAAATGAAAAAATGAGGATTAGAAATGACATAACAACATCAACATCAATTCAATGTAATAACATTCATTAATTCACTGATATATTAAAAGCTTGAAAAGTGGAAAAGACAAAAAAATTAAATGTTTGGACACGCTTTTACCAAATCACTGAAGGCAAGAGCTAACGGGCATACCATTGGGCATTAAATGCCTAGCTACATGCGCCCTCGATAGCCCGATAACACACACGCCATTATTTTTTATTTATCTAATCACTGCGCTCGTGTGTTATCGGGCTATCGAGGGCGCATGTAGCCGGGCATTTAATGCCCAATGATATGCCCGTTAACTCTTGCCATCACTGAATGGATGTGATGATCGGTATTAAGTGACAACCGGCATAAGTTAATTGGGGTAATGGGTGACTCATCAATGCATGTGGCATCCCATATCACCCAGGGAAGGAGATGGCGGAAGAAACTATGGAAAGCGCCGAGGTGATAGTCTCCGGGGTGATGTGGAAAGAGCATTGCACAATACACTAATAAAACCAACATTCAATAAAGATATTTCCACGTGTGTGGTTGAGTCACCTCTACGATTAAAATCTCTAATCTAACAAAGGGAGTAGCTTAATATATGGTCGGTCGGGATAACTTATGAAGTGGGGACATGAAGGTTCCACGTGGACAAATGAAAGGAAGGGCTAATTGGTGGATGAGTCACCCTAGTGTTTGAAATCTCGAATATAAATGAAAGCGCATCAATTGGAACCTCCCGGGTGATAAAAGTGGTTAATGTTTATTAACGTAAAAAGGGGTCCACCTTGGGCATTTATCCACGGTGGTGTTTTTTTGAATGGATGATGAACGAAATCCCGGGGAAAAAACCATTTCAGGATGATGTGTCAAGATAGTAGAATAAGGGTGCGAAACGAGAAGCTGGGTAAGCCATGTGGATGGAAGAGGGGATCCGCATGACGTGCTGTCATAATTGTTTGTGCCACCCCAGAGGTAATCCCTCGAGACAAAAGAAATTATCTGCGCATGAAAACTCTAGGGAAATACCTCTGGGCTACGTGTCACATAGGGCCAGTAAGTGTTCAAGCGGAGGCTTTAAAAAAACTAAGTTTTATTCATAACAAAAAGTTTATATGATAGATATAATGTTTCAACTGCGGTGGTTATGGTCTTTAGGCCTTATTTATTATAAATTTTATTTTTATATAAAGCCTTAGCCAAGCTCATTATTTAGCCATAAAGCCAATTTTAAAAATTAAAGAATTTTGAAGGGTTTTTTAAGGGTAAAACTTTTAATTAAAGAGAGAAAAGTATAAAATAAAAATTTGAAGGATCTTTATTTATTATTATGATTAAATACAAAATGTGTGGTTGTTGTTTTGCCACAATAATTGGCCACACACTGGATGAATATGTTATCTCTGTTTATAATAATGAAGTGAAGGAAAGAATAAGGTTGCATAAATAAGAGACTTATGACTTATTAAAAGTTTACGATGAAAATTTTATGGCCATTTAAATAATAAGAAAGAAGGACATGTACTCATACCTTTTATTTCATCTTTATCATGGGTTATGTGGAAAAAAATTCTCTCAACTAGTCCAGCTAGACACAATCGACAATCGAAAACATAATTAGAACAAAAAACAATGCTCTCAACCAGTCCAACTAGACCCAATTAACAATTGAAAACATAATTAGAACAATACGCAGTAGAAAAGATTCAAATGACTAGGTCATATATTGAAGGCATCAAAAGGTTAGTAATAATATTTGAAATTGGAGCATTTGCATTGATGTGCAAATCCCTCCATGAACAAAATAAAGAAAAGAAAAAGAATCGAGAAGTTTGGCCTTTACTAAAGGTTGGATATTAACTAGCTACAAACAAGCCTCAAGACATTGGCCCGTTCAATAAAAATGAAAAATCACTACTAATAATATGAATGATTTGATACTAGTCAAGCAATTAAGAAAAAATAAACATGAATTTATTGAAGAAACCAAAATCTCACGAGCTCTATCAAACAACAAAAATAAATACTTCAACACTTAATGCATGTTTTGATGATAACATATGTTGACAAACAAGCACATGGGCACTAATCTCCTAAATCTGCTGAATATGGATTTCGAAACAAGTGTTAACAAGTGATCACTAGTGATACTTCAACCATCATAGGTCATTTGACATAAGAGCAATGCCCAGAGAAACCATGAACTAAGTTTCTCTCTAGCTTTGATTTTTTCAAAAGAATATCAATTTTCATCCCTAAAAAAAAGAATCACATTGTTTAACTATTATGGCAACCATAAAACTAGACACTAAAATTTTGGCATACTTAACAAATAGATGTTGTCATGTCAATAAATATGTAATATTGCTATCCACAGTAACAAACATGACTCAGGAAAATGTATTTTGACTAGTAAACATTTCAATGAATCCTTTAGCAGTTGAAACTTCATTTCACTGCACTCTTTTTCCCTGATTAACCATATTTAATGAAAATTGTACTTATATAAATTCAAATTATCAAAGAGCTCTATTGACCATAATAGAATTCTTTTTTAATTGTCTGAGCATAATAATCAATTTTTAGGTTTCCCAATTGGTGGAAAAGTTATACAAACCTAAGTTTTATAAATAACGCTAATATGCCCCAAGATGATAGAGACACAACAAAATCCCACCCAAAAAAAACAACATAGAAGTGATAATTGCATCATCAATAATAGTAGACAAACTCACTTAATTTTCATGATACCCATAAATATGAGAGTTATCCCACATCACTAATGTGCAGAAATATGAAGCCTATGTTACTAGAAACATGACCATGAGACTCGTTTCCTCTTCTATTGCTTTTCCCATTGCCACTCCAATCTTGAGACTAGATCAATAGATTACCTATTTTTCCCTGGAGACAATTCCTAGTTGAAAGGAATTAATATCTAGGACATCTATTAAAATTGATCAAAATTTTGGAAATGGTAGTCTAGAGATAAAAAACCTTTGAGTGTAACGTCGAGTTAATCTTTGAGAAAAATCAAAACTAATTAGACTGGCCCCTTCTTTAGTAGCTACAAAATTCGAAATATTAAACTAGAAAGAAGAAGAACTAAGTAAAATAAGGCTTTATCACTTGGAAAATATGAATCCAATGCTTAGACCTTGATAAAAAAGAAACGAGTGAAACAAATAAAACAAAGAAAATGAATGTGTTGAAGGCAACACAACACATATTAAGGTTTCTTAAAAGAAAATGTAGGTATTGTTTGCAACGAACTACAACGTAAATAAATCTGCACTTTTTCTTAAGAAAATCCTGTTGCATCATAGATTGTCTTAATTTGAGGAATACCAGCCTTGAAAAAGAACACATCAAGAAATAAACACTAGATACTGTAGCAGATAATATAAGCTAGAATCAGTTTGACTTCAGATACATTAATGTTCAAGGAAGATTAAGCATTACAATGATAGCCCCAAAATTTCAAACTCTCTGAACCCTTTTCACATGGTTTCCTTCTTCTTAAATAGTAGATCAAAATTTCTTTTAGTTACCAAATGTAACCATCAAAACTCCTAACTATCATAACTAACTTTTACTTAATGAGTCTTTTTAAAATATTTACATACAAAATTTTCTCATAAACAAGAAATCGAATAATTTTGAAATACTAATTTAAATAAAAACATGATCAAATGCAATGTTTCATGCGTTGGATTTTGGTTCCATCGGCTACATATATTGTTACAAAATCATTTTCACGCATTTATATCATATTTCTTTGTCTGGATATGACTGAGCAATCGTTTCCTTACAAGCTATCTTCAGACTGGGATGCTTGGTATAATTTGGCTTAGCTACAAACAAGGCTTTCACTAACCATAGAATATGGAACTCTTGCCATAGATAATTAACAATAATACGACCTTCAATGATTCAAATAATACATTAGCCCTGACAACTTTATTCTTTGCATCTGTTAAATACTTTTCATATATCTGCCAAGAAAGCAACTTTCCTTGTTGATCCCAACAACTAGGTAATCCAACTCTCACTCTCTTATCAAGTTTGCTATTAAAAAATGAGACACCCTTTTGAACTTCCTTATGTCATTTTGGGGCCTGAATTCAAAGCAATTTTTTCATGATTATGTAATGTTACAGAAAGGAAATAACAAGGATAAAAAAAGCAAAACACACATACAACACAAAAATATTTAGACAACAATTAAACACCCATAAAATTGCACTAGAACTGTGCCAAGCTGAGCCATTTTATTATCAAAGGGAGAGTACAATGCATGGAATGTCTACACCTGGGCTTGCCAAAGAAGGATAGACAATCCTAGGTGAGAAAAATGCTACCTGGATGCAAAGGGAAGGCTTCTCCTTGATGTACTGTGCTGGCCCTGGAATTTCTGCAACTGTTGGCGGGAAGAAAACCCTATTTGAGCCTCCAAAAGTGCTTAGAAAATTCTGCCGAATTAATCTTGGGCTCTCCACCACAAACCCAAAAAAACATAGAAAGGGTTTTGGAAAATTCTACCGATGACCTGGGACCCGAAATTTCAGCTCACTCCTCCCCACTGCCTGCCAAATAATTCTACTGTTTGGGGCGCCAAAACCCCCCCCAAAATTTCTGCAAAATTAGGAGCCAACTCCTTGACCCCTGACCGACAAAAACTATAAATGTTTTGGGCTAATTCTGACTTCCCGGAATTACCCAAAATTGGTGTTACACCCTCCTTGGTAGAAATTGCATCCTCCACAACCACAACTACTAAATATGGCACTTATCCTTCCTCAATTCGCTGTAGAACTGCCTTGAAAATTTCCTCCAGAAGAAATGAGATGATTTCCTTCCAAAATTCGACACAAGAGAGATGAATCCAGCCCCACGAATTTTTCCCAGTGACACTTCTGCGCAGGCCCTAGAATGGAAAATTTGGTTCTCTCAAGAGTAGCAACTTCTAGCCTTGAAATTATCCACAATCACTAGTCCACTCTTAGTGAAAATTTCCCAAAATCCTCTGTCCAAAATATCCCTTTAAACTCCCTCAACTTAGTGGTACGATTTCTGCTACTGCATCCTCCCTGGAGCATGAATTAGCTAAGGGGAATGGCTGAAAGATGCTCCCAAAATTCCACAAGCCTCCCTTCAAATGTAGCAACAAATTTACCTCCCTAGGGTGGCACTTGAAGTCCACCGAAAGAAGGGTGAGTTCTCCCCTTGGAGAACCTATGCTAAACAACACTTGTGACCCAGCTGAACAACTTGAGCAACAATGTGTAAATGTCAAATTATCAAAAGGTGCCAATTATTTCCCCCAACCTTCTATTTATAATTGCTACCTTACTTTTCCTTGTGGGTCCCTCCAAATATTTCGACCTCCCTTCACAAAATTGATTTTTCTCCCAAGAGGTGCGTATTCCTTAAGGGGTGACTGCCACATTCCACCAACTTTAATATTTGACCCACTTTGCCTAAGTTGGAACCCAAAAATGGGTTAGCTCCAAAATGGAAAAATGGTAGATCTCTTCTAGTAGAAATTTATTGAGAAGGGACATTACAATCCTCCCCACCAAAAATTGCTTGTCCTCAAGCAATGTTAGAACAAGATCTCCCTCTCAGCTGACCTAACTATCAGTGCAAGCGATACCAGGATCCGATTTGTGCCATTGAGCCACTCCTGATACATGCAATGACCTATCATAAAGGAGTCCCCAGATACTATGGACCCAAGCCATCACGCTCAACGTGAAGCACCCCTTGCTCCATGCGCAGTGCCAAGGTGTAGGGGTGTGAGGGTCCTCCTAACTCCTCTCAATAAGGATAGCACCTCGATTCTTCCAAGCCCCTATAAACTCCTCGGAAGGTTGTCCCATTGGAAAATAAATCCTGAGTACCTCAAGAGAAGTCCATTCCGGGTCTCTGTGGAAGTCCACTTCCACATATAGATAATCTTCTATCATAATGAATTCCATATGCAACCACCTGAAGAAGATCGGTGTCAAGCTCATCGATGATGGAACTATGTGTCTATGGCATGATATCCACCCACCTCCTCATCTGTGGGACTTTTGGATCTATGGGCTCAAGCGAGATATGCTGAGGTTGTAGAAATGGTACCCACTCTAAGGTGAAGGAGATCAAAATCGAACCATAGCCAAAGTTCTTAAATCTCCCATATTTTGCCTTTGTCAGCTGCTCTTTCATGTTCATCAATACCCCCTCACTCCAGTTGAAAACTATTGGCTCTATGCATTCAAGAGCGTACTGCATGTATGACCTATTGGCCACATGTAGTATAGAGCTTCCATCTAATATAGCATAGGATCGTCCTTAAAGAAATTTGGACCACATATTTTATGTTGATCTTCCCATCCTTGGTCGGCTGGGCTCGAGGTTTGCAATGGGCCATGACATAATCCTTGACTGTTTCTCCACCCCTTTTCATACCTAAGAAAGAAACGGGGGCACCTCTTCTAGATAAACTAGTCAAAAAATAGATGTCGTCAACTTGTATCTTGAGCATGTGTGCTCCAAGTCTGAATGCCTAAGCTTGAACATCCCATGCATGTACAAGATATTCTAGTAGATCTATTTTCTACCTCATGGCAGGAAGCCAAAATAATTTCAGTAATCCACAACCTCTCAATGCCTGGATGGTGGCAGGATCATTTGTTGCAACCATGTCTTGTTGTTAATGTTCTCTTTCTCTCCATACCAAAGCCATTTTATATCAATGAAGTACTAAAACATCATAGTGAGATTCATTAGGGATCATTCCATGCAAAAAACTTGACAAATTTTGAGGGAAATTGTCAAATCTAACTTAGGAATTGCGCCCAACACACCCCCCTAAGGGGAGACAGTGTGTTGCAGTGTTATCCCTAGTGTTATTATCCCTTGATCAATGCTCCCGTCAACCTTATGGGGGTGCGTTGATCCTGGGGTGAGTTATTTGAGCCATAGGACCCTCAAAACCCTGGAAAATATGCACGAGACTGCAAAATGGAAGCATGAAATGAAAGAGAAAGGTATTAGCTACTACCTGGAAGTGATGGTGCCTGAAATGATCCACCAGATTGATCACAATTAGCCACAGAAGATCGAGTGGAAAAAGTACTGAGAGCTCTAATCTCAAAGGGTAAATGTGAAATGGTAAAAATTAGTTATCATTTTGATTACTTATGGTCATTTTATCATTAATTTCATTCATATTTATTTTTTTGACCTAGTTATGATTCAATTTGATCACGAAACATGTATTTTTAATCCTTTGATGGTGTTCTGAGCAAGTCGACATCCGTTTAGCGTATCTTGTTGTTTTCAATGGGAATAGACCATTTTGACCGAAGATAAAACTTTTATCACTTTTTCGAGATTTGTAAACTCATGAAAAATGAATCCACTAGAGTTCTCTTTCAGCTCTTTTTAGACTCCCAAAATCTGAAAAGATTTTCGACCACTTGTCTTTTCGAACTCGTTAAAGTAAATGAAAATACGTTTACTCAGTATAAGTTTAACCCTCTTCCGGACTAAGCTAGACTATTTACGAAAATGGAATACCTTAGTCGACCATGGCTAAGAGGTTCTCTTGGGTATTGTTTTTTGCGTTTTCAGACTTAAGGGGATATCTACGAAAAGGAACACCATTAATTTTATTTTTTCGCCTATATTTCAAACTCTATAAACATGAAAAAGATGTCAAGTTTTAGCTTCGTTGGACTCATTAAAACATAAAAAATTGATGACTTTTTGAACATGATGAGATCAAGCCACTCCTTCTCAGGGTTCATTAAACATAGTCAGATTGATTCATCTGAAGGATGAACTTACAGATCAAGCATGTGCTATCCTTCTCAATCTTGTTAAAAAATAAAGAGGTATTGACCAACAATGGTGGGGGAAATTGGGAAAATAGGATACGTCACTTGTTAATGGTTGTGAGTCACTCTTGAACACGACACTCTTCCGCTTCATCTTTGTGGCTATTGGTTTGGGAAATATGCTTGTATTTTTGTTTATCATACCATATTAAAGCCTCCTCTTTTGGTTTCGGGTCAATGTTGCCAACTCCATTCAGTGTCACCGCTAGGTTAAAGAGAAGTCATTCAATCACCATCTTCTACGATACTCTTAAGCCTTCATTCCATGTCTTTCATTCTTGAATTAGTTCCGCATATGCATCATTCTGTTTCAAATTATCATACCTGTTTTGTGTCGTTGATGAGGGATACATCAAGGCCGTCATTCGACAAGTCGGTTCCTATAGACATCAACTCATTAACCAGGAAGTTGACTTAGAAACATCCCTTGGGTACCCTGAAGCTTGCATACATCAATGACAAGTTTCCTCGCTCTCGGCGATAGGTTTTTATCAATGGATTTCGACCGAAAGATTCAGTGTGGTGTTCGACTCCAACTCATTCATTCACACCATACAGACTATACTATGGTACCTTGAGAGCCATTAACATCATCAGTGATTTCTCTCGCGTCTGCTAATGACTTAAACCATTGGCCGATAATCATATGGTGTCTACCATGTTCGACTTTAGCTCATTTAATCGCATGGTTAGACTTGTACATTGGACGATTGTGTGAACGAGACAAAAGACCCCGAATCTAGTTCCATCCATCTAGGCTGTGATTTCAGGATTAATACAAGATTACAAAGTATGATGGCTATGATCATACAATCATCCAATCATAGGTCTATGATTTATAATAAGTGGATATGACTTATTTATCATTGTATATGTAATGTTAGCTTATGTGCGGAGTATGGGTATGCCTCCCTTAGAGAAAAAGGATATCATAATGTAAATGTATTGTAACATATGATGATATCAACCGATTATTATTGATCCGAACTCATCACAAGGTAAAGCACTTCAATCATCAGTTGTCATTTCTAACTTTGTGCTTTACGGGGCAATTTGTTATAGGCCATTTTTTCTCATCTGGTCAATAGGCATGGAAACTGGATCAATCATCATCCATTAACACCTTGTAATCATCCCTACATAAAGACCTAAGCATGACTCTCCTGAATGCCTGAGTTTCTGCCCTTAATTGCACCATTTCAGTGCTTTTTAGGACCAGCGCACCTTGGACCTTTAGATACCAACGTTGCAGAACACCTTACACCCTTTTGTACCTACACTGGTCAACTACAAGTTGCTCCTTGGTGGGGTGCGCTGATTTCTAGAAATTCAGGAAAAATAAAAAGAATCCTAAAGCTTCCTCTTCCAAAAGCTTCCAAAGGTTATTTCAACCATTTACCTTGGATACAAATTCAAATCCTATCTAATCCTACCTTGGAGAATTCAACTCTTATCCCTTTGAGCTCATCCTCCCCTCTTAAGTGGATCTCAAGCCTAGATTGGTAAATGGATAAGAATTCCTAAACTACCTCCCTCACCTATATATTTACTGCCTTCCACAAGCTAGAGGTTGGATTTTGGAGACCTATCATGTCCTTATGCTTTGTTGTGATCAAAAGAGGGTCATCATTCCATGCATTAGGGTGACATACATGAGTGCATTTTGATGAGGAAGGACAAGTCAACTTGGGGAGATCTCCACAAGATCAACTCCTATATTTGGTTGTAATCTCTCTCCATTTCTATTAATAGAAGGCGTAGAAATTTTTCCTATATATGTGTTTTGTTATGTTTACATTCATATATTTTGATGCCATGTTGATCCATCAAATAAAGTAATCAAATTATGCTACATAGATTTCGCAGATCTTTGGCTTGTTTGATTGAATTTGCAGGTTCTAATTATAGCGATCATAGCTAGGATTGGAGCATACAAGCCAAGGGCAGAACACAACTTGTGACATATCCCAAGTAGGTTTCTCTCCATACTCCTATTTATCTAAGGAAAAAAATGCAGTCCTTTCTTTCTATTGTTTTAGATCATTCCACCAGGTCTTGGGAAGATACCTCTGTCCGCAGTTGTAAATTCCACATAACAATCTTGAGTTGGAAGCTATAATTTGTGCATTGAAGATGTGGAGACATTATATCCTTGGTACGAGGTTTGTTTTGATGAGTGATCATAGTGGGTTGATGTACTTATTTGACCAACTCAATCTAAATGCCAGGCAAGCGAGATGGTTGGCTACCCTCATTGAGTTTGATTTTGAGATCGGGTACATTAAGGGCAAGGAGAATAGGATTGCAGATGCTCTAAGTAGGAGAGTGCATGTGAATCATATTTCAGTTGTGAGATTTTATGGGACAGATTTGCAGGAGCGGATCTTACAGGCATGAAAACATGATGAGAAGTACCAACAATTGAAGCATAGATTGCAACAACAGGGTGAAGGTGATAGAGATGAGGAGTATCACCTCACAGTAGATGACTTGGTCAGATTCACGAACAAGATTTACGTGCCAGATAGTAGTGAGCTCAAGAAGATTATCTTGAGGGAGTTTCATGTCAAGCCATATTCAGATCACCTGGGATACTAGAAGACTTTGACATCTATTAAGAAGTTCTATCATTGGCCAAACTTGAATAAATAGGTGGTTGAGGTTTTTGCAAGATATTTGGATTATCAGCAGGTGAAAGAAGAATGTAAGAATCCAATTGGTCTATTGCAACCTATTCCAATTACAGAACAGAAATGGGAGGCCATTTCCATGGACTTCATTATAGGATTGCTGAGGACATCAAAGCAGCATGATTCCATCATGGTTGTGGTTGATAGGTTGAGCAAGGTAGCTCACTTCATTATAGTGAAGTATACTAATTTTGCTAGTGAGGTAGCTCAAATCTTCATCAGGGAGATAATGAGGTTTCATGGTGTTCCCAAGAAGATTTTATCAGATAGAGGTTCCAAGTTCACTTCCAGGTTTTGGAAGGAGTTGTTCGTAGGCTTGGAGACAAAGTTAGCATTTAGTACAACTAATCAACCGCAGACAAATGGACATACATAGAGGGTTAATAGGATTCTTGAGGACATGTTGAGGATGTATGTTATGCATCAGTAGAGGAAGTGGAAGGAGTATCTTCCACTGGTAGAGTTTGCATATAATAATGGGTATTGAGAATCCTTGAAGATCGGTCCATTTGAGTCTCTCTATGGGAGAAGTTTTAATACTCCTATCAGCTGGAGTGATCCAGTGAACAGGGTTCTAATTGGAACATATATTTTGGATGAGATGGAGCAGGACATGCAGGTTATTAAGAGCAATATAAAGGCAACACATGATAAGTAGAAGAGTTATGTAGATTGACATAGAGCATTCAAGGAATTTCAAGTTGGGGAGCATGTGTACTTATGCATCAAGCCCAAGAGTATCTCCTTGAGGATTGGGTCATGTGCCAAGCTGGCACCTCAATATTTTGGGCCTTTTGAGATCCTTGAGAGGATTGGACTAGTGGCCTACCGATTTACACTGTCATCAATAGTGAAAGTCCATGATGTTTTCCATGTTTCATTTCTTAAGAGATATGTACATGATGTTGATCATGTGATTGATTGGTCTGTATTATAGGTGGAACCAGAGGGAGAGTTCCAAACAGAGACATAATACATATTGTAGTGGAAACAAATCATGCTCTATAATTGAGCAATAGAGCAGATTAAAGTGTTATGGAAGAACTTTGGGCCTGATGAAGCTACATGGGAGATGTATAATCAGATGTAGACTTTGTATCCTTCCTTAATTGCTGGTTGAGAAAATGTGTTTGGTTTATGTGTTTTTGTATGTGTGTGTGTGTGTATATATATGTGTGTGTGTGTGTATTGTAAATACTGCAATGACCCATGTTATAAAACTCCAATAAGCAGTATGGTGGTCATGTTTTCAATAGTTGCTAATCACAAATATTGTAACGAGTTGTGTTATAAATATCCATAAGTAGTATGTTTTGCTGGTCATAAGCATCATAGAACTCCAAGGACGATGTTCCCAAAAGGGGGAGGGGTTCATAACAACCCCTAGATGATTATCCATGAAAATAAAATAAGACCAAGGTCATGGGACACGTATTCTACGCTGAATGGTGGGAAAACATTATAGTGGGCATCACTTGTGGTTTATTAATGGCTATGGAAATTGGAAAAGGCACTAGAAAATAAAAATAGGTAATAAATGACATTTAATTAAGGAAATAAATGAAAATAGGAGAAAAGGAAGGTCAAGAGATACAAATATGCATGCAAGGGAAATTAGAGATTAAATGAAGGAAAATGAAAGAAAAAAGGAAAAATAAAGGAAGAGACCAGACATCAACGATAAAAAGGCATCAGAGAAACAATTCACAACTTTGGGTCATTACAACTTTAGTTAGTTTAGTTTTGGTTCTCTCCTTCCAACTCTTACAATCTCATATACTCTTGCACGCTTAGAGAATTTTTGGAGCATCCCAAAATTCACTTGGACTTGGAGAAAACAAGAAAAGGAAAAGCAAGGAATTGGTGGGAAATAGAAAAGAAAATTGGATCAGGAACTACAGTAGGAGTACATTGTAGGTAACAGGTTGCATGAGTGATTTCCTTGCTGATATTTGGACGCATGATACATGCATGTGGTTCTCTAGTTATTTGTTTTCATTAGCATGGAGATTTTCTTGGATTGATAGTGGTTTCAACCTTTCCTTGCAATTTCTTGGAAAGCATGACGTAGTGGATTCCTTGTTTGGATTTTTGATTGGTTCTCAGGTTCCCTGTGGCTGTGGGTTGGGATAGAATCTTTAAAGCCCTGGAATAGCTTCGGTTCCCTGGAGGTTGTGGTTTGAGATGGTAGTTCTCTGGAGCCTTGTAACAACTTGGGTCCCTGGAGGCTGTGGGTTGAGATAAGAAACCATGGATGCCTGGACATCTCAGGAAGAGACCAATCTAGTTGGTATTAGTGATTTCTAGACCTTTAGGTGAAATCACTATGGTTGAGGGTTTAGGTGGTTTGGCCTCTGGAAGCCTTGGTTGGTTCTATTTTGGTTTAACCCATATGATCCCACATTCATGCTTGGAATATGGCATGGGGGTGATTGGCTAAAAGAGAGATTTGGTTCAACCCAATCTATGGTCGGGTGGTACGTGGAAGTCCTTGACTTGATTGGAATTTACATATGTTAAAATGAACTATTTTCTTATTGTGATTAATGATCATATGTATTGGTTATTATGTTGATTTTATGGATAATTTTTCATGGTTTCTATTATGGCTATATGTTGGTTATATTCTTGGTTAGATGATGTTCTCTTATTATGGATTTCATTCATGATTTGATAAGTCATTTAATGGTTGGTGAATGCATGTGATAACAAGTGTTGTTACAACTAGCTTAAGAGGGAGTTGAGCCTTCTTGCTGATTCTCTGATGAAGTTAAGACGATCATGATCAAATATGCATTCATGACCTGTAGCTTCTATGTTTACTACATGTTTGACGAAATGCTTATCATGAGATTGGCATGTGTTGAGTGAGTTATAGCCTTAGTATTCATTGTTTAGACTTCTTAACATATCAGATATGATTCTGGAGAGTTATGGGCATTTATGTGCAGTGGCTTGTAGGCTAGCCCTGAAAAAGGTGGCATAGATCTCACGATCGCATGCACAGATCAGGGAGATATTGGTCATAATGGCATGCATGAAGCCTTATGGGTGCGGTTGTAGCCTTCCAACTACATGCATAGTGTGTTATGGGTGTCAATCTTGTGAAAATGAGTTTCATCTAAGGGATTGATCACTAGGGGTGGTTGTCAGGTTGCTGAGTGATTTGATGTCCCTGAGGATTGATAGTATGTGTTCCGGTTGTAGGCCCCACTTCCATAATTGGAACTTGGAGCTTGGGTCATGTCATAGTAGCACTGAGCTCATGTTTACCTTTGAGAGCTTGTAAAAATGGGTAAATGTGGGAGGAGGTGTTACACAAGGAAAGCGTCCTTGCCCATCACCGATTCCGAGACTAGAAATCAATCCAAATGACTAGCAAACTAGTTTTTCCTCCCCCTTATATTATTCCAGGTAAAAACACCATTAATAACTAAGACATCCACTAATTGTAAAAGTTCAATGTAGTCCACAAAAACAATTGATTATGGGTTCAAATGACGAATACCACCCTTCTCTTCCTCCAATGCCATAATCAAATTAAAATCCCCTCCGAGACTGCATAATGGATAACAAAAAAGAGCTCGATGCCTCTGAATTTCCTTCAAAAAATCTAACTTATATCTTCCCAAATAAGGTCCATGAACTGCAGTTAGAAAAACCATTTCCTTCGAACCAATATATTGAAATCTACTAGACAAAATGGAAGGACTCACAATCCAATCTTGGAAGATTACTTCCCAAGGATTCTACAAAACAACTAAGCCTCTAGAACAACCCCGAGCATCAATGACAATCATTTCGTAGTCCTGCCAAACACAGTCGCTAATTTCTTGTAGTTTCATCACAGAAGTCTTGGTTTCCTACAAAATCACCAAGGATGGCTTCTCAATCTTTATCCTTTCACGCAAATATCATTTTTTTCCCTTAATATTGATCCCCCTAATATTACACCTGATGATTTTCATTGAGGAGATTGTTGAGATGGCTTAAAAAATGCCAAAATGTATGAGACTTGCCTCGAATTAATTAGCTCTTCACCAGTGTTCTGAAGGAGGTAATTCTTTGATCTCCGTCCTTTCCCTTTTTCTTCTTTTCCTAATGAATTTTTCCCGTTATCATTCAGTTCATGTGATTCCATAGAAGTGTCATTCATGTACAAAGTCTATTTTTTCTTCCATATTTGATAATCCTGTGCATAAAGACCCTTCTGATGGTCAATTAATTCCGTAAAACCTTGCATTGCCAAATAATTCAAAAGCTCCACCAGTGCCCTCTCTTTGTCTGCTAAAGAATCCGCATTTTGCTCCGTGAAAGGCGTAACTTCAAGAATTCCTTGCAAATGAAAAAAATTCTTAGGTTTAGAATCATCCTTTGGTACTTTTCTTTTTTGCTTGAGTTTTTCACCTGTGGATTTAGGTACGGTCTCAAGCACCATTTGATCCTCGTGCAAATAAAGGTCCTTTTCTACACCTTCCAAAGCTACGAAAGCATTTTTCTCCTCAACCTTCCTATGCGTCTGGCTCAATTTTCCTCTAGTGCTCCTTCTTCACGTAGGTACCTCAATAAAGCCTTCATTTGAAGGCTACCCTAATTTAGACTGATCCTTCTTATAGAGTGAGAAATCCCAAATAAATTCCCATGTTCATGAAAAAAATGAAAATGAAAAGGCACACGTTCATAATCTAGAGGTTGAGACCATACCTCCCCTTAGTATTCTAAGTCAATAGATTTGGGCAAGTGTTGAGAGATATTCATATAAACACACATCCTCATGTAGGACATATGTTTCCCCTATTTCCTGACCTCAAGAACTTTCATGAATTTAACGATAACACTCCCAATTCCCTCTAAAATCCTAAGAATCCAAAAATCCATCGGCAAAGAGTGCAAATCAACCCATACTGGTGCTTCCAAAAAATCCTACTTGTTAGGGTTGAAGCATTATTCCCAATGGCGCATGTACAACCCAACATTGTTAGTAAAATAGGGTCCTCCTTAGAAAACCCTATTTTTTTCCTCTAGATTCGAAAAGATAATGGTAAAAAACCCCTTGAGGCCTAGATTAAGTACCACTTCCCCTTTAGGTTTCCATTTGAGGTAAATTCCACCATTCTAATTCCTTTTCTATTGGCCAACTGCCTATGAATTTGCAAATAAACACACAATCCTTCATTATTCTATAGTGATTCTCTAAACTCTTCAGAGGTATAACTAGTCGAGGGTTTTTGGGCGCCTTCAGAAGACAATAGACTCTCAATTCGGCCTGCCATTGGGCTCCCAAAATCGAGGCTTCTTGCGAATCTCCACTTGCCTTTGCCTTATCTGGGCGACTTTCTCCTTTTTTAGTTGACCCGCCACAACATTTTTGAAGGAGGGGGGTTCACTCCCCCCTCCTCCCCCCCACAACAATGCACTCATTGCTGACACTGTAACACAAACAACATGCTCTCTACACTTGAAATCCGCCCGAAAATAGAAACCCTAGTTCAAATTACCTCATCCAACCTTCAAATCTCGTCCCCTTCATTATTTGAAACCCTCATTAACACAATTAGTATATTGATTCATCATTTAAAATGATTTGTTGCTGATTCACAATAAAATAGAATTTAACTCTTACCAAATTCTTTTAGGTTTTATATTGCTAACTTGTTTCCCTACATTTACAAAAGAAGAAGAAAAAGAATGAAAAAATTGTGAACCAATTAGAAGAGGTTTGAATTTTATTTTGAAAGCAAAAAAGTAATTTTAACCCCTTATAATATCTCTTAATAACAACTATATTTTATGCTCCATCATCATTAAAACTAAACAAACAAATATACACTTAATTTTACATATAAAATTAAAATACCATATCCATTTTTTTTAATCTCATATATATATATATATATATATATATATATATTCAATTTAAATGATAGAATTCAATATATTTTTCATTCTTTTATTAAATTTGAATAATCAATATTTTTAATTTTTTTTTTCTTTCTTTCTTTCTTTCATTCAAATTTAATGGTACTTTAAATTTTATTTATGTTAAAATTTTAATGATATTTGAAATACATAACTATATATTAATTATTCAGAAGGATTTGAACTTAATATCTTTCACTTACATTTATTTTACATTTTCATAAAATTGCCCAATAAATTATTTAGAAAAACTAACGTTTTATTTGAATATTAAAATTCAATAAATTATAATTTCAAAATTAAAATTTAAAATAAATAAATCTAATTTAAAAGTCATACTTAATGAATGGTTAGAGGATAAATAATTATGGTTTTTTTTAATGAGATGTTATGTGGAAATATGTGTGTGCTCCGAAAAATAATTATGTATATGTTTTGAGAAATAAATAGAATAATAAAATATTATAAATGTTGTAGGGTAGTTTTTATAAATACAAAAGTATATTTTAAATAATTAATTTTATAGGATTAAAATGAAATTATATTTTTATATTTTATAATTATATTAAAATGTTAAGTTTGTATAAAATTATTATATTTTAAGTTTGTAGTATATTTTAAAATTGTTTTTACTTTTTCAAGAGCTTGTTTTTTGGACGTCAGGAATTAGGTTAACAACCTAAGACCTAGAGACATTTGGCATGAGCCTTTCTCCCCTACGGAGCGGAATTTTAAGTGACGTAGTTTTTCTTGAATAACAATAATGAGTCAAGTTGCATTTGCGGATAACAACTAATGATGCCTTCCCCTACTACTAGTTTAGCAACCAAAATATGATATATTTTCCTACAATTTAAAAATAAATAAATCATCATATCTTTAAAATTGATTATTAAATTTAAAACTTATTTGCATACAAAATATAATCTATCAAGTTCTTGTTGTAAAATATCATAATATCTTTCAAAAGTTACATTCTTTTATACTAGATTGTCGCAAGATTTATTTTTGCCCCATGCCAAATCGAATCACCATTGTGGACAAATCAGAGTGGGTGGAAGTTTCGACAAGGGCGTCGACAATCTGTTACCAAGTTAGGTGTGATTTCTTAGGTTACGAATTAGTTGCTCACGTTTTCCTAAGCAAGAAGAGGGGACCCCCTTCTCATGAACACAACCCTTAAGAATGAATATAAATTTGTAGATTTTTCAATGCTTAATCATTTAGTGATGTTTTCAACTTTATAAACAAAAGATAAATGTAGTAATATAAGGAAGTCAACCATGTGAACATCCATTTTTATAAACAAAAGATAAATGTAATAATATAAGGAAGTCAACAATGTGAATATCCATTTATATATCAAAGTGAAGTACTAGTATTGGCACCAAAAGAGTGCAAAGACATGCTGATAGAAGTGTAGATGAATGTAGAGTGACGAAGAGATAGCAGTGCAAGAAACAAGGACGTGGGCGTGTAAGGCATGAGGAATCAGGAGGCTAAATTATTGGTAAAGTAGAGCTTTAATAGTTCCAATTTGCATTGATCTTAAAGTTTTGTAATACTCTGACCCAGTTGGCAACAAAGAAAGGACATTGTATGAGTAAATGTACCACATTTCCAAATGAGCCCTAGCATAAATAACATCTCCCGAGTCCTTTGAAACTGACCTTACATAGATTGTCCCAGTTGAAGACCTTATTTCTCCAAACTAGTCTTCTAAATAGTTTTAAATTTAGTATCCACAATGATAATCAATTTGTAATTTGTTATAAATTTGTAATTATAATTATTATATAAAAGGAGAAATGGAAAATTATAACCTACATGTTTACCATCCATTTAATTTATATGGTCATGCTAATTTTGATAATTTCAATAGTAATGAATAAAAATCTAAATATGTCCTTTTCTATATAAAAATAGCAAGAAACATTTCAACACATAAACACAAAAGGAAACCTTAAAAACACTTCAACATAATTCTTCCTCAACATTTTCAATTTCCATAAAGAGAGAAATAGATTATTTATACCTATATATTTACCAACTATTCAATTTACATGGTTATGCTAGTTTTAACATTTTAATAATAATAAATAAAAATCTAAATATAACCTTTTCTCTATTAAAAATAGAAAGAAACATTTCACTACTTCAGCGCAATTTTCCCTCATCATTCTCAATGCTCATAAAGGTAGAAACAGGCGTAGAAAACACTTTATTGACTCTTTCCATGACTCTATTTGAAACCATTACACACTTTATTCATGACATGGAATCATTTCTACATTTAAAAAGTATATTGTCCATTCACCCAAATAATATTTTCAAAATTGAACTATTAGCTCAGGAGAGTTGGGTGGATAGAGCAGGCCTAAGACTAAATTCATGAGGAGAGTTGGGTGGATAGAGCAGGCCTAAGACTAAATTCACGATTGACGAATCACATCTTCAACCCAAATCTTGTGGTGTAAGGTAAGAGCATTGTCGCATGTCAAAATATACTACAATTGATATTCAATCTAATTTGCATCAAGAATTGTGATTCATCATTTTCAAAATTGATGTATCCAGATTTCACCAATTGTATTAGTTGTACAAATGGTGAAAATAATCGTGTACATAAATCTCCACTGAATAATTGTACTGGAAAACTATTCATTGACAAAAACAGATGGAATATCTCTTTCAGTTTATGCTCTACGAATGAAAATGTTAGGGTAAATGGCCTTGTTTAAGGAGAGTTGCATCCTTGAATTTATTACGATGCACTGAAGCACTTATGAGCGAGCGTTACCAGGGTAGTAGCTACAGATTCTCTTAAACATGGGATGGGCTACATGTTGTGATAACATGGGGGTTAAGATAATAAAGAAAAGTAATAACTATAAAGAAAAAAATTAGTTTAATAACATGAGAGTCAATAGGAGGAGGGCGACAATAATAAACCTCATGAGCATCATGCAATAAAAAATGTGAAGGGAATCCATATGAGTTTTCACTTTTTTACTATAAAATATTTTAAAGAACGACTACGATTTTTTTGAAAAACAGACTAAAACTTGAAATCTATTTCCCCCGTGGGTCGAGAGTCCATCAATAATTTCATCTCCATGCTTATCCCTCTGAATTTACACGCTGTTTTTAACATATATTGTAGACATCAATGTTGGGAAGTTTCTTGTCTATTCCATCAACATATTAAGCGCAATGCAGTTAATTCTCAACATGCTATTCTACTTCATCTTATATTTCACCAAACACCTCGTTCTGAGCAGCCATGGTCAAACCATAGGCGGCTTGGTGTTGCACTAAAAATTGTCACCTCGACATTCTACTATCTGTGTGAGTTCATTACCACTCATACTTTCCTCCTCTGCAAGTCTAAAACATCAGTTCCTTATATTAAGTCTAGAAAATAAGAGAAAAGCTCTCAAAAATCTTTAAAACTCTGGTTCCACACTTTCTCTTTGTATTACTTGCAGTCCCGCACCTAATGGTCATGTCTCCTGTGCACCTGACCGCATTGTCTCTGTGTTAAAGGTGCGGACCCCTGTAAAAGTTAAAAAGGCGTGAGTATACTATGAAAAATTCACTTTCAGTCATTTCTAGAAGCTTCTGTAAGGAATCTTGAGGTGGCAAGTTCGCTCTTTTAAGTTTCATGTATCCCATACCTTAAGGAGCTAACCCCTTGATGTGAGGAGCTTATCCCTTTGAAGGAGGATTCTATCCCTTCATAGGTGGACCAATAACCTCCTCCTCTGCACTATAAAAAGAGGCATTGGGATGGTTACTAAGGGGAGAAGCTTAGTATTTTTTGAGGTGAAATGCTGCTGGAACTTAGTCTTCTTTAGTTGAGTTTTTATGAGGAAAGATTACATACCTCTAAGATCTCATTTGGAAGAATGCAAGGCTTGTAAAAGTAAAGGAAATTCCTATTTCGGAGCCCAGGGAGAGCTTGTTAAACATCAAGGCTGAAAAGGTTGTAAGGTTCTTCTACTTCAAAGTTAATTCAAACATATTTGTTTTTCTCAATAAGATGTTAATTGATGGTTTATTTTATGGATTCCTTGATCACCATAATAGACATGATTTATAATATTTTCTATACAGGTGCTATTTAATGTTTGCTTGTTTGTGATTGCAGGTCTTCAAAGGTAACGCTTTCGAACGATTGGAGGATGACTACTACGAACAATCAGTGGATCTAAAGTAGGATCTTAGCACCTTTGTAGTATTTATTTATAAATCGCATATGTCTAGAGAAATATAGGTTTGTTTGTCCGTTTGTTGCTAGACTATCTTCTGATACTAGGGAGATCGGTCTTGTCCGCAAGATCGATTTATCCGGCCAACAAATTGGCGACTTCACTGGGGATTAGTATTTGATTTTTTGTTTTCCTTTATTTTGACTTGAGAAAATTGTTTTGTTTTCTGGTTTTTGATTGATGTATACTGGCTTGGGTAGCTTGCAAAATCTGGAATTATTTTTTGTTTTTTTTCGAAGTTTTCTAGGGACCGCACTTTATCTTTACAGATAGTGCGGGCATCTCCGCATTTTTCCTTTAGTAAACAGTGCGGAACCGCACTTGTTACTTCTGGAGCATGCAGACCCTATTAATTTTTTTTGAAAAACCTAAAATATCTTCTTCCAGTTAAGTTTAGGTTTGATTTAGGATCTTTAGTGTCTACCCACATCTGTATTCTTCCTATCAAAGGTGTCTTGTGGGTGAGTTCCTATAGTATTTTTGTTTTGAATGATTTTCTAGAAGTTTTGCATGCTTGGAGTGGTTTTCACTTTGTCTCTGTAGTGACTCAAAGATCAGAAGCTTGAGAAACCTTAGATCACCCTGGTGTCTTTTCGTCTTCTTGATGAGTCTGACTTGGTTGTGAAATCTATCCTTTGTGAGAAATAGATTTAGTTTTCTCGTTGCAAATCTTTGAACAAACTTTGTTATAAGTTCTGAATTTCATTTTTACAAAAGAAAACATATCTGGATGTTTTTTGATTGGTTTGTAATTCTGTGCAAATGAATCCTTAGTTTACTGAACAACTAAGTAAGATGTCCTCAAATGAAGCTTTTATTCAATTAGATTTTTAAAGTTTTTACATCTCAAAATTAGTTTTTGTAGTTTTGAGTGTTTTTCTAGAACTTGTAGATCTCTTTTGAAACAAATTGTTTTTTTTGTAGTTTCGAGTTTTGAAAAGGGAAAGGGATTTATTGTGAGTATTAATCATTTGTCTCGTTTTGAGTTCTTATTTAAAAAGACAAAAAAATTTTCTTTCCATTTCCATGTTGAAAGAAATAGTTGTTTCTTAAAGAATTGCATTCTCGAACTCTTTCTTTTAGCTAGAATTTCATTGAAAGAAAAACGAATTGCTTATCATTTGAGGTGAATTTTTTAGTGTATTTGGAGTCGAGTCTTCACACCATCAAAGTCTCATTTCCATACTTATCGACTTAAAGAACAACCCATAAAAGCAACGCTTAATTAAAATTGATCTAGTAATTTTTTTCTATTTCTAGGGTTCTTACCACCAATATAGCTTAGGCTAGTATCTTGGAGTAGGGAGTAATTAACTCTCCAAGATAGTTAAAACAAACAAGTAGATACATCTTGTGGTAGGAAATAAATCCAATTGTAATTGATACATTCTGGGAAGCTTCTCTTAAAGGAGTCAATCACGAGATCATGTCCGAACCTTTGAGACAATCAATTCTGTTTCATTGGGAAAGATAGAAGATTTGTGCGTATTATAAACGGTAAACCTCAGATTAACCATTGTCGAGGAGCCTGGGGTCACTTGTTGGTAAACCTCGGATTGACCATGTCGAGGAGCCTTCAAGGGGATTGAGCTTTGTTACTCTGCCCTTGCGCGTAGATCGGATCGTAGACTGTTCCCCCAGTTGTATTTTTTGCTGTTGGTAACCTTAGTGTCCATAAACTTAAGATTATTTCCTAAGGTGACGGTGAAGGAAAGATCTCACTGTACCTGGAGCAGACGTCGACTAGACTCACTTGGACTCTCTGGGGGGTTCTCTTCACTCGAGATGGTTTTGTGAAGAAACTTGTGCCAGTCTGTTTCATTAAGCAAGTTGTCGAGGTAACTGTTCCAACCGCCCTTTCTGTATTAAACTTCTACTAAGTTGGATTTCATCACCAACTAGTGTTTTTAGTATGGGAAGTTACTGTTTGTGTGTGGTTTGAACTCTTAGATTTTTTAGGCGTGTGATTCAATTGTTTGTTTCTTTAGAGACTTTAGGTATTTTTATTGAAATTTTCTTTGTTTGCATGTGATTAATTAATATTTAATCGTGGCCGAATTACCGAGACAATCTCATAGACTTCAGGGGAAACCTCTTGAGTATACACCAAGCCAACTTGAAGGGATACGAGCTCTTGTATAACCTAGTGAAAGTAGAGTTGGATCACCAGAAGCCTGAGAGTCATCTTTAATTTTTCATCCTGATTATCAAATACAAACAACAAAGTGTATTCAAGATCCAATTTCATTTTCCAAAGTCACTGGTAGTATTTCTCCTTCCAATGAATTAGCTGAAGAACCTAAAATTTCTGAGCCTGACACTGAACCTGCTATTACTCCAACTTCAGGATTTGCTTCTCCAACTTCTAGTGGTCCTGGTTCACCTAGGATAAGAAAGATCATTACTCAAAATCTTCCTTCTGGCCTAATTTCTATTGAAGAACTTGTTAGTCCAGACGAAGACGCAACTCTTCCCGAAAACCAACATATTTTAAATCTTAGGGAACGTGAATCAATATTCTACAGTACTTTTCAGAGTGACGCTTGGTATTTATCATTGACAATTTTTTAGAAAACCCAGGTCTTAGTTTTTCACCACCTCGAATTAATTTTCATCCTACACCAAGAGGTTATTATCCTTCATCCATCATGTCAAGACAGTCATCTATGTTTTCCCAATCACCGGAAACATTTTTATCTGGCGGTCCTTCTATTCCTTCGGGGTACCAGTCACTCTCTGGTACTTTTTCAAGAACAGCTCCTTGACTGATTGAAAAAGAATTATCATCTAGTAGTAATGGAACTCAAATGTTGAATGCAGAGCAAATCCTTATGATGTCTAGTAGTATTCCAAATCCTCAACCTGAAGGTAGTCAGTTACCGCCTGGGGGGAAACCTCAAGGTAGTCAGTTACCGCTTGGGGGGCAACCCCAAGGTAGTCAGTTACCACCTTGGGGGAAACCTCAAGGTAGTCAGTTACCGTCTGGAGGTCTACCTCAAGGTTTTCAACCTTCAAGACAGTACATACCCCAAGGTCAACCTCAGACTCAGTACAGACCCCAAGGTCAACCCCAGACTCAGTACATACCCCAAGGTCAACCCTAGATTCAGTACGTGCCTCAAGGTTATCAATCTCAAGGTCAGTACCCAACTCAAGGTTTCCAACCACCTTCACGTCAATAATTTTTACAAGGAACTTGAAATGTACCGCTTTATTATCAGCCCTACGTTCAACCATGTTATGGTCCTCCATATGTACAACCTTTTATGGGTCCATACTCCGGAATGAACATGGTGTGGGATCCATCTCAAACTCAACAGAATTTGCAACCTAATGTGCAGTTACCTAATCAACTTAGACAACCTTTGGTTTCTGGTCCAACCCAGCAACCTGTCCAACCTACTGTTCAAATCCCTGCACCTATTTTAGTTCAGCAGCCTGGACCTAGCACACCTCGTACTCCGCCTCAAACTGCTGCAACTACTGCAACTTCTGTTCAACCTACAACACCTGTTTCTGGAGTATCTGTAGCTCCGGTTTCTACTATCCTTGCATCAGTGTAAATTCCTCAAGTCTCTGTGCCACAATCAAGACCTACAGTTCAGACTTCAGTCTAGATGCCTGCAGGACAAGCTGGTACAAGTACGATTGCCACAAGTCAACTGCAATTCACCTATCAACCGTACCAGGGACAGTATCAATTTGGTCCTACTGTACAAAACCCAGTTTATCAGTATCAACTGTATCCTGGCTATACTTATCAACAGCCTCAACAACCCCAGTTTGGTCCGGTTAATCCTGGTTTTCCAGGAGGTTATAACATTCCTAATGCAAATCCGATTCCAGGTTATCCTGGATATCCTCCTCCTGGAACTGGTCTCATTACTCAAGGTTTTCGCGACCCTAACTGTCAGTTACCATTTATTGCAACTTTGGATTTACCTGATTTGTCGCGCCTTACGAACGATCCGATTTACTATCTTCCGTATTGGCCGCCAATTCTTAGTAAGTTGCCTAGTGATATCCCGAAATTCGAGGGTAAGTCAGGAGAGGATCCATAAAATCACATTATGACTTATCACCCCTGGTGTGCATCTAATTCAATCATTGATGATTCAATTCGATTGTGTCTTTTTCAACGAACTCTTATTGGTCTTGCCGCCAAATGGTACATTGAGTTACCATGAGGTTCTTTTAATAATTTCAATCAGTTAGCGACTGCTTTCTTATCTCATTTTCAATTGCTTGTTAGATACGACAATGGCACAGAACTGTTAACTTCATGGAAACAATCCACGTCCACATATATTTCTGATCATATTTATGAATGGCGACGTAGAAGGCATTTAGTGAAAGTTTTCATTCCGGATCAAATTTTAGCAGAATGGTTCATTAAATCATTTTTACCCAAAATCACTGAAGATGTATCTAAGGGAGGAGTTGTCACTGAAGAGCAAGTCATTGCTCAGGCTCAGTGCCTTGGCCTCATTTATACGCAGTTAGGTACTTTACATGAAAAAATACTTGATCTTCGAAAACACGGTCAAATAACTGCAGCTCCTTCAGGGTCTCATGCCACTGATGGTATGATTGGTTCAGTTAGTACTAAAATTAAGAATAAATCTTCAAATAATTCTTCTCCTATAATAACTTTACCTGATTACCCGACAAGAGATTCTTTCGCTGAAATTTCTGCCGACATCCATGTCGTAGAATCATCTATGACCAAATCAAAATCCGGTAGTAAAAAGAAGGGGAAGAAGAAAAACAAACAAAATTCAAAAGATAAAACAGATAAAAATGAATCTACTTACGAAAAACGGAAACCTCGCTATCCTTGTTTCATTTGCGACGACGATCATTTTACCAAAGAATGCCCACATTGAGCGGAGGTTTCGAAATTCGTTAAAGGTTATCAAACACCTGCTGTCTTGAAGGATCCTTTTTCTTACTCAAGACAATAAAATGATTAGTTCTTCCTTGAATGCCTCAGAAGAACCCATTATGATGATGTCTCATGTCAGGATTGCGACGTGATTGCAAGATTATGGTAGTAAAAATCCTGTTGGTGGTAAAGAAGCAAAATCTTCTAATTCAAACACATCAACTACACCTCCTCCTGGTTCCGGTCCACTACAGATCGAGAAACCCAACCCTGACTTAGTAATCAAACTGCCTACTAAAGGTGTACTTCGTAAATCAGCTTTCAATCCACATGCGAGAGCTGCTCAAAATTACAACATTGTTGAAGACTTAGCTATTTCCCCTTCAGCAATGTCGGCTTTGGAAGTGCTGCAATCGTGCCCAACACAACGTAAATTACTATTGTCTGCTATAGGAGCTGTCGATATTCAGGATTTGAACCTAATAATCTTCGATTTAGAGAATAGTACACCCTGCCTACCTCATCAAATGGCTTTCTAGATTCCAGTTTTAGTCAAAAACAGACCTTGCTTTCAGACTGTGATTGATGAAGGGGCTTCTACGTGTATTATGTCGATCCAGTGTTGGAAATCGCTTGGTTCTCCCACACTCAATTAGTCTCCGACAATTCTAAAGGCTTTTAATGGCCGAGGGTTCCATCCTTTTGGTATTTTGCAAGATTTACCTATAGGGGTCGAAGGCAAAATTGTAAATCTAGATGTGGAAGTGGTTGATGCCCCTCTAAATTACAACCTTCTCTTGGGTCGCAGTTGGTCTTATGCTATGGTTGCTATTGTTTCATCGATTTTTCGGCTTATCAAGTTTCCTCATAACGGAAATATCGTTACGATAGACCAGCTGACTTATTTCTCATCTGACCCAGCTTCTACAGATAGTATTCAACACATCGTAAAATGACTATCCCTTACAAGGATGTTGGCGTAGGTTTGATTAAAGGTTCTGGTTTACTGGGAACTTTTTCCTTCCCTCCTCCTAACGTATCGCCTTCTATTGCAACTATTCGTATGATTTCATCAAATACTGTTACTTTTGATGATACTTGGATCATACCTTCCGATTCTGAGGTGGATTCATTTGGTGACGCGATGCCTTTTGAGTCCCTTTGAAATTGCATATCAGGTTGTACAGTCGTTTTCTGATTCCTATTCAACTGAAACTGATCCAATGAATGTGGTCCATGGGAATCACTTTCGATATCAACCTCAGCTACATCAACACTTTCTGATCCTGTTCATACTGATGAGCAGATTCGTGAACTTTTGTCTATTGATGATTTACCATGGGAAGATCTTCATCACCAATCTTCGTTTTTACCTGAGCTTGATCATTTTGAAAATGATTTTTCTTCTATTTTCACTACTGATTATGTCAAAGACCCGCAAAATCCATTGCAACATTCTGATTCTGAGTTAAATTTGGAAAATATCTCTCGAACGGTTCCTATTGACATTTCAGTTAAGCCTGGAATTATTGAAAACATTCATATAGGTGCTTCCTGTACCGAAGATGAAATCTAGACTTATAAAGCCCTATTTCAAGAATTCTGTGAAGTTTTTTCCTGGTCATATGAAGAAATGCCAGGAATCGATCCATCAATTGTTGTCCATGAAATTAAAACATACCCGGATGCTAAACCTGTTCGACAACGCTTACGTTAGATACATTCGCAAAAAGCTACTGCTATCAAAGCCGAAGTTGAGAAATTACTTCGTGCAGGTTTCATTTATCCAATTCCTTTAACCGATTGGGTATCGAATATTGTTCCTGTCAACAAAAAACAAGGAACGATAAGAGTATGTATCGACTATAGGGATATTAATCGAGCTTGTCCTAAAGACAATTATCCAACCCCCTATATCGATCAAATTATTGATGATTGTGCCGGCAGTGAAATGTTCTCCTTTATGGATGGTTTTTCCAGTTACAACCAAATCAACATACTCCCTGCTGATCAACCTAAAACAACTTTAATTTTCCCATAGGGGACATTTGCTTATTGCAAATTACCCTTTGGATTGAAGAACGTCGGAGCAACTTTTCAAAGGGCTATGTCTTACACATTTCATGACATCAGGCACATTGTGTAGCCTTATCTCGATGATGTACCTGCCCATTCATTGCGTAGAGCTGATCGTCTCACTCATTTACGAGCTATCTTTATGAGATGTAAGCATTATCAAATTCGGCTAAATCCACACAAATGTGTTTTCTGTGTAGAAACGGGTCGCTTACTGGGATTTGTTGTATCAAAGGCTAGCATTTGTGTCGACCCCTCGAAGGTTGAAGCTATCATCAATCTACCTCCTCCTTTGACTCTTCGCTAACTCCAAAGTTTGCAAGGGAAAGCAAGCTTTTTACGTCGTTTCATTCCTAACTACGCCGAGATAACAAAAGGTTTTACTAGGTTGTTAAAACATAAAGTTCCATTCTTTTGGGATGAGATCGCTGATCGATCTTTTGATGCACTCAAACACGTGTTGACCCATGCACCATTACTGCATCCTCCCAATTACAACCCGGATTACTTTTTGTACCTTGCCACTTCTCATTCCACTATTGGGATGGTTTTAGTTCAGGAAGATGAATTCAACAATGAACATGTGATTTACTATCTTAGTCGAACTCTACATCCGACTGAGCTTAAATATTCACATGCGGAGAAATTGGCCTTGGCAGCTGTTCAAGCTGTCCAAATATTTCGTCACTACATCTTATTATGCAAAACCACGGTAATTTCTCACTATAACCCTATGATGTATATCTTGACTAAACAACTGCTAGGGGGAAAGTATTCCAAATGGATAGTTATCCTGCAGGAATTTGACTTGGAATTTGAAAAATCCAAGGCAAAGAAATCTTTGGTTTTTGCTGAACTGACGTGTGATTTCTCGCGTACTGATACTAAAACTGTGGCAGAAGAGCCCATTGCAGATGAATCCTTGTTTCTTATCAGTACTCTTGATCCTTGGTATGGAGATATTATTGTTTATCTCCAAACCCAATCTTTTCGGCCTGAAGTTTCACGCTCTCAACGACGGAGAATACATTTCCAATCCCAACAATACAATATTATTGGTGATACACTTTATCGTCGTGGAGCGGATTCTATTTTCCGACGTTGTCTAACTCATGAAGAAGCTGAAAAGGTTCTGAAAGCATGTCACTCTGGAGCATGTGGCAGTCATATGTCTGGGTATGCCACAACCCAAAAGATATTTCACGCTAGTTATTTCTGGCCATCCTTATTCATAGATTGTATCTATGCAGTCCATAAATGCCACAATTGTCAAATCTTTGATCATAAAATGCGTGCTCCACCTGCTCCTCTTCACCCTATAATTACTGTCGGTCCTTTCACAAAGTGGGGTATTGACTTTATTACATGTAACCCTCACTCGGCTGGGGGGCATGTGTATATTATCCTAGAGGTAGATTATTTTACTAAGTGGGCCGAGGCAATGCCTACATTTTCGGGAGACGGCAAGACTGCTGCAACTTTCGTATTCAATCATATAATTACTAGATTCAGTGTTCCTCAAGCTATTATTACTGATCATGGAAGTCACTTTCAAATCATCATGATGACTGAACTGATGGATCAACTTGGCCTATGCCACGATAGTTCTACTCCGTATTACCCGTAGGCTAATGGTCTGGTTGAAGCTATCAATAAAGTTTTAGTCAGTATGATCAAACGAATCATTGTTATTCATAAGTCAAATTGGCATACCATGCTATTTTTAGCACTTTGGGCGTATCGGACCTCAGTGAAAACATCGACTGGTTTCACTCCTTTTCAACTGGTCTACAGTTTGGAAGCAATGTTACCTATTGAATGCGAAATTCCGTCATTACAATTAGCCATAGAATTACTCCCAGCTACTTCTGAAGAAGAGAAACGTTTTTTGTACTTAACTCAGCTAGATGAGAATCGACGCACTGCTGCAATAGCAAATGAGATTATGTGAAAAGAATAAAAGCTCAGTGCGACAGAAGTGTTACACCTCGTAATTTTTCAGAGGGAGACCTAGTTTTACTATATGATCAAGTGAACGATAAGCTAGGGGCTGGAAAATTTGTACCTATGTGGCATGGTCCTTACATTGTTAAGCGAAAGCTGGCAAAAGGGGCTTATGAATTGATAGATTTTGACGGTGTCTCTTTGGGTAAACCCAGAAATGGACTTTATCTGAAGAGATATTATGCTTAAATTCTGTGTGGAGATTTTTTGTTAGATTAGTTTCTTTACAGCTGGTGTGTTTTAGATTAGAAAAGTGTGCCTAGTTTAGAGAGTGCTCTTATCATTATTCTTGCTTATCTTGATTTTACTCTTGATATTGCAGATGTCGACATCTCTTCAAACATACATTGGTTTTGCTGATGGTGCTTGTCGTAGTACACAGAACATTTCTTCCACAGCTTGGGTTATCTATTCACCCTCTAATGAGTTAGTGTCTATGCATGGGGTAAGCCTCGGTCAAACAACGAATAACATTGCAGAGTATAGTGCAGTGATTGAGTTATTATCTGAATCCATCTCATTTGGGATTCAGAGTTTGATTGTTAGGTTGGATTCTGAACTCGTTGTATTACAACTTAACAGGGTTTATGCCATTAGAAATCCAGTGTTATTAAGGTTATTTTTGAGAGTTCGTCTCTTGGAACGTGAATTTGATTACATTGAATATCAACATATTCCAAGACATTTAAATACTTTAGCAGATGCAGTTGCCTATAGTATGATAAATAGACATTTGCAATAATCAAAACAGTAAATTTAATAACATTCAATAACATGTTACTCGAGATAGCCAGTAATAATGATATATCATAGCATAGAAGTGTGTTTCAAAATATACATCGTCTTCGATCATAGGTTGAAAAACACCTTATGATCGACAAAATGATAATACAAAAAGACAAAAATGTCGTGAGTCTACAAAATCGATCATCCTATCCCTGGCGATGATCACGATAAGAAACTACTGCTCGGGCCACCCTACATAGGAACCTCCTAAAAGGTCCTGGGACCCCAATCACATATCTCTGTAACCTAAGTGGAATATCATCTATATCAGTCTCTGGAATATCTAGTGTCAAGCGCTCTAGATGATGCTCCAAGTCAGTTAGGATCTCTGCTGATTGGTCCTATGGGGATGGTGCTGCTGCAACTGGTTGTCTCCTCTCGTAAGGCTGGAGAGCAGTTGGTTTTCATGGACCCACATCTACATTTAAACGTTTGATTGTCATTTTTGGACGATTTAAAATAAAAAAAAATTAAAACTTAGAAAATGTTGAAAATGGTTTTACCTGAATCATCCGATTGCTCTTCTGGTGGAAGAATCATGTCTGGGTCGCTGCGGTAATCCATCCCAGTTTATGGAAAGTCCTGAATCACAAAAAGTTGGTTGTTCAACCAACAAAAATATTCAGGCGGAAATCGAACAACCTCTATGCCCTCGTCAGGGTGACGGGCCATCAGAGCAACCCAACGAACCATTCTAGGCTCTCGAGGAAGACCAGCATCAATAAGAATATGCTGCGGGGCTAACATGGGGATCCTATCTAGAGCAAAGCTGACTATGTTAAATCCATATCCAAAGTTCTTCAGCTATCCATTCTTTGCTATGGTTAGTTGGCCTTTCACATTTTCCAACACAGCCTCACACCAGTTGAATACGGTGCCTCGAAAACAGTCTACAACCATCTGCATCTGGGATCTAGTAGCCACATGCAATGCTGCACTCCCGCATAGTCTGGTAATAGTGAATGCAATAACTTTAAGTTCAGGACGACTGATAGTTTTAATATCAATCCGTTTATCCTTGGGGTCTGCTTGATCATCACAAAACTCCAATCAGAGACTAGCGATAGACTGGCCACCTGGCCTAGTCCCGAAAAGAGATAATTGTTCGCCCCTCTTGGACAAACCAGTCAAAAAGTATATGTCCTCCAGCTCGATTTCGAGCCGGTGGCCACCAATCACGAAGCACTGGTCCTGTGTGTTCCATCTGTCTACCAGCCATTGCAAGAGGTCTACTTGGGCCCTCATGCCCTGTATGCCCCAGAACTTATACAATCTGCATGCTCTCAATGCCTGCAATGTGGGCATATGATTCATTGCGGAAAAATCTACATCCTCATGCTCACGTTCTCGCCAAATAAGAATTTTGAATGTCCTACAATGCATAAAAAGACATATTAGAACAAACTTGTTCGGCAAATTTTGGGCAAAAATGGAGAAATTTAAATTTTAAAATTCATTGCGTGGGGTCCGCACCCGCTGCTCACAAACAGTGTGTAGGTCCGCATGGGTTGTGAGAAATAGGTGCAGACCCACGACCTTTTTCTTTGTAAAAAAAGTCGGGGTCCACAGGGGCCGTGTGTTGCACCTGCGAACCCCCGCGAGCGATTCTTGAAACCTAATTTACCTTTAAAAATAGAATTTAAAGCCTAAAAACAAAATGTAAACGGATGAAATGCAAGTTAAGGAGGACGTGGATTACTTGGAGCTGACGGTTTTTGATTCTGACGGACAGATTTTCCAGAATCTTCACAGGAACTTTTTTACCCAAAAGCTCTCACTCTGAACTCAAATGGTAAAAATGAAGTTAGAAAAGCCCTTTTTATAAGTTTTTTCGAATAAACGAATTTTTAGTTTATTTATTTTTCACTTTAAAAAGGTAAAATTTTAAAACATTTTTATTTATCTTAAACAGGTAAGTGTAATGTTTTGAGTTTTTGTGCAGAATATTGGATTTTTCGGGAAAATTGATAATTTTTCAACAAAGAGCATACTTTTATCACTTTTTCGGACTCTTTCAAAAATTTATGAAAAAGCGAAACATTGGAGTCCTCTTTAAGCTCTTTTTAGACTCTCGAAAATTGAAAAGATTGCCGAGCACTTGATTGTTCGAACTCGTTAAAATAAATGAATAATCGTCCCTTCAGTATAAGTTTACCCCTTTTATAGACTGAAATGGACTATTTACGAAAAAGGTATACGTTGACTAATTACGATCAATAGAGTCCTCTTTAAACCCTTTTCAGACTCATTAAATATGAAAATATTGTCGAGCGCTTGTCTTTTCCAGCTCGTTAAAGTATTGAAAATGTCATCCCTCCTGTATTATTTTATCCTTTTTCAGACCCAAGGGATTAATTTACGAAAAAGTACCCCCATGGAGTTTTCTTAAGTTTTTCTTCTGACTCCCTAAAATTGAAAAACACCGAGTTTTTCCTATACTGGACTCGTTAAATTTAACAGTAAAGGACCCATTCAATTTTAAACAGGAACGAACCACTCCTTCTTAGGGTTCAAATTTTAAACTAAGTTGGACTCATCCGAAGGATGAGCTTATAAACAAGCAAATGTTATCCTCCTCAAGCTTGTCAAAAATAAAGAGGTACTTGCCAGAAATGGTGGGGGAAAAGAGAGAAAAATGAACCTGTTTGTTACACTTTGTTTTTTGAAGAAGCCGTCAACCACTCTTGAACATGACACTTTTTGTTCACCTGGGTTGGGAAAATCCTTTGCCTAATAGTTAATCAAACCACATTGAAAGTCTTCAGCCGGTTTCTGGTTATTAGCTTTGGGTCAATTGTCACCAAACCATCTACAGTGTCGTTATGTGTTCAAGAGAATAGTTCAAACAAACCATTCATCTGCGAGATATATGTCATCCATTTGGACCATCCCTGAGTCAGTCCTTGCCAATATATTTCTGCAAAATTTGATCTATGATTTCGTGTTGTGGGCTTGCCTACGACGGATCGCTTTCTATCGACTTCAGCTCATTATCTAGGAAGTTGATCTAGAAATTGTCAGTACCTTGAAAACTGCATGCCCTAATGGCAGTTTTCTTGCCTTTGACGATAGGTTGCATCATTGACCTTCGTTCGAATTATTCTATGACATGTTCGACTTCAGCTCATTTATTCACATTTCATGGATTGTACTGGGTACTTTGAGAGCCATTGACATTATTGGTGGTTTCTGTCACACTTGTTAACAATCGACATCATTGACTGGTAATCAAGTGGTTTCTACCATGTTCGACTTCGACACATTCATTCACATGGATAGAATCATGCTAGTTCGGGAAGCGGAAATCAAGACCCTGTATCTAGTTTCTACCATCCAGGCTATGAGGAATTTTTTTATTCATTATACAATGGACTATTCATAAACAGATGGCCATGTCCATACGGTGTCTACACATGTCTATACTCTTGATGTATGACAAAATCATTCCTGTATCAGAACAGTTTAGTCAGTTTTCTAGTCAGTTTTAATCTGAGTATGGGAATGCCTACCTCAGCGATGATATGTTTACATATATATATATATATATATATATATATTTTAATTGAATGTTTTTACAGTTTCCGACTGGGGTGTCCACAAGATGATCCTTGAAATGATAAAGTACTTCACTCTTCATACATGACAGAATCTATCTTCATCTATTACAAACTTCGCACTTTAGGGGGCAATCTGTTGCACTAAAAATTGTCACCTCGACATTCTGCTATTTGTGTGAGTTCATTACCACTCATACTTTCCTCCTCTGCAAGTATAAAACATCATTTCCTCATATCAAGTCTGGAAAATAAGAGAAAAGCTCTCAAAAATCTTTAAAACTTTGGTTTCACACTTTCTCTTTGTATTACCTGCGGTCCCGCACCTAATGGTCATGTCCCCTACGCACCTGATAGCACTGTCTCTGTGCTAAAGGTGCGGACCCCTGTAAAAGTTAAAAAGGTGTGAGTATACTCTGAAAAACTCACTTTCAGTCATTTCTAGAAGCTTCTGGAAGGAATCTTGAGGTGGCAAGTTTGCTCTTTTAAGGTTCATGTATCCCATACCTTAAGGAGCTAACCCCTTGATGTGAGGAGCTTATCCCTTTGAAGGAGGATTCTATCCCTTCATAGGTGGACCAATAACCTCCTCCTCTGCACTATAAAAAGAGGCATTAGGCTGGTTACTAAGGGGAGAAGCTTAGTATTTTTTGAGGTGAAATGCTACTGGAACTTAGTCTTCTTTAGTTGAGTTTTTATGAGGAGAGATTACATACCTCTAAGATCTCATTTGGAAGAGTGCAAGGCTTGTCAAAGTAAAGGAAATTCCTATTTCGGACCCCAGGAAGAGCTTGTTCAACATCAAGGCTGAAAAGGTTGTAAGTTTCTTCTACTTCAAAGTTAATACAAATATATTTGTTTTTCTCAATAAGCTGTTAATTGATGGTTTATTTTATGGATTCCTTGATCACCATAATAGACATGATTTATAATATTTTCTATGTAGGTGCTATTTAATGTTTGCTTGTTTGTGATTGCAGGTCTTCAAAGGCAACGCTTTCGAACGATTGGAGGATGACTACTACGAATAAGCATTGGATCTAAGGTAGGATCTTAACACCTTTGTAGTATTTATTTATAAATTTCATATGTCTAGATAAATATAGGTTTGTTTTTCCGTTTGTTGCTAGACTATCTTCTGATACTAGGGAGATCGGTCTTGTCTGCAAGATCGATTTATCCGGCCAACACCTGGCTCTCAGATTGCTAATCAGTTCCTATTTCATTATCACACACCTCTCTACATGCTTCATAACCACATCTTACAAAGTTTTGTTATGGGTTGTAAGCTTGGCATTCTGCCCAGTGAAGTCTTACAAAGTCTATGAGAAGGTTAGTTGGAGCATGCCTAATACGGTTTATCAGTCAATAATGAGGGTCATGGTTTACCAGTCAGAATTAATGGGGGGAACACTGTTGAGATTCATAACACCTATTGAGGACGGCGAATCTCAATAATGTCACCAACAAAAACCTCACAATATAATGCTTATCGACATAATAACTTGTAGTTTGTGCTAAACTTCTCTAGAATGTATATATTATAAGTAGAATTTTATAGTGGTTAGATAAGTAAAAGTTAACAATTCTAAGCACTCACCCAACTACCTACCATTAACATGAATGTTGAAAATTAGCTAGAAAAGTGATTACTTGATTTGTTCCTTAATTCAAGGAGTCAATGTCAAGTTCCTTTTTGTGCATGGTCGAGTTCCTAAAATTTAGGAGTTTCCCTAGAAATTAGAAGTGCATGACGCAGTTAACTGTTGTGGTGAAATTGAAAGTCAAGTTCTTGATTTTCTAGTGTGAGTTAAATTGGGAACTGAAAGCTTAAGTGGAGTTAGCCTCCTAAATTTTAGAAGCATCCAGTTAACTAGTTATGTTGACTTTTGTTAACAAGAAAAGCTCTAGTTCAGTTCCTTAATTAGAAATTCACTAATTTTAACCATTCGATTTGCCTTTAAAAGAAGGAACGAAGGCACAAGTTTAATAATTGTTTTTGTGAGCATGAGTTGGTGAGACCAAACAATAGAAAGCACAAGGTTGTGCGTGGAGCTTGTGAGAGAGGGTGAACAAGCTTAGGAAAGGCTTGCTGGAATTGGAGAAGGATGAATTCCTTGGGTAAGGAAGTAGAGATTATAATTCTTGCATAGGTTTCAAGCTTAGATTAAGCAGGGAAAACAAGGTTGTTTTCAGATTGAAACAATTGTATTGTAAGAGATATAATGCTCATTTTTCTTCAATAAATTCTCAATAATAAATAAGAGGGGTTTTCCCATTTGGGTTTCCTGTAAAAAATGTGTTTTTCAATTGTGAAATTAGTTTTGATCTATTCATCTGCTATTTGGTAGAGAAATTTTGTGTTTTTGTGAAAATGAAAATTATTTTCAGATTGTTCATAACAACAAATCAGAATTTCGTGGAAATTCTACTTGGTATCGAAGCGAGGTTACAAAGAGCCAGGGAGAGCGGATTAGCAGCAATCCATGATAAAGAAGAGAGATATATATTTTTTTTTTTTTCTCTTGATTGATGTATAAGACATCTTGCAAGTTGCATACAGGGAGTTATAATGAGGCAGGTGTTAGCAAGAATTGCGTTATAAGTGGAAAAGATACAGACTCAATCTCTAAGCACGCGGGTTGATTTCCCTTCAAGAGCGTTAGAGCACTAATGCAGGCCTTCTTCGTCGAGCAAGGTGTTAGCACGTAGCCTCACCATCCTTCACGCTACATTAGAAAAAACAAAAGAGGATCGAATATGCAGGATCATTTCTTTAGAGCTAGCATGATGGCATTCTATGGACTAAGGCTCAAGTATGCCCTTGAGGGAAGCTTAAATTATGTTGCTTGGAAGGACCACATGGAGGTTGTCTTGGAAGACAATGGGTTGAAGGAATTCATTGATACTGATATCTAGAAACTGATAATGACTGATGTCTAGGATCTAACAGATTGGAAGAAGTGTATTTCCAAGGCGAGGAGGATCATAATGGAGGGAGTACGCGACCATATTGTCTCTAATATCCACGGGAAAGAGATTTCGTATGCAATGTGGCAAGCATTGACAGATCTATTATAGAAATAGTGACCATAATAAGGTGAAACTCAAGGACAAGATCCAAAATATCAAGATGCAAAAGAATGACACAATACCCTAGTACCTCAGCAAGTTCACACAATGTCATGATGAAATTGGTCAAGTTGGATTTACTATAGTAGAAGATGATTTGGTAATCCTAGCACTTCTAGGCCTTCCCAAGAGCTAGCACAACTACCAGGATTCGTTAAATGGGAGTTAGAAGCTACCAAATTGGGAATGCCTTTGGTCCGATTTGGTACAGGAGGAGATAAGGCGAAATACTAGAGATGGGACCTCATCCAAAGAAGTGGAAGAGGACTTTGCATTAATCAACAAAGGAATGAAGGCTAAGGGGAAGAATTCACAAGGCGAGGTCGATTCATGCCAAGAGGGAAAGAAGAAAGACTTGTCAAAAATGAAGTGCTTTCACTGTCATGAATTCAGGCACTATGCCATGAATTGTCCACACAAGAAGGCATGCAAGAAGGAGCCTGTGGTAGCTGTAGCAGGTGAAGCTTTAGCTTCACAGTTCGAGCTTGATTTCACTATCATTGCATGCATGGTCAACAACATGATGGGGAGTGTGTGGTACTTGGATAGTGGTGCCTTGTTCCACATGAGAGGGAATGTATAAATATTTAGTGATTTGGAGGAGAAAGACCTCAAGAAGAACATTGAGTTTGGAGGAAATAGAAGGCACAGTGCTACTGAGATCGATACCATAACCTTTAAGAGGGAGTTAGGATCCCCTCTTGGACTCAAATATGTGATTTTCATGCCGGGTCTAAAGAAGAATATGATATCCATAGCGGTGTTGGAAGACTGTGGTTACAATGCAATCTTAAGTGAAGGTAAAGCATTTCTGAGGCTCATAACTACGAGGTAAGTGAAGAAGCTTGGTGCTAGAGTCAAGAACCTATATGCAATTGAGGTAGAAGATGCATGCAAAGTCTGGAGGTGCAAGGAAAAGGTTAGAGACTTGGTGGTTGAGAGGGAGCAAGTTTTACCTCTCAAAATGGAGCCTCAGAAGCAACCTCAGGAAGTTGTGGAGAAACCACAAATGGAGAAGTAGAGAGGAGGAAGAGTGGAGACATCCACTAAAGAAGATACCTCTAGTAGGGGGAAAGTTCGAGTTAAGTGGGCAGAGGGAGCACATGCATCCATACCTCCAGGTATGAGGTGGGGCGACGTGAAGCCATAGTTCAAGAGTTTTAGAAATTTGGGTAGGGTCCATTGAAGTGTTTTGCTTCATGGATCATTACCTTGCTATGGGGGCCCATAATATTAAGTAGCAGGAGGATCAATGTCAGTTAGATATTGAGGAGTGAAAAGGGGTGTTGACAGTAGAGCAAGAGGCTCTGTAGCAGAGTCAACAACAACACAATTTTCCCAGTAGATAGTTACAGACACAATTGATTCAGTTTGTTTTTCTGGATGCTTCTTAGTTTCAAATGTTGCAGTGGCAAAAATAACTGAGAGAAGTGTTGCATGCAGTACATTCCAAAGGTGTTGGATTGCGGTAATTGTGAATCCCTTTCTTGCTGAGAGGGAGTGTTGAAAATGCAGAATTCATAATGGAGTTAGAAAGCTGCTAGTGGGCAGATCAATGAGCCAAAGTTTAGTGACACAAGCTAATTTGTGATCATTAATAGTGCCAGATTATGGACTTGCAGAACCTGGTGGGAAAGAACAGGTCTTTAGAACAAGTTCTGCAGAAGAAAGCAAGGAAGCCTTCTAGTTCAGAGGGAGTAGGTGCAAGAACATATAACTTAGTAGAGTTGAAGACAAATCTAGGTGGACGAGGTTCTTCCAAGAACACCTTCCTCGATAAGAGGGAGTGTTGAAAATTAGCAAGAAAAGTGATTCCTTGATTTGTGCCTTAATTCAAGGAGTCAAAGTCAATTTTCTTTTTGTGCTTGGTCGAGTTCCTAAAATTTAGGAGTTTCCCTAAAAATTAGGAATGCATGAGGAAGCTAAATGATGTGTTGAAATTGAAAGTCAAGTTCTTTATTTTCTAGTGTGAGTTAAATTGGGAACTGAAAGCTTAAGTGGATTTAACCTCCTAAATTTTAGGAGCATAGATTTAACTAGTTTTTTTTTTTTACTTTTGTTAACTAGAAAAGTTCCAGTGCAATCCCTTAATTAGAAATTCACTAATTTTAACCATTCAAATTGTCTTTAAAATAAGGAACAAAGGCACAATTTTAATAATTGTTTTGGTGAGTACGAGTTGGTGAGACCAAAAAATAGAAAGCACAAGGCTGTGCATGGAGCTTGTGAGAGAGGGTGAACAAGCCTAGGAATGGCTTGTTGGAATTGGAGAATTCCTTGGGTAAGGAAGCAATGATCATAATTTTTGCATATGTTTAAGGCTTAGATTAAGCAGGGAAAACAAGGTTGTCTTAGATTAAAACAATTGTAGTGTAAGAGATCTAATGCTCAATTTTCTTCAATAAATTCTCAATAATCAAGCAAAGGGTTTTTCCCAGTTGCGTTCCCTATAAAAGTTATGTTGTTCAATTGTGTGATTGTGAAATTATTTCTGTTCTATTCAACTACTATTTGGTAGAGAAATTCTGTATCTATGTGAAAAGAAAAATTATTTCAGATTGTTCATAACAATAGATCTTAATTTCATGGAAATTATACAATGAATACTAATGATGGTGAGTACCAGGTCAAACTAATATATTTGAAAATAATGGTATGAGTGCAAAATTAAATTGGTGCATTTTTTTTTTGCTTGGGCCTTTTATTTTTGGAAACTAAAAGGCTGACTTGCTTATGATAGTGATGGATGGGTTATAAATGTTGTTGATCAAGAGTAAATTAGTTTTATTTTGTTATTATCACTTCTCTATCTTCATTGTTAGGAAATAAACTTGTTATCTTTGATGTGTGCTTTTTTGTTTTTGGTAATCATCATCATGTCTCTCTGTTAAGAGTGTATGATAAATCAATGACCATTATGCTTTCTCACTAAGATTCCATGTATGATAAATTAGCCTAAGGTAACAAAATTTTTTCCCATGAAATCACTTCAGATATTAGTGAGATTATAGCACTACAAAATCATGTGCCCTTTTCTCCTTTTTATCTAGAGACTTGCTTCACCTTGCTGAAATATCAAGGTTGAATGTAAGGTTATCTAATAGAATCTTGGATCCCTAGCTTATTTGGTTATTTCAAGACTTATCTAAGTATCTTGAAAGCCACAAAAATATATATGGCTAGGTTGAAATTATAAAGTGGGATACTTAACCAAAAACTCTAGATTTAGTTATTGAGCTCAATCTAGTTCATTTGAGCAATTCCACTTCACACCCCATCCAAACCTCGATGCATTCTGCTAAGCTTTGTGTATACATTTCTATCCTATTATATATTTATAGAACCTAATGCGTTTCTAGTTAAAACTTCATCAATTTATTGGCCATACTATCCAACAATATATTATTATCTTCTACAAGTTATGCATCTAACTGCATATTGAATAAAATGGAGAGGTATTGATTTTGAAATTCAGTCCTAGTATGTTAGTAGACATGAAATAGATTTGTTTGAGAGTATATCAATTGATAATCCTTTTTTTTGATCCCTAACCATTGAACTTAAAGTTAACTTGAGATCTCATTCCCATGATCAACACTTCGCCCCTCACCGCCCCCCCCCATCCAAGGTAACATTATTTGCTTCCCTACTTGCATAAATCTTACAAACAATGGTCATTAGTGCCATTATCATAGGACAAATTCTCATTTGTCTATTGAATGTAGTGTCCTCTAGCATCCCAAGCCTACTAAAGCACTATTTACATATTTGCAAGAAACATGCTCTCTTTAACCTACTACCTCCATTACAAATTCGAAGGTTATCTCTTTAGAAAACCTTATATATACATATCCTTCTTTACTCTTAATGACCAATAATTTAACCCTAACCTCTCAATATCCCCTCTTTACTCATAAGTGCCAAGTCAAAAATTAAATTGCCACCATCATTATAAATAATAATAGTTAGAAGAAGCTCATGGCCCAAGATTTCATCACTAACTTGGCCTACCTACTAATGCCCATCTTTATCCTTATCAATTGAGTTGGATTCACAAGGATGACACACATTTTATTGTCAACCAAATATATGTTTTACATTCATCATTAGATCCTTTCATGATATTATTGAGATTGATATTTCTCCTTTAGACTGTGTACACCCACTCTTGGGCATTCCTTACTAGCACCAACTTAAATCCTTGTATGATTTTAGTCATTGCATATATAAGTTGTGGAAGGATGGACAATCTTATGAATTTTTTTCTTGTTCCATATATACACCCTCACTCCTATTTTGAAATGTTGGTGTACATCATGTTAGCCTAAATAAATATGTATCTCTTTACTCTATTGATCATAGCAAAGGCATATAAAATATGTTAATTGAGTGACTTAATAAATGGATAAACTCAACCTTTCCATTGAGTTCATCTTTTCAAGAGAGGCAAATTTCCATTATGATCAACTAATTTTTGTAAAATTTGACAATTTAGATATTTCTAAAATAGCCTAAAACCTATAAGAATAAGATTCCATGGTTTTAGTTCCATTGATCAAGTGGAATTATAACTTATGTGAAGATCCTTGACAAATACGGTGAAGAATTTTGACCAAAAAGGTTGAGTTTGTCCACCTATTAACTCATTCATGTGTTAATAATAAAAATGAAATTAAATATAATAGAACAAAAAATAATATAAATAAAAAAGCTAAATTAAATTAATAATATAGAAAATGAAAATGAAACAAATGTTATATATATCATAACACATCATATATTATAACAAAACATAGAATAGATAACTAGCCAGTTCAAAGTGTGGTCAAGCTTACCCCCAAATGCAGAGACTAACTATAGAGACTAACCTTATGAGGTATTGAAGCTAACTTGTGACCCCATGATAGAGACCACTAAAGGAGGGAGGAGAGTCAAAGTGAGAGATATATTGGTTTTGTAAAGCCCATTTGTCCACTGGGAGGAACACACCCACAATAGAGGAGGAGACAAAGGAGTTGGAACATTTTTTTTGAAAGTGACAAAGGAGGAGACATAAGAGAGGATCTAGAGTCCACCATAAAAGATTTGGAGAGTCATTCCCATCATCAGTTCGAAATACATGTCACCTTACATTCTAATTCAATCCCCAATTATATGTGAAAAAAATGATTATAGGGTAATTTGTAGGCTAAATATGTATGAGGGGAAAAGATACAAAGAGAAGAGGAAGGGGACATGATTTTATAGTTTGTCCTTAGATCTTATTTGGCACAACGTAACCAAATTTATACAATTATACCATAAAATACAAAATTTTATGATTGAAGCATTTTGCTAGTTTTTGAATGAAAAACATAAACCTACCAAAAATCATGGGGAACATCAAGGTTTGAGTATTTGTAGACACAAGAAATTTAATGAATATATTTTATAATATCGATCGTGATGTGGAATACACTACAATGAAGCAAAATGTGGGGTTTTCATTCAATTTTTTATGAGAAACATTTCAATTAAATATCTATTATATTGTTCTCCCATGGACATAATCTAATGTTGCAGTTTTAACTAATAACACATCATTGTGTAAAAGTAGGCCAGTATACCCTCCTCCCATAGATATAAGTCTTCTGAAGATATACTAAAGCATTCAATGAGATCATTGCAAACTAAATATACATGTACAATACTTATCCTAGTCTAACTTTGTAGTAAATTGAAATAGAAGGTGGGGTTCTAAATCTTTGTTTATCACAAACCCTTTTGTTTAATTGTTTCCTATATCTTCCTCCATTGGATGGAATATTTCTTTTGCAAATTTAACTAATAACATACCATTCTAAGTTTCACATAGAACATTTCCATTGTCTTAAAGTAGGTCAAGATTTCCTCATATTGTAGATTCAATTCCTTAAAAAATGCATTGAAGCATGCCAATGAGATCATTGCAAAGGAAATATCCATGCACGGTGACAATGGTTCACCTTTTGTAGTGAAAGAAAAGGTGAGGTTCTTCATACTTCATTATATCAAGCCTGTGGTTTTATTTCTTTTTGCTTACTATTTCAAAATTCACATAATATTGTGTCTATACATACATTAGAGTGATGCAAGTAGAACCAAATAGATATCTTTTAGATATTTCTTCTAATATCCACGATCGTTCTAATGAGAGAGCAACAGGAGGATTGACTGTGATATTAACTAGAGACAATCTTAATAGGGATTTTTTTTTGACGAAGTATGGAATATTTTCATGCTCAAGGAGGGAATTTCTATTATAATAATGGGAGAAAGGATGATATGGGGGTGTTAATGCAATTAAAGCATCTTGCAAGAGGTAGAATCCCAACCCACTTCTTGATTTGGATAATAATTTTATACTTAATGGGAATATATATCACATTTCTCCGTCATCACTACATTGGCTAGCATTTTTTCACATGGATAATGTAAAAGTTCCATATATATGTGAAGTTGAATTGATAGAGTATTTTGGTCGATTTTCAAATTTGGACAAATTGTAACAAATGAAAAGAAATTCATCTAAATATATGAGAATATATCTATATTGATAGAAAACCATCAACTTTGGAAATGTTTCAGTATTTATAAATATTCACACCCAAATACCATGAATATAAAAAACAAATTTTTGTTTGAGGAAATTGAAGGAAATCAAATTTTGGTTTGTGTATTGAGAACGAAAACTCTAGGAGCAAAATTATTGATAGGCTATATTTTGAGTAGAGTATAATTTTTCCTTATTTGAATTGTTACACCACATGTATTTATTTATTGATAGGCTATGTATTTGTCTTTATTTTGTATTTTCCTTCAACCTGGACAAAAGGTTCCACTCAAGCCATATGCCCTTCCAACATTGGCAAGCTTTGTTTTGCACTCTATTTCCGTGTCTAACTTCCTTCCCTTCATTGTATGATATTTGTTGTTTGCGAGCTCCATTTTTATTTTGTTTCATTTTTAGACACAAGCCTATGTTCATATCTTTGATTGCTCTTGTGAAAGTAATATTTAAGGATTGTTTCTATGTTGTATTTTGGCAAGCTCCTTGATCTCCAAATCTCAATTGAAAACATATAACTTTATTTCACAAGTTAGGCCAATATAGAACACTATCATCATCATAGGGTAATCTATTACCACAATTGGATCCATTTGGTTACCCCATATTTAAGGACTTTCAATATATAGAAAATATCTCCACATGTATATAATAAATATCCTATCATGGCTACCCATGTTATGCTAGTGTTTACAAGCATATAATATTGTTTGTTTTTTTGTCAGTTCAACATTGCTAAGGCTACATCATGGTCATATCCAAGAATAACACCCAAATAAGGCAGATAATTGAACCGATGACTTAACATCTAAGAGTGCCTTAACAACGAACTTGATAATCATTTATCGAAGACCCCATGGAAAATATTGTTTGTTTATACTTATCAAATTATCATTTAATTTGATGTTGAGCCTCATTGTGTAGTTCTTGGGAACATGTGAATTGTAAAGGTTTTTCGAAGGAATTCAAGTGTTTGAGCATTGGTTTTTGATTAACATCCAAGATAATATTTAAATCTCAGGTTGATTCCTATTACTCCTATTACTCCTATTATAAGTAACTTTAAGATGAAAACCATTGGGTTATAACATGAGGGTTATGTATCATAAGTCATTTGATCAAATATCCCAATTTATATGATAACCTTAAATTGAGTATTCTTATGAAATTTTGTCATTTTTTTCTAATTATCATGTCAAGGGTCAAAAAATGTCAAACCATATTGAGCATATGAATTCATTAATTGATACCTAATATATATATATATATATATATATATATATATATATATATATATATATATATATATATAGATCTAAAGTCTAATGAGACCAATAAGATAAACTTTCCACATGGACCGATGTAATCATGTCATGTGTATGCAAATAAGTCCCAAGTTAAAAACACCTTATCATGTTTTCCAGGTAAATATATGGTCAAGTGACATAAGAAGGTACACTTTGGTCCACAATCCAACTCAAAATTTGGGCACTCTTCTAAAGTAGGTGTTTAACCTTCTTAAATGTGATTTAAAGCCACTTGGAATTGGATAATAATATCCTCTAAATAGGGATAACACTCTTTTGTGTGAGTGGAAAATTGCTTGTGAAATATGTTGAAGGGTCCACATTAATCCTCTAAGGGTGAAACATGCCTCCAAATATGCAAAGTGCCTTAAACAACATGTACTAACACCCAAAGGAACCTCAATAGTGAGATATATCTTAAAATACGTATAAGTGCCACCAGATTTGTAGAAACTCCTCCAAATATATGGCATACCTTATTTTGTCATCTGAATAGTGCTCAAAGTGAATTTTATCCCTATTCTATGCTATCATTCTACTATCTTGATCAACCATAAGTAATGCCTAGGCTAAGATCAAACTTAAATGTGTTCTCCAAGATTTTTCTCATGACTTGCAATTATCATTAATCTCCAAGAAGTTAACACCCCATCCACTATGCTTTTTGAGACAAGAATGCCTGTGGAAATACAAAAATAATCATCATTATCAAGTGGTAACAATGGATAAGTACATCATTGTGAGTTCAAGGTAAACCTACCAATTTATACATTGGTGTACCAAAAAATATGATGATTTTTGGTGCAGTAGATAAGAATGGCATTGACATTAATGGCTTATTTTTTAATATAAATTATCTTTATTTATCTGTTAATATTATTAGGATGGAAACCCTGATAGTTGGCTCATTTGGTCAAGTTCATGTTGTTAAAGTTTTGTGCCAATGGGAAGTCACATGGTTAACTCTCCTCAACATCCTCTAGGTTAGGCCTACCATAATTAACATAAGTAAGTGTGACATAGATGGTCATTATCCACGACAATAGATATGGACTTGGCAGGCATTCAGTAGCAATATGAGGAGACATGTTAAAAACAATATGAGAAGAACAAATTCACCCAAAGGAACATAAACAACATAAATGCCAAAGGAAAAAGAAAAGAATGAATGTAGTTCAAAAAAGCGAGAGGAAACAATGCCAGAATGACATTCAAAGACTCTTTGATTTGTTTGCTCTGACTCTTTTGTTTCTTTTTGGTTCCACAGGTATTCGATACCTTTAGTCTTCTTGTTCAGTGCTAGATGTGGTTTAGTTTTCACTGCCTTGTCAATTTATTAAGTTTCTTGGTTTCATCTGTTGGCTACCTGTGTAGCTTTTGTTTGCTCCTGGTTTTGGCATCAATGGGTCTACTTCCCAACATTATATGTAGCTTCTTTTGTTTCCATTAATGAGAGTTGTTGTTATTTTCTTCTGAAAAAGAAAATGACATTGGAAGAGACAAAGGGAGATCAACTGGTGTCTTGCAACACAATTGCCCAACACATTTGTTGAAAGGACACTGATAGATGTTCAAATTACAAAAATTTAAATAAAATTGTACTATGTGGAATGGTACCGTCTCATAAGAAATTAGTTTTTTCTTTTTTTCTTTTTCTTTTCGTAATTATTTTAGGGGTTTTTAAGAAATTTGGATAATATGTTTTTATAAAATTTGTTTTAATAGGAATTTGTTATAATCATAAATTTGATTTATGAATTCTATACCATTCAAATATACCAAATATTTTTTATGAAATTAAATTCATTTTTATATTTAAAAATAAATTTTAAATTATATTTTTTTACAAAAAAAAACACTCTTTAAAATAAAAGAGTTATTAATATGTTTATACTAGTATTATCATAACATTGTAAATCACATAAAATGTACACGAGAGATTCTTTACAACTCAGTATGGGAGAGATGTCACATAATGTTGAATTTAAAAATAATAAAAATAATACTTTAAAGTAACAAATTTAAAATAGCAATAAAAAAACAAATTGCACCTTAATTTTACATAACTTTATATAGAGATATAAAGTAACTAAAAGTAGAAAATAAAAAATAATTTACCTTTAAGTATGAGGAATAAATGTAATTTTTTCACTACTTAATATAGAATTGATAAGAAATAGTATTATTGATATTACATGATGTGTGATACATTCTACATTTAATTTACATGTAATATTTAAATAAAAAATATTGATAACAAAATATATTTTACCATCAACCATAAGTAAAGTACTTCAATATCCATATTAAATAACATAATTTTATATCTATTTTATATAGAGAAAAATAAATTAATTTAAATTAAAAAAGTTGTTATATTTTCACTTTGCTTATCCATGGAGACGTGTAATTTATTTCATTTTTAATATGGAGTTGATATATAAAATTTTAAAAATATCAATAACAAAAAAAATGTTTAATGTGGGTTATAAATAAAATATTCAATTTTCAAATTCAGTAAAATATTTTTACTTGAAACATATATACAAAGATTGAAAGAAATTGATATGTAATATTTTAGAAAACATTGATAATAAAAATAATTAAAAGTAATGCTTAATATGGATTTGATATACATGTATTATTTTAGAAAATATTAATTATAAAAATAAATAAATGGATGCATATAGGATAAAACATGAGGGCCATGTTTTAACATTTTAATATGGAGGTCCACCTGGTCTTGGATAGATGGTGATCCGGTGATTTGTTAAGGCGATGCGAAGTCACCGGTTCAATTCCCCACCGCGATCGGGGGTGATATATCGGACATGATAAAGATGTAGTCCTACTAAGTTTATAAAAAAACATTTTAATATGAAGAATGTGAATTATAAATAAAATATTTCAATGTCAACTACATATATATTATACCAGCCTAGATTCATTTTAACGTCGTATCTATGAAAGAGAAATCTCAAAAGAGTTAAGATGGATCTAAAATAGTATATATATTTTACAGATAAAAGAGACAAAAAAATTACCAACTACATACAAAATAAAAAAAAACCTTCATAATTACAAATAATTACCAATATAACAGATTCCATGAATAAACAAAACAATGTTTGAGAACCAAAATGCCTTAAGTTGAATATTGTATGTACTTATAAATTTATTTCATTACCACAAGGAAGATAAGGAGCATAACTCTACTCACAATTCATAATATGAATAATTCGGGCTTGATTGACATGCTCAAGAACACAACTGCGGCAACAATAATTACGCCGAAGGAGTTTTTCACTGTGGAGTTTGGGTGGGAAAACACTGTTCACTCAAACCTATAGAATGTCTTCATTTTCGTCTTCCTCTGTGCAATTAAAATTTGACATTTGGCTTTGTCACTGTTTTCCTCCGTTTTCTTGTGTTCCCAACTTTCCACTCTGCATGTAAATGTAACAAGTTTCTCCTCGCCCATCCCTTAATCCCTGAAATTTGAATCCCTCGTCATCATCAATGGCCCAAAACAGTGACAACTACCACTTCCATGAGTGACAACTTTGTGTACACGTGGAAATTCGTACACGTGGTGCTCGAAGATAGTGCAGATGGACATGTTGGAAGAGTTGGATAACAAGGGGAATTAAGAGTCTTTCCAGGATTCCGATTCTATCCAACCGAAGAGGAATTGGTTGGTTTCTATCTCAAGAAACGAATCGAAGGCGTTCACCATCTGAATTTCGATATGATTATCCAACCTTAGACTTGTAACAATATGATCCCTGGGAGTTACCAGGTACTTCAATCTCTTTTTCTTCACTGGTCTCAATTTGAGAAGAGTTTTTCAAGCAATATAAATTGACGTAGTAATCTTGCAGGTTTGGCTAATGATGCTGGGGAGAGGCAGTGGTTCTTCTTCGTTCCCATAAATAATAGGAAATTCCCTCGGCTTAGCAGATTGACGGTCTTTGGTTACTGGAAGGCAACGGGTTCAGACATAACAGTTCATAACGAGCTGCCCCAGTGCCTCGGTTTCAAGAAAATTCTCGTGCTTTATAAAGGAAAGGCCCCACTTGGGCAAAGGACATTGAAATATGAAATGAATCTTTCATATTTCTGGTGGAATATGAAATGATTTGGCTCAGATTTCAAATTTACGCAGTATAATATTGTTTTAGATCTCATTTGTGTCGTAATCCCTTTGCAAATCCAATAGTGCTTTCAGATTTTCCATTGGTAGTGAAAATAAAACATAATCAATCTAAAAAATTCACGGCCTTTCTAATTACACTGAGGCATTTTTCATTGTGAGGTTGGGGTGGGAAATAATATTCACCCAACCAATATAATGTCTTCATTTTCGTTGTCCTCCTTGCAATTAAAATTTGACACATGGCTTTGTCACTGTTTGCCTCCATCACTAGTTACCTCCAAGATTTGTCACCGTTTGCTTGCCACGACCATCCCGATTTGCTGCAACGCTCGTTCTTCCCACCATAATTTCGTTCAGCGCCTCTTTAACGATCTTCTCCCACTGGTTGTCCAATGCTGGTTGCCTCGTCCAATAGTAATATGCTCAGATTCTTTTGAAATCCCTCGCTATTGCAATCAACTGCTTTTCCCCTCCTGATAATTGCAGTCCTCTGTCTCCCCAGTTTGCTTCGTATCCCTGACCCAAAAAGAGCTGCACAGTTTCACTGTCCCGACTCAGTGTCTTAATTTATTACATAAACAATATCTTTCAATTTCAGCGAATTCATTATTCCTAATTTATTACATAAGCATGAATATGTTTTTAATTGGTGGTGAACTAATTTCTTCCGTCCGGCCGTACACCCGGAATGGCTACCTACTTCCAGGAACCGTACCTGAGATAGAGGCGCCCTGCATTCGGAAATATTCAAGATATTTCAGATTGATTTCCATCAAGGCGGCATAACAGCGAGCGAGACCTCCGATAGTCATGGCGGTACTGTTTGTTCCCCGCTAACCCTTTCCCGCTGAACTGGGTATTCCGTGGTATCCGACCTATGTATCCGTACCCGGCCCTCTGTATCTGACCCTCCTATCCGAAACCCGTCCTGTCCTGCCGTAATGTCGTACGTCGTATACTGGGCTAAGTTCCGGATCTCCCGTCTGTCCCTCTGCAGCGAACGCCACTGTCATTCTGTCTGTCACTTTTAAGCTAAGCTCCTCTCCATTAATTCCATATATGAACAAGGTTTTCATTATATACAATATTTCACCACTATATATCCCCTAGCTTCACCCGCCTCCAACCCATTCCTTAGCTGTCTGCTCCTGCCCCGATCGACTTTACTTCCCAGCCGGCCAACCACTTGGTCGTTTCCCATTTGCCCGTTTTATGTGCAGGCAAGAGTGAATTGATGAAGTTTATAAGAAACCCCTATCTCTGTTTCTGGAAACATACCCCAAATTCTATTATTCGCCGTATTTTGTTAGAACAATTGAAGTATTTGTTAGAAATCTGCAGTTTCTAAATCTTAATGTGACCCGATTAATTAAGTCATAAATAAATCATTCTATAATTGAAGCATTAAAGCGTTAAAAGCATTAAAGCATTAAAGCATTAAAGCATGCATTAAAGCATTAAAGCGTTGAATTGGTATATGATGGACGTACCAGATTAAGAGTTAAATGATATATATAAAGGATTGGGTCCTCTCTCTCCCTACAAGAGTTGTATTCTTCTCCATCAAGAAACACATAAGGAAGTGAGGGCAAGAGGAGAGAAACCGAATTCTGAGAAGAAGACAGAAGACAGAAGACAGAACAGAAGACAGAAGACAGAAGATGGCAGCCATTACATCTTCTGCTGTTAGTCAAGGTATGTCATCTTAAACAACATATTAAGTTCTGAATGTGAAATATTTGGTGTTGATGATCTTTGGGCTGTTGATGGAAATTTTACATTTGGTATCAGAGCTATGATCAATAACTGAATATTTCCTATGATTGTAATTGATCTGTTCTGTGCTTTACTCATGTGATTGAGCCTTCGGGAAATTGTGGGGGTTTCATGAAATGATCACGAAACAAATCCTGCGCATGCTTCACAACGCCCATCGTGGGTTAAGAGTGATTGCCCTTTGCTTATACTCTGGTTTCGAGATTAAATACCTCTTGCTGGCTATATAATCATGCTTTGTTGGATTGTTTTCTACTGATCGAGATTAATCTTTTAATCAAGAGCTCATATTTCTCATCTACGACATTCCCATTTGGCGTCACTAACAGAGTTCTGGGAATAATGGGTATTTTTAAGTGATCATTGCTTCCTGAGTTTTGTGTACTTGGGGCAATTTGAGTCGGACTTCATTCCAGTATCTGAAGCATGCATCAGGGATGAGTTTTGATCCGTGGAATCATTAGACTCGCACATAACGTTGCTGTGCGAAATCAGTGTTTTGAAGCATGGATCATAACACGACTACGTTTCTCAGTAATTGGATCTCGAACCTAGATTATGAGTCCAATTTTTATAGGACTGTTTTATATGTGCGAAGCTTGTTAAACACACATTACAGGGTGATTTATTTATTTTATCCTATAAATTTAAAAGTGTGATATGACGCCCAATCAAATTGGAAATCCAATCTGTTGTTTGAATGAACCGTTCATGTGAAAATCCAGACCTTCGTAGAGACAGTCAATATCAATCATAGTCTCTACCCTAAAGACAAATTTCTTTTTGCCCTTTCGCATTCTGAACGGAGCTTCCGAAGGGCTTTGGCGCTTGTGGTCTAGGCATTATCTGTTGTTTACATTGTTTAACTAGATATGCGTTCGTGTCATGGTACTCTTCCCATCATCGTGGTATTCGTAGGAGCTTGTTAATACCATTTCAAAGGCTATCTTCCTGCCTTGACTCCTATGGACGCATTTGAATTATTAGCTGGAGACTTTTATTTGCACGTAGGACATGCATACTTTTCGTTGCTTGTTCGGAATTTACATTCATGTTCAAATGAGTATTATGCTGTAATATTGCATTTAAAGACCACATCCCTATTCCCGAACAATTGCTTGTCTCATTTACATGCATGCGTGAACAATAATGTGAAAACACTTAAAGGGGTCCGTAGTAAAATGAAAATAAAATGTATGATCCTCGGAGACCACGTAACTATGGACAGAGATATTTGGTTTGAATTCCTTGTTACTATTCATATGGGCGTCTTCCCTTCAATCCAGATTGAAATTATTGACACATTTATTTTGATCATGAAGGATTAAATATTTGAAGAGTTTTGATGATGAAACGTTGACTTTACACGAAAGTGTATGCTTGCATTATAGTTTTGCAGTGTTTACAAATTAATGAAGAGAAAAATAATGTGACGCGTAGCAGGGACAAATATTTGAAAGTGTGCATTCTTTAATTGTCTGTGCATGCATGGTTTCAATGCCAAAAAGAATTAATGGTAAGCGTAAGTTTTTAGAAATGCATGATCTGAATATTTGAAGTATGAAATAAAGGGGTTTCAATTGGGTTAAGTTTCGTGCATCATTTATTGTTTTGGCTTTGCACGATTAAAGTTTACTGGTACAAAATAATTGTTTGAAATTTGGGCATAAAAGTAATTGCTCTATGACTGATTGTTTTGCATAAGGTATGTGTTTATGCACATGAGATTTATGATTTTGTTAATCACCAAAGTGGTCAAAATCAGAATAATCATTTAGTGCATAAGTGACATAATGATTATTGATAGAAATTGCCAGTTATAATAATACCAATTAAGAACTGGCGTCACTAATGATAGAACCTGAGAACTTACCCAAAGGAAAGTCTTGTTCTATAACTAGTTGACATGATGAGGTTTAATAGATATTTTGATTAAATAAATATTGATCATCCAAAGATGTCAGTTCTATTTAATTGAATATATTTATTACCTACTTATGTTTGGTATTTAATTATGTTAAGTATAAGATAGTATCTACCCAAAGGAGTGCTATATTATACTATTATGCCTACATCTGAATCGCGTTAGTTATGAGCTAATAGTTATTTCATTTTGCAGGAGTTTCCATGAATACACATGCTTCATCTGTTACATTGTTCACTGGTGTTAATTTTTCTGAATGGAGTGAACAAGTCAATTTCCATTTAGGTGCTCAGGATCTTGACTTGGCACTCCTTGAGGATAAACCTGCTGCTCTTACAAAAGATAGTACTGAGGCAGAAAAATCACACCATAAAGCATGGGAACGCAGTAACAGATTGAGCCTTATGTTTATTAAGATGACTGTTGCTAACAACATCAAGTCAACAATTCCACAAATAGAAAGTGCTAAGGAATATATGCAGTCTGTGGAAGAGCGTTTTCGTTCAGCTGATAAGTCACTCGCTGGCACTCTTATGGCAGAACTCACGACCATGAAGTTTGATGGGTCGCGAACTATGCAAGAGCACATTATAGAGATGACTAATCTTGCAGCAAGGTTAAACTCCCTGGGACTTACAGTAGAGGATTCTTTTCTTGTCCAGTTTATCCTGAACTCGCTACCTTCTGAATATGGACCTTTTCAGATTAACTATAACACTATAAAGGATAAATGGAATGTTAATGAATTGGCCAGTAGACTTGTTCAGGAAGAAGGACGGTTGAAAAATCAAGTGAATCACTCAGTAAGTTTTGCGAGTAATAAAGCTGGTAAAGAAAAGAAAGGAAAATCAAGTCATTTCAAGAAGAAAAAGGCACCTGCTAAGAATGGGCAGGATAAGGAAAAGAAGGAACTAAAGGATGTTCAATGTCATTTCTGTAAAAAGAAAGGACATTATCAAAGTGACTGTCCGAAAAGGAAAGCTTGGTTCGAAAAGAGAGGTAATTATCTATCTTTCGTATGTTTTGAATCAAATTTAATTGAAGTTCCCATTAATACATGGTGGCTTGATATTGGTGCTACAACTCACGTTTCCAATAATATGCAGGGATTTCGTATGATCCGAACCATAAATCCAAATGAAGATCGTTTTCTCTTTATGGGAAACGGAATGAAATCTTCAATTAAAGGCATTGGGACTTATCGTCTAATTCTAGAAAGTGGATATGTATTAGACTTATACAGTACCCTTTATGTACCTTCATTATCTAGAAACCTTATTTCCGCAAGTAAATTGGATATTTCTGGTTTTAGGTGTGTGATTGGATCTGGTTGTTTTGATTTATATAAGAATACTGATAATGTTGGTTCTGGTATTCTAATTGATGGTTTATATAAATTGAAACTGAATGACACTTATGCGAATTCCTTGTTGAATGTAGTAAATAATGTTGGATGTAAACGTAGCAGGTTGAATGAAAATTCTGCTTTCTTGTGGCATAAACGACTAGGTCATATATCCAAAGAAAGAATGATGAGATTAGTAAGTAATGAAATTTTGTCAAATTTGGACTTTAGTGATCTAGAATTATGTGTGGATTGTATTAAAGGTAAACAAACCAAACATAATAAGAAAGGAGCCACTAGAAGCAGCTAGCTTCTTGAAATAATACACATTGATATTTGCGGACCTATGGACACTCCAGCCTTTAATGGAGAAAAGTATTTCATCACTTTCATTGACGATTTTTCCCGTTATGGTTATGTCTATTTGCTTCATGAAAAATCTCAATCTGTGAATGTCCTTGAGACATTTGTAAAGGAAGTTGAGAGGCAATTAGATAAAAAGGTGAAAATCATAAGGTCTGATAGAGGTGGTGAATATTATGATGAGTCAGGCCAGTGTCCAGGTCTATTTGCAAAATTCCTCGAAAGTCATGGCATATGTGCACAATACACAATTGTAGAAACTGGTAATGCAAGATTCATTAAGAATGGTGAAGTCAGTGGGAGTACTAGAAGAGAAATAGTAGAAATAAAGGAAACAAGGGTAAATGTTACATTGCCTAGAATAGTTCCTTCATCTACTATTACTCCAAATGTTGTTCCAGCTGTTGTAGAACAGCATGATGATAATGAACAACATATAAATGAAGAAGTACTTCCTGAAGGAAATGACTTACATAATACTGATATGCATGAACCACAACAAGTAGCATTAAGAAGACCTCAAAGAAATCGTAGGTCAGCTATTTCTGATGATTATGTGGTTTATATGCAAGAATCAGATTATGATATTGGAATCAATAAGGATCCACAATTCATGCATTATGGTTGCAGAACTTTATTTCAGGACTTGCGGTTGTCGACACCATTAGCAAGCCGCTGAAAATTTATTGTGATAACTGTGCAACAGTATTTTTCTCAAAGAACGACAAGTACTCTAAAGGTGCTAAACACATAGATCTGAAGTATCTTGTTGTGAAAGATGAGGTTCAGAAACAAAGAGTGTCAATCATGCACATCAGGACAGAACTTATGATTGCAGACCCTTTGACGAAAGGGTTACAACCAAGAAAATTTAAGGAACATGTTCAAAGAATGGGTCTTGGTTGTATTAATAATAATTGATGTGTGACATTCTGAGCTCTTTTATGTGTTTCTGATATACAATTATGTGTCTCTTGTTTTAATGTAGTAGTACGTAACTTTAAACAAGAAAGAGTCTTATAAAGATATTATGTTTAATCATTATGATATAAGACATTATGTGGACCATTATGCTGTTTTATATAAATTATGAATATGAATTGATGGATTGCTGGTATTGTAGTATATGGAAGGGAATGCACTGAATTAATAGTGCACAACCGCCATAACTCTCAGCAATTTATCATAGTATGATGTTCAACGCTTAATATTATGAATAGTCGGGTCAAGTGGGAGAATGTTAGAAATCTGCAGTTTCTAAATCTTAATGTGACCCGATTAATTAAGTCATAAATAAATCATTCTATAATTGAAGCATTAAAGCGTTAAAAGCATTAAAGCATTAAAGCATGCATTAAAGCATTAAAGCGTTGAATTGGTATATGATGGACGTACCAGATTAAGAGTTAAATGATATATATAAAGGATTGGGTCCTCTCTCTCCCTACAAGAGTTGTATTCTTCTCCATCAAGAAACACATAAGGAAGTGAGGGCAAGAGGAGAGAAACCGAATTCTGAGAAGAAGACAGAAGACAGAAGACAGAACAGAAGACAGAAGACAGAAGATGGCAGCCATTACATCTTCTGCTGTTAGTCAAGGTATGTCATCTTAAACAACATATTAAGTTCTGAATGTGAAATATTTGGTGTTGATGATCTTTGGGTTGTTGATGGAAATTTTACAGTATTTACCTAATGAAGTCGTGAGCATTTGAAACCTTTGCAACTTCGATCAATTCCACCTCGGTTGCATTCTCTTTTTCGTAAAGAATGTTGTCTCAAATGCTTCTAGTGAACAGGGTGGGTTCCTGACCTACCAGAGTTATAAGTCTTCTCAGACTCTTCAGGTTGAACGTCATGATGTTTATGCCATCGATCCTCACCATCCATTTTAATGGGTAGTAGAATCTCTTGATTAATCCAATGATGGTTGACTTTCCCTATCCACTTAATTTGTTGAACGAATAGTTCTTGAAGATGATCACATTTGGACGAGATGGGTAAGTAAAGTCCACGTTTCTCAAATCCACGCTCCCTTCTATCTTATCCACGATCTTTCCCTTCTCATCGTCTGGATTTATGTGGATCTCTCTGTCCAGGATGCCGAACATGGATTTGACTGTATCAAATCCTTTAACGATGTCACTGCTCATACTCTGTGTCTGCTATCACTTGTGCTCATCAACATGAAGAATGTTGGAAAAAGAGCTTTGGAGGTGATATATCCTGGAGTTGTCTATAATGCGACTTTTTGGAGATTCCGGTGACGGAATCCGGCAGAAGAAATTGAGGTTAAATCTTGATTTGTTGCAGTTAAAATGGTTTTTTAACTGTATATTTGGATTCAGCACCCTAAAAAACCCCTGGGACGCTTTGATCGTGTAGAAACTAGCTATCAAACTTGCCATTCCAATAAATTGCTGCCAGATTTTGACCAGAAAAACCCACCAGAAAGGCTTTCAAAAAGTCGCATTATAGACAACTGCATATATCCTTTGAAAACAAGGTGCCCTCCATACCAAAAATCCAAGGTCGTACTGCATGTTGTTAGACATTGAGAAATTCCCAGTACTATTCCTTCAAACAAAGATTGTTTGAAATTGTCTCTTTGAGGGCCTTCTTATGTATTTTCGAAGAGACGAAGAATCTTGTCATGTGAAGAGAAGGCACTAATAGTGATGGTTAGCAATAACCTCTTCCTCTAGTTGACTACCCTTGATATTGAGATTTTTGAGCCTTCAGAGACATGGTCTTCAACATAACCTTTTTGGTGTAACAACATAAAGATAAAATTGCAGACGCTCAAAAATATATTATATTATGCAGGAACAAATTCCTCGAATGGAGAATCACAACCATAGACAAGTAGGAATGAATTATTTCTAACTCCCCCCCTTAATGACTACTTGTCATGATAGTCAAATCCACCACCATCAGGCGAATTGCATGTACAGAACCTCCAAAACACAATCTGCCTCCCTCAGAGAGATCCACAACTTCTCCGATCTGCCTCCTCTCGCAAATCGTCAAACGAAGATGAGGATTCCCGCGGATCCCCTTGAAGGTGAATTGGTGCGATCTCGAGCGAAAAACCCATGCCCATATTAAATTGGAAACTCTTTCACGATTTTTCATTTTTCCGTAAAATTCTGCTCCAGTCTGTTATTTTGGCACGGTGGCACAATTAATGGCCTAACAGACGTGCCAGTTGCGCTTCCTGGCGCTACTGTCAGCGCGAAAAGTGCGCCAATCCCCTTCTACTCAGAAAATTAAAAATCATCTGAGTCCGAGCCAGGTGTTCTGCAGTCCACCTGCTCAATTGAGCACAAAGCTCTCGTGTACACGCGGCCACAAAGGCACCTCAAGCCACAGAGGCGATTCTGCCACAAAGGCAAGCACTTCAGCCACAAAGACTCTATAGATGGTTTCTGGCTCACCACCAACCCTCACTTTACAATGACAAAAGATGGTTTCAGGCTGACCATAAACCATTACAAAGTGGTTTTGAGATCACCACGAACTTTCAGATGTCTTTAAAACTTACATTTCGTTCCACATTTTGGAGTTTCTGGGTACATACAATGACCATTACAACAACTGGACTTGCTTATAACATGCTAGGGAGTCTATTCCACAAACCACACTAATTCAAACAAACATCTACTTTGTTGTCCACCACAAACGTTGTTGCTGCTTCATTACGTCATCTTCTCCTACATCCTGGGCATCCTTATCTGTTCAAATAACTTCTTGGAACTCTATGCTTAACCTGTCATTCATTAGAGTTGCAAATTCTAACAAAATAACTTTGCCTACATTGAGTTAGCTAGGCTCAATAATATATAAACATGATTCCAAGAAAATACAACATAAACTCTTCAAATTTAATTTCTCTATCTCCGTCCAAAGATGATTATTTCCCAAACATAACAGCAACTATTTTCCACCTACGATACCTGTGAGGGGTCTACTGATAAAGAAACAGATTGACGACTTTTCACCTGGGTTCAAGACAGTGCATTCAAACCCTGATGATCCAGATATAGGCACACAGCCACACGAAGAGAACACAATTTTCCCTTCAAGAGTAATAATCCAGGACTCCACGGTCCAATCCTCCGTCGCGTTTCAATATCCACTCCCCTGGCAACATAATGCCACTTCCCCTGCTCACAGTATCAAGGCTTGGTAACTGCTTCCAAGCATGCTGCCTCATACTCGCTGACGTACTGCAACAACTAAGATCCATTGTCCAGCTAATCTCCTTGCAATTGAACATGCAGGCTTGTCTCCACAATCTATACACCGGACACATACAAACTTGATCATCCTCCAATTTTTGACATAACTGTCATGTCTTCTCATATCTGGTAATAAATCATTCCTGCAAATAGATTTGTCTATTGTTGGAATGGCAAATTCCAACATAGATTTACACTGGTGACACTAGTTTGCCAGGCTAAATGTCACAACAATCTAATTCTTTTAACCAGATTTACATAAATGCATTTACATGTTAAGTTGATCAGTTCTCAACATGAAGCAGAATAACTTACGAAGACAATTTATTTCATCAAAGGAGATATGTTGAAACTTTTAGTTTCATCTTTACCCAATATAGAAACATAATCACATCAAGGCTTCCACACCTGCAGAAGACCCAACAAACCTCCATACACAGACTCCATTGGTCAACACCATTGGAAATCCAATCCTCTTTCGCTTTCAACTCGACACAAAATTCACAAGCAATTATGGATTTGTTTTTAATATGCCCAAGCATAAACTACTTTACACTTAGCTGGCACTCTTGCAGAAACTTGCTTTGAACCAACCCGTCGCCCTGCATGACTTGTAGCTACACCACAGAAAACGATGCATGTCATGGTTCCCAAAAAAAAATACTGGAGATCCACAATCGAAATACTGCTTCCCATCACAGCCTGCCATCGCCACATGCAACATGTTTCCATGTTTCTTCTCTTATCCAGGCCATCGTAAATCAGCATGACTCGTTCTGTGTAGCCTTTTCCCTGGCGATACAGGTCGCAACGGGATGATTGGACATCGTATGCTGCAATTTCACGACCATAATAATCTGCTAAAATTGCCAGCTCAATGGCACCACCCCATTTTTAAGAATCCAGTATCCATGCACAATACTCTTCATTTGACTTTCCCAAGAATGCCTCATTATAATGCACAATATCACTTCCAACTACTGTGGCAATTACCTGTCTCAATTCTGAAGATTTGTTCTTGTCGTTTTCCATTACATAACCAACTGCATTGAAGAGACAACTGTTGTCTGCTGGAATGACTCTTTTCACAACCACTCCTTCATCCATTTTGTAAAAAAAATAATCCTGAAAGCACAGGAGCCAAAAAAATTCAGAATGGTAATTCACAAACAATATTGAGCATGGGCGCTTACATCTCTTGCGCTTCCACTTCCAACTATGTACATTTCATTGAATCCTCTACCTATTGGAATGTTGCGGGAATATATAGCAGAGCATCCAGGTTCAAACCGGAACCTCCTCTCAAGGCAAGAGAGCCATAGATTTCTTCAAACGATAAATCGACTACGGCCTTGCTGCCACGTGATCTCTATTGCGACCACCTACAACCTCGACCAACAGCTCTTCAGGCTCAGCCACCCTAACTACGAGCTTGTGCACAGATCAGCTCACCACGTTCTGGTTTGCACGCGGCAGGACCACAGTCTTATAGCCCTCCGCACCGCACTGTACATAACACCCAGCCAGGACACCGGCAATGCCAAAGCGAGGGAGCTCATCTGCCGAGATATCAATTAAATCACTGCAAAAAATAAATGAACTCCACAGTCCTCCAACCATTCGACTCATCGCCCCAAATCGATGATGATGAGTCCACACTCCGCAAAAAAAAAAATCCGCCATTCTGCACTCGTTATTTCTCCACATCTGATGTGTTTTACAAGTTTTCCTTTCAATCCCAACAGAAGCCAAACAATGTAGTATATCTCACCAGTTCTCTGCAACAGGCTCAACAAACAGCGACTACATTAACAAGCAGCGAGTCGATCTAGCTCATATTCGTAGTGGGGGAATTTAACTGAAGGATTCGTACGGGGTCGCAGCATTTCTCTTTTCCAAACCGGTTGAACTGAAGGCCGTGCCGCCCCCTTGGCTATTTCGGCGAGAGCATTCATGAACTGAACGAAGCCACCAGCATTACTCACCGTGTGATTGACACGCATGGCAAATATGAAACCTCCGCCTCTCAGGCGCGTCCCCTGAATATGAATGACACGTATGCAATCCTCTGGAATTCTACAGCACCAGAACCAAAGTCTTGCCAGACGCACCAATAATCACGCAGATCCGATCAGATTTAGGCTCAGCCTTTCGTCTCCTTCAACCATGAGAGGAAAAAAAAAGGAATTTCTCTGTCGAATGCCTCTGCACTTTCCACGCAGCTGCACTTTCGCCTTTCATTCACGGTCCAGCTCCACGCAGTTAACGCAACAACGAGTATTCAAGCAGTTGCTCCTCAGGTAGGCAGCGCTCCTCAGATGGACAAACCCAAAACAAAATAAACTGCAAACAAACTCTTTATCTGCTATTTCCCTCAGCCCACGAGGGGCCGAGGCCCAGGCCCTTACGGGCTCTGAAGCTCTGATACCAAGATAAAATTGCAGACACTCAAAAATATATTCTATTATGTAGGAACAAACTCCTCAAATGGAGAATTACAACCATAGACAAGTAGGAATTAATTATTTCTAACTCATAATATTACGAGAGGTTGTGCGACTATTATTTAAATTGCAAGACACCATGCTATAATCAAACCCAACTTGAAGGCGACTACCACAACCGACACAATTTGTACAGGTAATGATATACGATCTCCGACCAGAGATCTCACCTGTATCACAAAAGCACATTCGAGCGTTCGAGCTGTTAGAAAATTGTACCACGATCAGATATGGGCTAGAAACATTCAAACTTTAAAGGTCATATACTTGCCACATTAGCCTCTGTTGCGAGTCTAGAGCACACAGTTGCACTAGAATTATTGTCCTTGTCGAACCACCCAACCTTGAAAGTAAGAATCATGGATAGCATTCGCTCAACCATTTCAATTGCAGCGCTTTAGTGCTCACTCCATCAAACAAAATCTCTCTAGCTTGGGGATCTAGAATCTCTCTATCAACGCCACAATTGTAGATTTCCCTGACCCACTTCCTCCCACCAACGCAATGATCATACTTGTGGGAATGGTTAGACAAAAGTTGCGAAATATCTTGGTCTCCGATCGAGATGGATATGCAAATTCAACATTTCTAAATTCAATTTCACCTCTAACCTCCTGCAATATTTCTCCATTTAAATCATCCGAATCAATGATGGGTTCTTTGTCAATCATCTCAAAGATGCATTTACCAACAACCCGTGCTTCTGAAAAAGATCTGAGATTCAGAAGTGCAATTCCTAGACATCTGCAAAGATATCAATTATTCCATAAATTATGTTTGAGATCCTTGGAGAAATTATAGAAGCAATCAAAAGAGAAAATTGACAGGGACAAAGAAATTACAAGCCACCCCGCAGTAGAGAAACTGAACTTATGAAAATCTTCCCTCCTATTGTGCCATGATGCATAATCAATCTACTACCATACCACGCGTTAAACACTCAAATACTGAAGGTGACTCCTCCCCTTCCTACTGCCAACCCTTTGACAAGACCTTGTTTCAGCCCAAGCTTTACAGTTCCATTGAGCGCATCGAAGAACTTGGCCATTGTCCTCTCCTCTCCAACAAAATAAATGTCTGTTCTGATCGATGACACAGTTTGCTCTGCAATATTCCCAGCTACGTTATAGGATTCATTCAACTTGAGAGAAGTCCCCACCAGAATCCGTCCATACATTAATCCTGGAATGATCAACAAGATCACGAAAGGAAATGACATTGTTTCCAGTCTCCATGTCAAGTAGAATCTCACAAAATAAGTCCCCACGAACATAGACATATTCATGATGAAGCAGGGTATCTGAAGATGGATAGGAGAATTAGTAAAACCAATTTTTAGGTTTAAAAGAGACAAAAATCATGTAGAGTGAGAACAAAAACAAAATCCTGAAGAGTGGGAACATGACAAATTAGCTGAGAGAGAGACAGACCAACATACCTTTTCAGCGAAGAATCCCTCCTTGTGCCTCAATACCGCCTTCAAATATTTTCTGCGCATCCGAGATACTTGTCTGCGCATTGTAGTAAAGTAAAAAATGTTGTGTCAATTGAGCCATATGTTTTTTTATTTAAATGCAATAAAATAATAAAAATTATATGTTAGGTTACACATATAGACATCGCTTAATTATTCTATATTTCTTTTTCATCATAATCCAATGATACAAACTTTGGCGAGATTTTTATTTTTTTATTGTTTAAAATGCATAAATGGATTCAATGCCCTTAAAAACCTCAACAACACTCAAATTGCGGAAATTACAAATCTCAAACTTGTCATTTCAACAAATCCTTGTTGGATTTCATCCAAAATTAATTGGAAACTATTCTAGAAAAATGACAAAAATAGAGAAGAGTTAAACTACACAAAATATATTGTATAATGGCATATATCTCAACATTTCAAATCCAATAGTATTGATTTCAACATTTCATATCAATGGCTTGTATTTCAACTTAGCCTATAGAGCATATGCTTTAGATCCAAAAATGTATATTCCAATATATATAACATTTATTATTTTATTATTGTATGTATAGTGTTTGTCAAATCTTCAATTCATATTTATTCATAAATGAAAAAGTAGATCTATGTGGAAAGTTAATGGAGGAGATTCAAAATAATAAGGGGAAGTGATAAAGCTAAAACCTTCAGTAAAGGAAAAGTAGCGTTAAAAGAATTTAAATTACATTCATAGTTCAATGAAGAGTGTAATGCAATAAGAGAAATATATTTAAAAGACAATAGCAAAGAGAATGTCACTTTATTCCATACAATTATGAAGAAGTGAAAAGTATAAATGTAAACATATGAGGTTGAGACAACGAGAAATGTTGAAGATGGCAAAGGAAAACTTGTAATTTTTTTGGAGGGAATTATGAAGCCCAAATGAAGGGGTAGCTAATGGTATTACATTGACTTGGTGATTATTTCAACAAAACTTTAGATGAAAATCTAGCAAAGAGAGAAACTATTCAAAATCAACACAAAGAAAAAAGCCTCCACAAAAGAGGATGAGAAAAAAGGTTAGATAATGGTATCACATTGATTCTAATCGATTTGGAAAATGAAGTGGGCATGAGATTTGGCAATGATAGTTCAAGCAAAACCTTAATCTCCAATCACAAAATAAAGATAATAGGAAGAATGGGGCCAATTAAGTACTCCAAGAACATTGAACCCTTGACAAGAGATGGAGGCTTGGAATCATTTATAAAAGGAGCTTTTGAAACACCATCATGTGTGTGTATGACAATGTCTATAGTGACTAACTCATAGTAATGGATTCCATGGAATGCTTGTCCGTTATGATGATGGACCATCGATGGAGAAGCATTTTACGATCTTTTTCATAGTTCCACCCATAAAAAGAAAAATATATATGTACAAATTCATGGTTGCACCACTTACAAGTATTTCATACAACACATTTCACAATGATGCATATAAGTGAGAATCAAGAACCCCTGTGTAAGTCCTTGTGTGTGTTTGCTTACCTCACTATTGATTATCTATGTGCTTCATCTTTGGGCTAACAATTTCTTCAAATTCATCTGGTCACTCTCGATAGTAAACACTTAAATGCAAGTTACACACTTGCACCACCCTAACCACATCACTATTACCATTGCTTGCTTGCCTTCCACATAATAAAACATCTCCCTTGACATGACCCCCTTTGATTGCAAGGACTGGAGTGGTTCTTGAGGTTTGGAGGTTAGAAAGTTCTTTCCCTTTAGTGTGGCATTGCACATCCCATAAGGAAACATCGAAGATGTAGCCTGACATGTCACACAAGGAGATAGTTTCCTTCCACATTCCTCACTCTCCTATCAACGTTCCTTTGCACCTCTTGGTGCAATTGCTAGTAATATTTATTCTTGAAATTGTAAGCAATAAGATCAACTCAAGCCCAATTAATATGTATATAATAAACTTAAAAAGTTTTGAATATATAATAACAATCAAATCAATTCCTTAAATATATAGGTAGAGTCAATTGTGATGAATACAATTTGTATTACTCAATCCCGCAAACACAATTAATATGTATATAATAAACTTGAAAAGTTTTGAATATATAATAACAATCAAATCAATTCCATAAATATATAGGTAGAGTCAATTGTGATGAATACAATTTGTGTTACCGAATCCTGCAAACCCAATTAATATGTATATAATAAACTTGAAAAGTTTTGAATATATAATAACAATCAAATCAATTCCATAAATATATAGGCAGAGTCAATTGTGATGTATACAATTTGTGTTACTGAATCGAGCCTTTCGCCTAATCTTGACAACAATATTTTGCAATTTGACAAGTTTTCCATCTAAAACTGAAATTAACTCTGTAAAATATTATTATTAATAATATATATGTAATATATATATATATATATGTGGAGAGAAATATAAATATCGTATAAATATTATTGTAAATAAAAAATAAATAGTAAAATACAATATTTTATTAAAAATTAAGTTAGTTTTATTATATTGATAGAGATACATATTATATAAATATTATTGTAAATATAAAAAATGTTTATAAATATCATTGTAATTAAAATATAAATAAGTAAGTTTAGAGGGTGAGTTAAATTGGTTGAGTCTTTGTCATTAAAGTATTTTTAGGAATGAGGTCACATGTTTCAAACTTAGTGGTTGAGGATTAGTGGTTGAAGACTCGACACTATTAGAGTCAAGCTTGGTGATTCAAACTATAAATAATATATTAAATAACGAGTTTGTTTTTCAGATTAATCACATCATGATCTTCATGATGTGACTAATGCTAAAAACAATCTTATTATCAAAATGGATCACAAAACTCTAAGATCTAGCAATCTATTAAATATTTTAATAAATTAAATTAAATTTAAATAATAAGAAGAAATATTATGTAAAATAAATTATAACCCATAATTTTTTTCAAATTATATACATTTTTCAAGTTATATATATATATATATATATATATATAATTAAAAACAAAATTTTAAAATATTTTTTAATTAATATTTATATAAACATTTATTTTATTTTTATTTATTTATTTTTTCTATATAATACTATGTAAACACCTACGGGGGATTTGAACTAGTGACCTATCCCAAGGAATGCCTTAACAGTACACCCATTCACCATCAATCCAAAACCGGGTAGGCTAATATCTATATATATATATATATAAACATTACCATAAACAAAAAAATAAAAAAATTTAATTAATATTTATATATGGTGAAAGTAATTTATTTATGTAGACTATCATGTTTATATAAATATTAATAAAAAATATTTTAATAAAAAATATAATATTATAATAGGGAATATAATATTAAAATATAATATAATATTATATATTTATATATATATATATATAAATTTTTAAATAAAAAAATATTATAAATATAATTAGAGTTTATTATTTAATTATAATACCCTATCATTACATAATTATACGTGGAATTAATACAAATATTACTAATGTATTATATAATTAATCATTCATGAATTCATATCAAAACTAAGTTCACTTTTAGTTATGTTTGCTTGCTCACGATTACGTTACGTATTTTTGGAGGCTGGATTTATTTTCACTTGTTGGGAAGCAGGGAATATTTGAGGAAAGTATGGTCATAAACGAAGCAGGGAGGCAGGGAATATTTGAGGAAAGTATGGTAATAAACGAAGCGCTCTCTCTCACCGTGTAACTAGCGGCGATGGCAATGATATGTAAGAAGGCGCGTTGAAAAGATAAGTAACTAATACCATTTCTTGAAAAAAACACAAGTATTTTATATTTTGGTAATTCCTGGAAGAAAAAGAGGTGGGTTTATCGTGCAATTTGTCTTGAAAAAAGGATGCACAAAATAATACGTACTATGTTATTTTGATAGAAAATTATTTGCATATCCATGCGATTAATAGATTTAATATTTATAATATTAGATTTAAAAAAAAAAAAATTGCATATCCATGAGATTATTAGATTTAATATCTATTATATTAGATTTATTTTAGAAAAGAATTTTTATATGGATGAAATTTATATCTATTATGCTAGATTTCTTTTAGAAAATAATATGCCTATGCATACATGAGATTATTATATTATTTTTCTTGGAAATATTTGTATGTAGAAAAGAATAATATTGTGTCAATTTCTTAAAAAAGAAAAAATTAAGTTTAAATGCAAGAAAAATAGCTACCATGTATTTGAGTTCTTGAAAAGAATACATGAAACTTTGCATCCAAGAAGATAAAGAACCCATGAAAAAGAAATGCATGTAAACTTTGTTTATGAAAAGACAAAGAAACTAAGTTATTTAATCTAAAAGATCACTGGAGATATTTGTATGATGCCTATGCATTAGATTCCTAAAGGGAAATATTGGACTCTTAAAGAGATTATGTGCTTATGTATGTAAGAATAATATCTATTATATTTGATTTTGCATGCACAAGAACAAATAAATTAGTTATTGAAAAGGAAATATGTGTTCTTGCATGGGATATCTAATAGGTCAGCGTTCTTGGAAAGAATATGTGTATATATACACATAAAAGTATGGTTGTTGTATTTCTTAAGAAAGAAATATGTTTTTACATGCAAGATTTAGTTAGCTTCCCTTGGAAAAGAAAACATGTGTTTGCATGTGATGCAGGAGCATCTGGACTTAGCCAGTAATGTGATTGTTTGTTCACATGTTGTGGTTAAAAGAGTTGAATTTCATGACCTGAGTGGTCAAAAAGTCAGTTTTAGTAGAGGGGGTTGGACCTCTCGAAGATAAGTTTTACTTCATTATTGTAATAGTTAGGAAATTACCTTATTTTAGACTAAGGCTAAGTTGTTAGCATAGGTGTGTAATAGAGCTTAAAGATAGAGATTTGATTGTTAGATTGATCAAAATAGAGATTGAGTTGTTAGTGCAGTTAGAATAGAGTATGACTCATAAAAGAAAGAAAATGTAATGGAAAAAGATTAGCTGAGTTGAGATGATAGAGGTTTGAGTGAGAGGCGAGAGTTTGAGTGTTAGAGAGGGTTTGAGATTGAGACAGAGGTCAATATATTGTTGTAATTGAGTCGAGAGGGCCAAGACTCTATAACAGATATTATATTAATGAAATTGATTCAACGTGTATTTGTAGTATTCCTGGTGTGGACTCTCGTTTACTCTGTGTATCCGCGTTCAGACAGTTAACCGGGTATTTCCTTTATTTTCATGCCTTAAACGAAAATCTCAGTGTTTAACGTATTTTCTCATAAATCGTGGTTATTTTGTGTTAAGGGTTAATTTTGTGATTAAACGCTAAAACCCTTGATTAAGTGCTTTGTTAAGTATTGAGTTAATGCACGTGGTTATATCCGAAAGGTGGGTTTTAAACAGTAAAGGTGGTTATCGGGCAGACAAAGAGCTGTAAGTGGTATTTCGGGGGAGTCACCCGATTCCACTAACCAAGTGACACGTAACACTCGATAGAGAGAGAAGACTGCTTATCAGGCTGGTATTCTCCATGCAAGTGGTTTAATCGATATCCTTGTGAACCGTTGGATCTAGCGCGCGGTTGATCGACGGTGGAGGATCAACAGACTGTTTTGTTGATTGAGTTGAGTGTTGACCGTCGGATCTGATAGTGAAGAGATCTACGGTGTGGATTGAAGTGTTGTTTATAAAGCAAAAGTCAACGTGGGACCAAAGTTTTAAATAAAAAGTGGGGACCCTCCGTGTAAAGCTAACCACGAATAGAATCTGATGAGAGCACCGGATTGGTTCTAAAGTAACCAATATTCTATCTAAAGACATAACCTTGTTTTCACCAACCTGTTGCGTCAACATGTTCTAAATTGTGTTAAAATTCTTTGAAAACTTCCATGGTTAGTATGTGCATGAGCCTAGGTTAAATATATGTATTTTCTTGAAAGTATTTGTTGTGCATTTCTTGGAAAGTTTTCATGGATTTTGTGTGAAAGAGAATTAAATTATCTAAGCCATTTTCCTTAAAAAGGGTTACCTGTGAACCTGACACAACAAAAGAATAACTAATTTTCCAGATGTTTGGAAAAAAGATGTGTATTCACATACACAAAAGTTTAGTTGATTGTGAAAAATCTATTTATGCACAAAAGACTATAGCTAATGTGAAAAAGAATAAGAATCTTTATGCATAGAGACATTAGTTGTTGTGTTAATTTCCTTTTGGAAAATAAGTATGTATTTGTTTACATAAAGGAATAGCTAATGATGGTAAAATTCTAGAGAAAGAAATATGTGTTGCATGAACAAAAATAATAGTTGATTGAGATAGATTTCTTGAAAAGAAATGCACTTTACATGCATGGAAAGGAAAAATATTGAAAGATATTTCTTGGGAAGAAATGTAGTTTTCATGCATGGAAAGAATGACTATCATGTTAAATTATTTTGGAAAAATATTATGTTATGTTAGTTATTTTGGGAAAGATAATGCAATTGCATGTATAAGAATAACACCTATTGTATTAATTATTTTGGAAGAGATTACATAATTTCATATAGAAAGAAATCACTGAGGGGCTAAGGAAAATATCTATATGATAACTTTCCTTTGGGAAGACTATTCATTTACATACAAGACTATGTTAGCTTTCCTTTGGAAAAATTATGCATTTACATACAAGATCATGTTAGCCTTCTTCTAGAAAGATTATACATTTGCATGCAAGATTATGTTATCTTGTTTTTTAGAAATATTATGTATCTGCATGACAGAATAACAACTATCGTGAAAAGTTTATGCATTCGTATGAAAAACCATAACCCATGTGCTAGTTTTCCTTCAAATGAATAAGGACAGTTGTGGTGATTTTCTTTGGAAACGAATGTGGATTTATGTGGGAGGGAAATAATAATGAATATGACTTGCTTGATAGTTTATGCTTCTAACAATGCGTGTGCAGTGTTGTTAAAGAAGGCGAGTCGGGATATTTTGTTTATGTTTTATGTATGCACATGAATAGATGTTGAAGCATCACTGATAAAGATTAAGTATTGGTCGATTAATATTTTAACTAATCATGATATCAAAGTTTGTTGACGACAACAATGGCAGGGAAGGATGGTGACATATGCAAAGGATATATTATGTTTAACATTGTGACTGATAAAAGATCCATGCAGATTAAGGAATGTCAGTTGCAGGATGATCCATTGATGGGTACAACCAGACCACAAAGACATAGAGATTGAGGATTTGTGGGTAAATTATATCATGATGATTGTAATAGACTATAGCTAGCTATGTTGCATTTAATATGATATTTACTTCTAATATTTTATGAAAATGGTCAAGTGATGGACTCCCTTATAACCATTGAGTGAGGTGTGAATACCCTCACAAGCATTTAATAAGAAAATTAAATGTTTGCTGGTTTTCACCCTACAATGTTTCTAGGGTATATCGACATTGAATGACATGTTTTCTTATCGTGTCATTCTTATGATGTTGATTCCTTGTATGAAGTGAAGTTTATAAAGTATATGATTAAATAACTAGTTAAAAGAATCATGGAAATGGCACAACATTACATCCGAAATTTTATTATGGTATGATACAAAAATGGTTGTTAATGTTAATGTAACTTACTATTCCTTTACTAAGGTTACTCTATGTGATGCTAAATATTTGATATGATAGTCCATAAATATTATGGAATAGTAATTTGGGATGTTACATGTTGGTAATTATGTAAAAAAGTTCTAATCCTACGTTTTTTTACATGAGGTTTACTCGAGGATGTTACAAGTGGTATAAGAGCTGAAGGTTACAACATTGACGCCTTTTGGGAATCGACAAGCATAAGAGAAGTAGAGGTATGGTACTAGTAGACATCTGCTCAGGTATGATTCTAACAAACTACATAATGATATATGCAGTAGACTACTTTTGACATGAAATGCATGGTGCATGATTATAACCGTATTGAAGAGTAGTAAGATAAAGTCTGTTGTAAAACCATGCTCATAACATTTGAATCTTGATGAAGATAAAAGACAATAAAAGCTTTGTTTCAATGGTTAAAAATCCATGTAATAAAGTTAATAAAGGAAAAATAAGACCAAGGTCATGGGACACATATTCCAAGTTGAATGGTGGAAAAAACATCCAAGTGGATGTCACTTCAATTTATTTATGCCTATGGAAATTGTAAAAGGCATTAGAAAAGGAAAAGAGACATTAATTGAAATTTTATTTATGAAGTAATGGAAAATAAGAGAAAATGAAGGTGAAAGGTCACCGAATTTCATGAGAGGAAAATTGAAGGAAAAATAGAGGAAAATGAAGAAAATAAAGGCCTCAATGATAAAAAGGCTTATGCGGATAAATTCATGGCTTTTTCTAGTTAGAATTTTGTTAGTTCAGTTTTGGAACTCTCTCTATTCTCTCTCACATACTCTTTCACACTTATAGTTTTCTTGGAGCATTCTTGGAGCATTGTGGCTTACTTTAGATTTGGAGAAAGAAGGCAAAGAGAAAGTAGGAAAGTGTAAGGGGCGGCGGGATCAACAACTACAACTGGATTTATTTGCAGGTATCAAGTTGCATGTATGATTTCCTTTCTAGTTTTGGAATTCATGGTACATGCATGTGGTTTCTTGGTTATGTGTTGTCATTTTCATGGAAGATTTCTTGGATTGACAATGGTTTTGCGTAGCTTTTCCATTTCTCGGATAACCATGGTGTTGTGGGTTTCCCACTTGAGTATTTTTTGATTGGTGCTCATGTGCCTTATGGTTGTGGGTTGAGTTATTAGTTCCTGGAGCCTTGGTTGGATAAACACTCTGGAAGCCACGGAACAACTTGTGTTGAGTTACTAGTCTTGGAAGTCTTGGTTGGAAAAACACTTTGGAGCCCTTGGTGGGTTGAGTTAGTAGTTCTGGAGCCTTAGTTGGAAAAGCACTCTGGAGCCCTGCGACAATAATGGGTTGAGTTACTAGTCCTCGAGCCGGGTTGGAACAAACTCTCTAGAGCCTTGGATAGCTTGGGTAGAGACCGATCTAGTGATGGTTAGTGATGTCCGACTGTGAGGTGGAATCACTGGTTTAGGGTTGAGTGGTTTGGTCTCTGGAACACCTAGTTTGGTTTTTCTTGTTTTTTTCCATGTGATACCACATTCATGCTTGGGATGTGGTGCAGGGGTGATTGGATGAAAGAGAGATTTGGTTCAGCCCAATCTATGGTCAGGTGGTACAGGGAAGTCCCTGACTTTCTTGGCTTTTTCATATGTTAATAAGAGCTCTTTTCCTCTTGTATTTCATGAGTATTTACACTTGTTATTATGTAGATTTGATGGTTGTTATATCATTGTTATTATTTTGGTTAGATGTTGGCTATAAGAATGGTTTCATGAAAAATTCTAATTGTGGCTCTTAACATGTTTTGATTGGTAAATGAATGGTTCTTGAATGTGTTGTCAATTACTAAAAAAATGTTCGAATGGCGCCAACTGATGTCAAAAGAGTGCAAAAGAGTAGAGAAGTTTGTAGTAATATTCCAAGTTACAGAAGTAATTAAAGCCTACATTGGAATCTCTCCATTGGAAATTTCTCTGAACAAGCTTTCCAATGATATGTGGAAGTCCAAAAATGGACTCTTGGATCAAAATATATGGTCTTTTGAAGTTTCAAGGATTGAAGCCTTGGGAAGGCATATTAGAATATCAGAGATTGCAATATCAGAGGTCCAAAGATATTGGTGATCACAATATTGGAGGTCCAGATATATCAGAGATCACATATCAGGGGTTAGAGATATTGATGGTCACATTATCGGCACATCGCAATATCAAAGGTCAAGGTGTCGGAGGTCACATTACCGACGCATCACATTATCGACAGTGACAATGTCAGAGGTCCAATGCATTAGAGTAGGTGGCATCAGAGCTCAAAGGAGATCAGAACATTAACAATTAGAGGATTGAAACTTCTGAAAGCACAACCTTTAAAAAGTTGTGATATTGTTAAAAGTTTCGATAACGTTAAAACTGGCAAGGAATGCCGATAAGGATTAACAAAGGATTTCATCGCAAAATCAAAGTTGGACGGGCCATTTTCTCTCTCCTTTAGGACACGTGGCAACATATGATTGGTTATGATAAAGACACGTGGCAACATATGATTGGTTCCGATAAAGCTACAATGGCATCTGACGTCAACATGACATGGCGGTACGACAAGACACGTGGCAGGCAGTTTTGGCGTTTTGATGGGCCTAAGAGGGAAACTATGGGTAACTCATGTCACCACTTAGGAAGTGCCATGTGGAGTGATGATGTCATATTAGAGATCGCATATGGGAGGTTGAGGATGTCGACACTTTATAATAGTTTGAAATTGGAAACTTCCGATAAGGGGGCTCCGATATTAGGGTTGACACATGGTTGAGAAGAACTTATAGAACCAAGGGCGATAAGCTCTTAGCAAAGGAAAAAAAACCCCCAAGCAAGAAAAAAATGCCCTAGCACCTTAAAGCTAAGCCTACGGTCACCACACCCACTCCCATGGAGGAAAATATAAAGGGGCTAAACAAAAGGGGCCAAGGGCATCGAAACTCTGTTTTAGTAATGTCTTTAAGAATAAAAGTCTCGATGAGTAAAAGCTCTGATATAACATTATTGCAATAATACAAGACATAGTAGGTTATGATAGTGTAATACAGAGAGTTATGAGATGGATGAGTCAACAACTGTGATTCCACAACACCACTAAGGCCACCATAACTGATCGCTCCCAGCTCTAGAAAGTGGGAAATTCAAGCTGTTAAGGGGAAAGTGATAGGCGAATTGATTGAATAAATAATGAGGAACAGTGTGGCAGAGACATGGCCCGATTAGAGGCCATCATAGGAATGTCAGGGATATATTTTCCTCAACCATAATTCAGTTTTCCTTATTTCTTTTATTTGGTAATTTCTACATTTTAAAGAAAGGAATCAAATCCTTTGTAATGATTTGGGTGGTAGACCTTCGCATGCCAAGACAGCTAGTCGATCAGATAGCTGGAGCTCAACTAAGATATTTTGTAACTGCTTTCAAAGCTCCCCCTCTCCTTATAAAAAGAGGGACGAAACACTTAACACAGGTTCCCAAATTCTGCATTCTAGAGGCCCGAATTATGCTTTTGCAAGTTTTGAGCTCTGTTTACAGAGAGTGGTTCCAATTTGGTTCAATTTTCTTGTTCATGAGATGCTCATGCATATACAATTGTTAAATGTAATGGACTGGTGATTTGGACTCCATCTTCAAGGATTAATGGAGCATTTTTTTTGATTCCAATCGGATCAATGTACAATATGTTTTCCCCTTTGTATATCATTTCATGTATGTCTTTCCACTTCTAAAATTGTGTTATGAAGCCGTCGGTTTCACTCTCTCATGGTTGTATGTATGCTGCTACATAGCGAGAAGTACCTGTGTAAACACATATTTACTAGTGCTATTTGATAGCCTACAATACCTGTAAGTGCACAAATTTACTTATTGTTGTTTGGTGACAAATGTATTCATGAGGCATAGAGTTTGAGACCTTAATTCGTGCTCCACTCTTTCTGCATTTTCATCTCCTCACTCTTCCATATTTCTGTTGGATATTGTTGCTTAGGATTTTGTGTTTTGTCCAACCCTCTACATCAATTCCCCTCCTTTCCTTCCTCTTGTTCATCTATACTACAACAACAATGTTAAGCTGCCTATTGTTGTGTGTCGGCCACTATAACCAAGACATTTCTCTTTGAGATTAGTCATATTTACCCCCTGAGTATTTAGATCTATGTCTTTGCTTGAGTTTACCTTGATGAAGGACTATTGAACCAAGCCCCTGAATTATCTCTTTTCAAAGTACATGACATATGGAGTGCAACATAAATCCCTACTCATAATCTTCAAAAGCACTCCTCACGGATGCCCTAGGCATTGACCCATTTCTCTCAACCTAGGGGTTGTCTCTATGAGGCTTTTATATCTTCTCAAGCAATTGTGTGACAAGAGATAGAAAAAGCTACAACATCTTTTTGGCGCTGCGGCCAGGGGACAAATCAAAATATTTTTCTCTAGGTATGACAATTTTTACATTCCTCCTGTCAGGTGAGAAAAGGAAGTGTGGGTGAAGATCTCCCACCTTGGTGATTCCATTGTTTGAATCTTATTATAAACACCCTGACGACTCCACTATCTATATCCTTATTTGGTCATCATGGCTTTCAAGAGACCTCATGCTCGCTCTGATACTAAACAACAGAAAATTCCCCCCACATTTGAACTTGAGATCACTCACCTAAAGGGGTTTTCAAAATGGTCATTCCTATGTTCTTGGACAACAAATTTTCCTTAGTGGATTTTTCTTCTATCACTGGTTATCCTCATCATGTCCCTTCAGTTCATGAATGGTATACCTATTGTAGAGTCCAAGAACTGCTTTACCTTGACACCCTTTTAGTTCAGATTACTTCCTTTTTCCTATTGCTATCATCGAAATAAATGTAATAAATATAATGTTTTGTTAAGGTAAGCACTCATATGTCCTATTTTTCATATTTTGTCAATATGCCTTATTGTTTTATTAAAGTTTGCATGCAGCTATAGAATTGACCTGATTCTGCAACTAATCCACAGATCCGCAACTACTTCCATTGTTGACAGGGTTCGAGTGTGCCAACTCAGCAAAGGAGTATATGGGTAGATAGGGAATGATCCTCTCATGGATTTCTTCCTATTTACTCGAGCTAATCCTTCAAGATGTTCACACTACAACACAATCAACCATGACAGTCAACCATAAGATAATGTGCTAGAACAAAGTTTGAGTTTCAAGAGATATTATCGATTTTATTTTTGAATAGAAAATCGATGAATAAGCGATATGATTTGGTTTGATAAGGATTGTAGTGAATATACTTAGGGATATTATTTTTATTATTTAAGAAAGGCTATGTAATGTAACAGGGTTCATTTTTTGTTGAAAAAGCTATTGCACTTTGTATATTTTGGAATATTTTAATGAAGAAAGTCTCGAGCTACAACAAAGATTCTTGTGTTGGGTGTTCTAAATTTGTTTTCTCCAGTTTGGTGTATTTCTCCTATATTACCATGATGTATCTAATGATTGAATAAAAGAACATAAACAAAATTCATTCATTGCAATGCTTTGTTTACAAATTCAATCGTTTGCATTTCTCTTTCTGAAGCTGGTTTCGGAATTCATCTATTTGATGCTCCTCCTCAATGAACTGTTCCTCTCATATTCTGCCTTTCATTATAGGAAATTAATGATTCAGAATTGCTCAACTACCTTTCCTTTGTTGACTGTTTTAGTGTGATCTTACATTAAGCCAAAATAGACTCCATCGCCCAATGGTGTTTCTTTTTCCCCATATTCCAACCACACCAACAAATTTTACATTAATCTGGCCATAAAATGTTTAACAGACCTGCTATTATTGTAACCTAGGGTAGTTGAGTTTGAGGAGAGATCCCCCTCTGGATTGAGGGGCCAACTTCAATCCTAAAGCGATTAGAGGTTACCTTAGAGTTTTTCCCCCACAACCAGGGTTTTCTCTGAGTGATAACATTTTGACGCCATTGCCGGGGAGTGAAGGTGAAATTTTCCCTAGGAGAACGATAAGATCCAAATCTGATTGCTGATGGTGAAAAATATTCAGACATAAGTAAGTTATGTTTTATTCACCTGGTTACTCCATTGTCAAATAATCCAAAAGTCATAACATTCATGGTGACTCCAATGTCCAAATAATTCAAAGCTTGAACTGCAGATACCATTGCCTAGTCAATTGAAATGATAGAGTATGTTGAATCTCATTTGTCTATTAAAGGGTTTAGGGAGTATTTTGATATGTTCAATGATGATCAAGTGGATGATTATTTCTCAACTTTTTTACCTAGATATTTAATATTATGAAAATGTTATAAGGAGAAGAGCTATTTTTTAGAATAATTTGTTGAAAATTTTGAGAAGTATATTGAGGTTTTAGATGCTCAAATTTAGTCTCGTCGTTTCCATTGTCAAAATCACTCTTTTGAAAATATTTTTTCACCAAAACAAGAGAAGGAAGTGTTAACTTTTGATGTCAATATTGAAGAACATTTTTTTTAAACAAGAGTTTGACAACTCATAGCTAAAACCATATGTTGAAGAAGAGAGCACAAATGAACAATCCAAATATGATAATCTAGTCATAAAATATCTTGAGGATTAGCGAACAAAATATGTTTTCTATGATCCTGTTGTTGTCTATATGGAAGGATTGCTCAGTTTAATTTTTCAGGTATGTATTCACTGTAAGAACCAAAAGTATCATTAGTTGCCACCACCATTACAATGTCTAGTTTGCATTTGGTGAAAGCACAGTCAAGAAGTCCACTTATTTCAGTAGTTACTTGATTGGTTCATTGGAATTTTTGTATTATTTGATTTAGTGGTTTTTAATCAAGTTACAGTAGGGTAGAGTGTACAATAATCTTGTTAGCAAAGCATTTATTTTCAACCTGCAATTTCAGTTTGGTTTACAGTGTGATTGTTTGTAGCAGTGTACAATTTTCAGTTTGAGTGTGGTTCAGTTCCATAATAGGTTGGTTGTAGGTCATAGGTTTAAGGTTTGGAAAATGAATTGCTTTTCAAGTTGAGAATAACCCAATGGATCGGGCCTCTTGTCTATAGGGGTTCTTGTTGCCATCTACGATCGAACACATCCCTGTGGAGCCAACTATTATCACAATATTAGTTAATAGTTTAAGGCACTGACAGTTTCAGTGTCAACACCAATTTGTAAAAAATATGAAAGCGCTGAAAGATAAAATATCAACGATATTGTGGATTTGTAAATTAAAAATGCACTGACAACCAAATTAGTAGTGCAAATCTATAAAATTGGCAAATTAAAAGGAAATTTTAAGTTTGGATTGTCAATATTAAAAGGCACTAATGGATCACATGTCAATGAAGGAGCAGACACTTAATCTAGCAAGCGCTGACAATTAATCTGTCAGAAACAAAACTCTGTTTTACTATATTTTTTCCTGTAAAAGGCAGTAACTTCGGTTGTAGATTACGAACAAGTGGAAATGAATTTTCCAAATATGAAAGAGGCTTTTGTCGATAAAGGACCAATTAACAAAAACCTCTTTCCATTTTTACACAACTATAATGGTTTAATATATACGAAGAACTATTTGGAGCCCTTTTTTTTTCTTCAGAAATTCGCTAGACTTATTTTTTTCTATATTTAGAAAAATGCCTAATCTACTTTCAGTTGGAGAGCCACCTCATCATATTCAACTTGACCATTAAGTCAACATATGGAAATCGTATCCACATCCTCAGGCATCACCTTAGTATTCAAATGCACAATTTGTGTGAAGGATCAACTCCAACATTCGAGACTTTTTTGCAACTAATTCTAGATTTAGTTTAATTTTAATTTATGATTTGATTTTGTTTCCAAAAAGATAGAAAAAGTTAGGGATATTATTTTTGTTATTTAAGCAAGACTATGTAATGTAACAGGGGTTTGGCTTTTTTTGAAAAAGCTAGTTCACTTTATATATTTTGGAAGATTTTAATGAATAAATCATGAAGCTACAACAAAGATTCTTGTGTTGGGTGTTCTAAATTTGTTTTCTCCAATTTGATGTGTTTGTCCTATATTGCCATGATGTATGATCTTCTAATGATTTAATTAAATAACATAAACATAATTTGTTCATTGCTTTTTATAGATTCAATTGTTTGCATTCCTATTTCTAAAGGTAGTTTTGGAATTCATCTATTTGATGCTCCTTCGTAGTGGACTATTCCTCTCATACCTTCCTATCATTACAACAAATTAATGATTCATAATTTCTCAGTTACCTTGCCTTTGTTGACTATTTTAATGTGATCTTACATTAAGACAAAATAGACTACATCACCCAATGGTGATTCTTTTTCCCCATATTCCAACCACACCAACACATTTTACATTAATCTGGTCATAGAACGTTTAACAGACTTGCTACTGTTGTGACTTAGGGTAGTTGAGTTTGAGGAGAGACCCCCCTCTGGATTGAGGGGCCAACCTCAATCCAAAATTGGTTAGAGGTTACCTTAGAGTTTTTCTCCCACAACTAGGGTTTTCTCTCAGTGATAGCATTTTGGTGTCGTTGTCGTGGAGCGAAGGTGAAATTTTCCCTGGGAGAACGATAAGATCTAGATCTGATTGCTGATGGTGAATAATATTCAAACATAAGCAAGGTGTGTTCTATTCACCTGACGAATCCATTTTCAAATGATCCAGAAGTCAGAAAATTCATGGTGACTCCGTTGTCCAAAGAATTCAGAGCTTGAACTGCGGATCTAGTTACCTAGTCAATCGAAATGAAAAAGTATTTTGAAGATCCTTTGTCTATTGAAGGGTTTTGGGAGTATTTTGATATGTTTGATGATTATCAAGTGGAAGATGCTTTGCCAACTTTTTTTACCTCGGTATTTAAGGTTATGCAAATGTTCTAAGGAGAAGAGCTATTTTTTAGAATCATTTGTTGAAACATTTGAGAAGGATATTGAGGTATTAGATGCTCAAATTCAATCTCAACATTTCCATTCTCAAAATCACTCTTTTGAAAACCTTTTCCTCAAAAACAAGAGAAGGAAGTGTTGCCTTTTGATGCGAAGATTGAAGAATGTTTTGTTTTTGAACATTAGCTTGACAACTGATAGCTAAAACCATATGTTGAAGAAGAGAGAACAAATGAACAATCCATATATGATAATCTAGTCACAAAATATCTTGAGGATCAACGAACAAAATATGTTTTCTATGATCTTGTTGTTGTCTATACGAAAGGATTTTTAAGTTTAAATTTTTAGTTATGTCTTCACTGTAAGAACCAAAAGTATCATTAGTTTCCACCACCATTACAATGTCCAGTTTGCATTTGGTGCAAGCACAGTAAAGAATTCCACTTATTTTAGTAGCTACTTGATTGGTTGCATTGACATTTTTGTATTATTTGATCAAGTGGTTTTTCATCAATTTACACTAGGGTAGAGTGTGCAGTAAGCTTGTTGGCCAAGCATTTATTTTCAGCATGCTATTTCAGTTTGGTTGGCAGTGTGATTGTTTGTAGCAGTGTACAATTTTCAGTTTGAGTGTGGTTCAGTTGTAGAATAGGTTGGTTGTAGGTCACAAATTGAAGGTTTGGAAAATGAATTGAATTTCAAGTTGAGAATAACACAATGGATCATGCCTTTGCTCTATAGAGATTTTTTCTTTCATCTATGATCGAAAACATCCCCATGGAGCCAAATGTTATCACAATATTAGTTAATAGTTTTAAGGCGCTGACAATTTTCAGTGTCAATGCTAATTTGTAAAAAATAGTATAAAAACACTGACAGATAAAATATTAGTGATATTGTGGATTTGTAAAATAAAAATGCGTTGACAACCAAAGTAGCAGCGCAAATCTGTAAAATTGGAAAATTAAAAGGAAATTTTAAGTTTGGACGGTCAAGATTAAAAGGTGTCGTGGAGCACACGTCAGCAAAGGAGTGGACACTTGATGAAGCGAGCGACGAGAATTAATCTATCAGCGACAAAACTTTGTTTTACTCTGTTTTTTCCTATAAAAGGAAGTAATATCAGGTGCAGTTTCCGAATAGATGGAAACACATTTTCCAAATATGAAAGAGGCTTTTCTCTATAATGGACCAATTAACAAAATTCTCTTTCACTTTTTATACATATATAACGGTTTGAGAGATAAAAAGGAATATTTGGAGCCTATTTTTCAAGAATTTTCTAGAATTTATTTTTTCTATATTTAGAAAAGCGCCTAATCTAATTTTAGTTGGAGAGCCACCTCATCGGATTTGGCTTGAGCATTAAATCAATAGATGGCAATTAGATCCACATCCTAAGGCATCACCTTAGTAATCAAATGCACAATTTTGGTGAAGGATCAACTCCAGCATTTGAGACTTTTTTGCAACTAATTCTAGATTTAATTTAATTTTAATTTATGATTTGATTTTGTTTCCATAAAGATAGAAACAGTTCAGGATATTATTTTTTTTATTTAGAAAGACTATTTAATATATCAGGGGTTTGGTTTTTGTTGAAAAATCTATTGCACTTTATATATTTTGGAAGACTTTAATGAAGAAAGCCCGAAGCTACAACAAATATTCTTGTGTTGGGTGTTTAGAATTTGTTTTCTCCAGTTTGATGTATTTCTCGTATATTGCCATGTTGTATGATATTCTAATGATTGAATGAAATAACATAAACATAATCCATTCATTGCAATTCTCTGTTTATAGATTCAAATATTTTCATTCCTATTTCTAAAGATGGTTTTGAAATTCATCTATTTGATGCTCCTTATCAGTGCATTGTTCCTCTCATATTCTGCGTTTCATTACAACAAATTAATGATTAATAATTGCTCAACTACCTTGCCTTTGTTGACTGTTTTAATTTTATCTTACATTAAGCCAAAATAGATTCCATTGCCCAACGATGATTCTTTTTCCCCATATTCCAACTACACCCACAAATTTTACATTAATATGGCCATATAAAATTTAACAAACTTGCTACTGTTGTGACCTATGGTAATTGAGTTTGAGGAGAGATCCCTCTCAGAATTGAGGGACCAACTTCAATCCCAAAGTGGTTATAGGTTACCTTAGAGTTTTCCCCCCACAACCAAGGTTTTCTCTGACTGATAACAACACCTAACCCTCATAACACCACTAAACCCACATAACCTTGTTAACCCCAACCCCTAATTTACTAAGTTCTAACTAGTCAACCCTATTACCCATAACTCATAAATCCACTAATCATTATCCCCTTATCCCCTTAACCCCTCTAACTCCATTGAACTTACTAAGTCAACCCTTATGACCCCACTAACCTTATCCCTAATCCATATGACCCCTTATAGATAAAATAGCACACAGCAATATATTCTCTATTATTTATGAATGAAGAAATTACACACATATTTATACAATCAATAGTCTCAAGATAGGAATTCTATCTTAGATGTACAGTAGTGTGGTTGAGAGATTCTCTCAACCACACACTAAACTAGGAGAAACTATATTCTAGCTAATTCCTATTATGTAGGAACAAACTCCTCAAATAGAAAATTACAACCATAGACAAGTAGGAATTAATTATTTTTCTCTTATATGGTTGACTATGATTGACATTTGACCATACATGTGCATGGTTGAATGTAGAGACTATTAAACCACTACTACCATAACCATGAACCCAATATTCATGGTTGAATATAGCTGACCATTGTTGGCCATTGTTAATAAAGGTTGCATCTATTTATTCATAATTGATACTACTTCAATAAACCAACCACTAACCCTTAAAATAATATAAAAATAGTTATCGATCAAACGAGAATTATTACCTCAAAATAGGTACTCAAGCCCAAAAACACCAAAAAAACATGAAAAACAACCTGAAAATAAAAAGTGTAGATTCTATATCACCATTTTTTTAAAGAGTAAAATTTCAATATTTTTTAAAAATAATAGTAAAAAATAATCAAAGCCATTTTGATAATAGTATTGTCTTTCAGATTAATCACATTTTTTAGATTTGGTCGACATTTCGAACCAACTAATGTGGTTCATCCTCAGGACAAAGGTTAAACTATCAATCTTTCTTAAATGTTTAAATAGGAGAGAAGCATCCATGCTCGAAATTAGCCATTAAAAAATATTAGTTATAAATTAGCCGTTGGGAAGGTTGTTAAGAAATTAATGATATTGTTAAATTTATTTATTTATTTTTTAAATTAAACATGAGAAAGGAATAATATAGTATAGTAATAAATAAAGGTATGATAATTATTTTTATTCAAGATTATAAACTAACTAGATTTATTAATTAAATTCTATTAATTAATGCTATTTTGTTTGGTGCAAAAAACCCATTGAAATGGAAAAGTGTTGATGTCGGAATAACGTCTTTTTTTTTCAGGGTACATTTTTCAACATTTTTTAATAATGACGTTAAAAATAAAATATCATGACTCTGAAAAACTTTAAATTTCCAACGATTTTCAAGCATGACATTAAGATAAAATATCATATCTTTGAAAAGCCTTAAAATGCTAATGATTTTTAAGCATGACATTAAATTTAAAATATCACCTCTTTGAAAAACCTTAAAATTCCAACAATTTTCAGGGATGGTGCTAAGACAAAATACTTATAACTGTTTTCAACGATAGCATTAATGATAAAATATCACTACTTAGAAAAACATTAAAATCTTGGCAATTTTTCAACCATGGAATTAAAACCAAAGATTATGACTACAAAACAATCTTAAGTTTTCAAAATATTTCAAGCATGACATTATGGAAAAAATTTATGACTAAAAAAAACTTAAAAAATGAACACTTGAATGAAAGAGTTATTATACTAAGAGTATTTTTTTTAAAATGCTAAATGTATAGCGATTTTAAAATCTTAGCCTGAGACAATTTGATACATTGCAAAAAAAAAAAAATCAACTATCAAATTGATATGCAGTGTAGGTGAACTCAACCCATTGTAATGAAAAATTAAAGACCAACCATGAAATTGACACATTGTGGGGCAGACTCGATTCATTATAACGAAAAATTTAAAATCAACTATCAAATTGCACATAATGGGATCATGTTGCTAGACAAGTATCGACACAGACTCTACAAAATAAAATAAAATAAAATAAATAAAAATAAAAAACAAATATAATAATAAATAAAAATGAAAGATACATAAGAAAACAAAAATTTAAATATTGAAAAAAAAATAAAAAAACACAAAAAAAATACAAAAGAAAACAAAAATTCAAATATTGAAAAAAAAACAATAAACAAACACAAAAATTTAAAAAATAATAACAGTCATAAAACATAAAAAACATGAAAAAAAAAATCAAATATAAAAAATATATAGAAATGACAAAAAAACTATAAAATGTTAAAAAAATCAAAATTAACTTGTAAAATTTAAAAATTTAAACCAAGAAAAACAAACAAAAATAAAATAAAATATAAATAAATAAAAAAGAGGAAAATATTTCAAAAATAGAAATAATTTAAGAAAAAAGTCAAAGATTAACAAAAAAAAAAAAAAAACCAAAACCAATGTTCTTTTTAAGTTCAAAAAATAAAAATAAAAAATAAAACCAAATAAAAAAATAAGAAAAATAAAAAAAGTTACACAATTAAAAAAAAAATAAAAAAAAAAATAAAAGTTCCCCAGCCACCCCGAGGTCCAACCAGCTAGGGGTGGCAAGGGGATGATTCATGACAAAAAAAAAAAAACCTTTGTAAAAAAAAAAAACCATAAAAACGTAAAAAAACCAAAATTAACTTTGTAAAAATGAAAATATATATATATATATATATATATATATATATATATATATATATAATTCCATTTTTTTAAGTTAAAAAAAATAAAAATAAAAAACTCATTAAAAAAAAATAAATACCAAAAATAAATAAATGAAAAAAGGTTAAAAACAAAAATAAAAAAAATCTAAAATATTTTAAAAAATAAAAATAAAAATAAAATCCCATCACCAGCCACACCTCGCTCCCCTCTGCTACCCTGCTACTGCTACTGCCCTCCCTCCCCTCTCCTCCTCCTACCACCCCACCCAACCCCACCTCCCGTCGCTCTGCGTCCCCACCTTCTTCCTTGCCCCATCCCACCACCACTCCCTCCCTCCCCACCGAACCCCTCCCCATGCTTGACCCCATCCCTCGCTCCCCGCCCAACACCCCATACCCTCCCCACTACACATAACCACCCCCCACTCACTCGGGCCCTTGACTCGCGGCCAAAGGGATTGGCTTGCAGCCCTTTGGTCGCTGGCTGGGGGCTCAAGCTTGCAGGGGGTGGCTGCGCATAGAGTGGGTGGGGTTAGGTGGGGAGGGGAGGTAGGGGAGGAGGAGGGAGGCACAGTGGCAACGGGGTTGGGTAGAGGGAGGGTTGGCAGGATTTTTTTTTTTTAGTTTATTTATTTATTTTAATTTAAAATTTAAAAATTTTATATATATATATATATATATATATATATATATATATATATATATTATTTTTATAATTTTTTGTTTTTATTTTTATTTATTTTTTTAATTTAATGTTTTTTTAATAGCATTTTATAATTTTAATTAAAAAAATTCTCTAATTTTTTATTTTATTTTATTATATATATATTAAATTTTAATTTACCTTTTTTTCCTTAAGTTTTTTTTGTTGGTATTTTTATTTTATTTTTTAACTTAAAAAAATGGTTTTCCATTTTTTTTGTTTAATTTGTTTTTCCTTAAATTTTAATTTTTTTTAAAAAATGCATTTATTTTTTGATATTTATTTATTTTCGTTGATTTTTTATTTTTACTAGTTAATTTTTGTTTTTTGCTTTACATTTTTATGGTTTTTTTTTTTTTTTGTTTTTTTTTTTTTTTTTTTTTTTTTATATATATTTTTTACATTTGAATTTTTTTTTGTCATGTTTTTAATTTTTTTTTAATGTTTTATTACCAACATGAAAATCACCAACATTTAAAAAAAATTTATCTACACTTAATACAATAGAAAATTTGAAGTGTAAAAAATTAGCCCTCTAAACAAAATGGGCTGATGTTCATCAGCATTTTTCAAAATCAAGATGAAAGTCACTAACAAAAAAAAAGGTTCACACTTGATGCATAAAAAAATTTAAAGTGTAAAAAATAAATCCTCTAAAAAATGTGTTGCTATATCAACACTTTTCAAAATCAGTGTGAAAATCACTAACATTTTAAAAAATGTTCATACTTGATACATAAAAAAATTTAAAGTGCCAAAAATATCCGTAAAAAAAGGGTGTATTTTGAATTACCATTTTTCAAAATCAAGTGATTTTTTGCTACCTCAAAAAGACATGTACTAGGTAATTTTCTCGTTTGATCGGTAACTATGTTTATATCCTAACAAATATCGTTGAGCATTGTTCAATGTAGTTTTATTATGTCAATCATTGTCATTATTAATCCATTTACCCCCTAATGTGACCCATAGTTATCAATGTATGGCCAACCCAATTCATCAACACATGGAATTTTTAATATAATTTGCTCTTTTTTGTTTAATCACCATTAATAATTTTTAATATAATTTGGTCTTGTATGTTTAATCACTAATATAAAAGTTACTAATAATGTGAATTCAAATGGAAAAATCTCAATGCAAGAAAATCTACGATGACATACAGTATGGCACAAAAATTAATCTTAGAGAAATATAACATATGAAAATCCAACTTAGAATGGTTTACTCAAAGCTTTGATAATTCATCGCAAAATTATAGATCACAAAGGGCTAAATATAAGCTTCTTCTCATGTGTCACTAAATTAGAGGCTATGTGAGTGGATACTTCACTTTTCCATAACCAATATCATTTCTCTCTCTCTGAGTGTCATTACTCCAATGGTGCATTCATGTGTATTCTCCACTGATTCTCCCATATCCAAAAAGTGATGGGAAAAGAGAAGGAAAAGATGTGTGTGGAAGAGAAAATACTTTGGTATCCACGCAAAAATTATTAACAACATAACTACATGCAAATTATATGTGGCTCTGAGTAGGGTCTTTTATACCTTTCTTTTTCAACTTTTGTGTTGGTAGAGCCTTGTGAAGAGAATGCTTGGGCTTGAGGGGGTCTAGACGTCAAAGTGCAAGAAATTCTCCATGGTGTGGCTATTAAGCTTATTAACACTTGGTATCCAACTTTTTCAATTCATGAAGCAAGGCTAAATCTTTGGAGGGGTCATGATGTCTTTGGTGTAGCATTTGAGTAGGGATGGAGAGCCATCCTATTGCAAACACCACGAACAAGATGAAGGGGAGAGTGGAGTTGCCACTCAGTTTTAGGGAGAACTTAATAAATCTTAGGGCTGAGAAGGAGAGGAAGAAAAGAGAAGGGAGGAAGATTAGTAGATTAATTAATATTTTAATTGTAATTAGTTATCTAAGGTTTAGATTAATTATTGTACTTCAGTTAGAGTTTATAGAAAGGAATTAACAACAAACTAGTAAAGGAAATGATGGTAACCTACGGTTGATCACCAATTTTACTTTGGTGCACCAATTAATCTAAGTGTTGGAAACTAAAGAGGAGAAAATGAACTCACTCACTCAAGTGAGTGATGTTGTAGACATTGAAGCTTCTTCAAATGAAGACAAGAGTTGTGATGACTCTGTAAGAGATTCCTCCAGCTCCTAAATAATCCTCCACACATAGATTAACCCTTTTTCTAACAAAGCTATATCATTTTTTTACACAAAACCACTAGATCTTACCACAAATAATGATATAACAATATGTATTAAATGGAGATCCAAGTGCCATAAGGAAGGCTTGATACTTCCCTTGCGCTAGCTATGTTAGAAGCTCCTTTGAAGTTGTAGGGTTGAGTTGTCTATGATATTAGAGGACGAAGCCTTCTAAGATTCCCTAGGATGAGATCATATATTTAGGTTAAGCTTGGTGGGTTGGTGGGAGGGGGGGTGTAACAACCCCGAAATAACAACACATAATTAATTAGATTAATCAAGCGATCTATAATCAACGAGCAATTTAACAACTAGTTAACATTAAATTACAAAAATATGAGTGAAGAGAGAGACGGCTTACCTGTGGAACGCTAGTTGAATTTTGCTACTTGCAACAAAGTCTTTGGGACAACTCTCCACCCAACCGTAGGCTCAGTTGCACAAAATCTTGCTACAGCTGGCCACCCCCGAGCCCTCAATCAACGTACTACTGCCAGGGTATCCTTTGTCTCACAACACTATTCTCCCAAGAGAATGGATGGTGGAATCATGGAATGATGGAATGTCTCTCATCTTCCTCACCATCTATTAAATAGAGCAAACATTGGAAGGGGAACCACATGCACACACTCCATGTGTCTACATGCAACTTTACTGCTTTCTTGTTTTATTTCTTTTGTTTTTACTTTTTGATAGCTTTACTGATTTTTACTGCTTTCTTGTTTTATTTCTTTTTATATTTATTTAGAGCTTTAGTATTGTTATTTATTATTATTTATTATTTATTTACTATTGCTATTTTTTTTATTTATTGTTTATTATTTATTTTCTTGTATTTTAATATTATATTATATTATTTATTATTTATTATTAAGGGACATTACATACTTCCCCACTTTAAGGAACTTCGTCCCACAGTTAAGTTGAATTATTTAATATTTTATTTATTAGCTATTTATTACTTCATGTTTGCCCTACACCCTCTGCTGAACTAGTATAACCAACAGGCATCGAAAGTTTCACAACACCTAGGAAATCTCAAGGAATCTCTATCCTTTTTCCCACTTTCGGAACCAAGCATAAGCCTCCCCTGTCTGTATCTTAGTTCAAGGCTAGCCCCAAGGCTCGCGCCTGACTCAGACCTCATTTGCCCTAAGGCAGGAATCCGATACGGTACTCAATGACTCCGGGCATCTCACAAGGCTGGCCCACTCCCTCCACAACTACTAAGGCACACAACCCCGGCATCGAAGTCCTTACACCCCCCCTAGACTTCAGCATCCCAATCCAATAATAGGCATCTAGCCTAGAACATTAGGCACTTGGCCTCCTCAAGATGGTCCCATAGCCCTTCAAAAGCTATCCATCAAGAGCTACATAAGACAAAGGAACCACTGGCATATGTAGTGTTGATTGAGTTTGTCCCCATCCCATATGGTGTTACTTATTCTCCCTCATGCGTATGGGCTCGCACGAGATCATCAAATAAACCAGCCCTCTCGGCCCATTTGTGGAGTCCTGTGAATCATCACACCTCAACATGCAACCAATGCATTAGCTATACCATCATAGTATCATAGAAAATAATCCACATGTGAAGTCTTGCATGTCATCATGTAACATTCATCATTGTTAGTCACAACATTATGAATAATAACGAACTACATGCTCATCCATGTCATAAATTTGTACGCAACTATCACATGCTTCACCTCATGAAATACCATCATAAGTTATAACATCAATATATTTGCATCAAAGACATATCATGACTTCACATAATAAATGAACCACATGTCAATAAACCTCATATTATGTCATTATAATTCCTATGCCACGTTATGCATATCATAATCATCATAAGGATACATCATCAGTATTGTAACAACTACATAAATATGAACCACATGTGCATGATCACCCTCATGCCATCCTATCATGAAACATGAGAAACATCTCAATACTTATCAAATATAGAATAATACTCTATAAGCATTCTTATCATGATTTATCAGAAAAATGAATTTCATTTACTTTACAAACATTCAACTATGAACTAAGATTATTAAACATTCATCTAGGATCAATGTTATCTCATCAGTGTTATTAGCGTTATGTTTTCATCAAGATACCAATTAGTTTTTCAATAATCATTTCCAATTCTTTCAACTAGGAAGTTGACCATTTACACCATAGGTATAATCATCTAAGTACATCATTAAATTTCACATGAGCCTCATCATCTTGAGTCTTAATCTCTTGTCATATATTCTTCCTTCCCCAAGGAATTTTTGGTGAAATTCATTGTTAGGATATCAATAGTTATACAATCATTATTTAAATCATATATCTCAAAATTAAAATCCCTTGGTTTTACATCCATTTACCCTTTGGCTTACCAATTCCAATATCGCTATATGCAATTGCAAATAAACACTAGGTCATCATGATTTAATTTTATATCATGCTTAATTTACTTGCATGAGGGTTTGTTGATCCGTGTTGACTTATACATACGTCACTTAACAATTATCATTTTCATCCACAAAAAAATATTTTCTTATCTCGTCAAGTTCCTATCTCAATACCATTTGATTGCTTTATCGTAAATTCACCCTTCTTCAATTTGGAAAAGAGATTCTTGCTCACTAAATAGTAGATTTATTTTAGATTTTGAAACAGTTGGAAACACTACTACCATCATTGTCCATGAAAAATTTAAATGTGTGGTGTTCTGTGGAAACAACCTCTTTTAACGCTATTGGAACAAAACTTCTCAACTTCATATCTTCACACTTTTAAACTACATAGATCATCACTATGACCATTACCAATCATGTTTCTCGGTCCACTCATCAATACCCTTAAAAGGAATTTCTTCTTGATAGAACATCCCTTCATTTCCTCCTACCCAATATTCATAGATATATTTTTATTTTTCTTTGAGTCTTAATTTCCTAATATTCCATGTCTACTAGCTTAAAAAATGGAAACTTCTTCACTTCATTCTATTTTATTAAATTGACTTAATTTCTCACCTCCAGTCACTGTGGTTTCTTTTCCTCCTCTCTTAGAAGCATAGCATTGATACACTTTGGAAATGTTGTTACTATTCCCCAACTTAGGTAATACCCTATACATAAATTCATTAAGATGGCTACCAAATGTAATCCGCTTATCATTTCCTGTTTTAAGACATCAACATAATAAAATTGCCCGATCATACATCTTGTTATCCATAATTCATGCATATAGTTAGTTACCTATGGAAAAATTTACAATGTGGCCCTCCCATTAGGGGGAAAAACTATTATAGATGTTGCCATGCACACAACTTATCTCCTCCAATTGATCAATTTTATTACGGATTTACTTATTTAATATATGTCATCATACCTTCGAGGTTCCTTCAAAATGACCTTCATTATTACCATGATTATTCAACTTCATTTGTTGATTGCCAATATTTTCTTCTTTATGTGCATCATCTTTAGATAGAACTTATAGTGATACCTTTAGAGTACCAAGTTATGATTATACCAAACTATTCCATTATGTTCTAAAATAGGTTGCCTCTTCTTATTGATTTCTTACCCTTGTTGTGACACTTCCTCTCAACCACCTTAAGTATCGATATCCAAGTTGGCCATAATCATATGAGCTATCATTAGTTATCATCATTAGAAAACTTGCAATTTTATCCTTTCCATTTCTCCTTAGACAACTTTATCGCATATATGCAATTAACATTATACTCAACATCATGACAGTTAATTAAACTAAACTGAAATCATAGTGTACGATTTAGATGTATCATAAAGTTTAAACAATAAAACATGGTCTAGATGCTCCATAAAAGTATCTATCTTAGCTAAGTAAGCACTCCTAACCACACATTTTAATCAAGTAAATAAAGAAAGTCATTAAAAATAACATCTGCATCTTCCCAGGTAGCTGACCTTGGGCTATATTGGTCCCACTGGACCTTGACTTGCTCAAACTCACGGTTCCTAAGTCGACGAAATGCACTCAGTATTTTCATATTCTTGTTGACAGGCAACCCGTCAAATAACAGAATTAAGAAATAAAATAAATCCAGAAGATAACAAGATAAGAATGTTCGGTTAACCGACGACAACTTAAATCGTGCATGTAGCTTTCCAAATCTTATATATTGTCAAACATTAAAAGATATAGATTAAAAGATATAGCGTCAAACATTAAAAGATATAGATTAAAAGATATAGCTTGTGCTTTCAATATCTAATGGATGTGTTTTTCTATGGTCAGAAATACTTAATCAAGGTCCTCCAAATAGAAAAATTAAATGAATACATAAAATTAAATGAATACATCATTCTATAACAGATTCCTTTTCCCGGGACTAAATACAAATGATTTAAAGCTGGCACAATTATGGTACAGACATAAGAATAGGTATTTATCAGTCGTAAGTTCGTAACATGTTAAGGGCACAAGGGCTTGATCGTTCTTCACGTTTAATACTAATGAATCCGAGCTGTCCTCTCCAAGTACACTCAAGACTTTTTTGCACATCCCCTTCGTTCTCAGGGAACTTAGGTAAGAAAATCCAACGAAACTAATTGCTTATTAGTTTTAAACAAGTTACTGTCAGTTTTCGCTTAAGTTAAATGCAAAAATATAAATTCTAAAGCTGTATCTACTAAGTACATTCTGCTTTCAATTTGAGTCTTCCCAGTCCTGACGAAGAAAATAAAATAGAGCCAAATTAGCCATATGTATCATTATTGATGTACCATTTTTATTTTAGTTCTGAAATATATTATACATTCTCAACAAAATTCACTATGTATGTTTTGAGAAACTGTGGCACACCTTCAACATCATCCATGACAAATCATTTTGTCATCCCAATGTGCTTTATGTTAGACTGCAATATCCAGAATGAACTAATGTCCACACAATTCTATCACAGCATGAGGTTAATGGTTACTTGCTGGCAATATAGGCATCCACTAATTAGTGGATGTTTTTACAACATTGAAGAATTTCCTAGGTCCCTTGGACCTCCCATTTTAATCTGAATCTTGACTGGCATAGGTATTTGCATTACCCCAAGCCATGTTGAACAGAACATATGGAGATGAAAAGCAGAGCATGTGCTGAAACTTGAAATCGAGTCATACTAGCACATATTAAAAGTAATAAAGAGTTGGAATGGCTCATATTAGGGAGCACTCATAGAATTTTTCTGATGTTTCACAATAATACCTCATGATGATATACTGTATGGATTTATAACTCAGTCAAAACATCCATTCTTCCTAATAGTATATGATGTGATACCATATGTAATCTGATGACTCTCTTCACCGGTCAGCATAAACTGATTCTATAATACACATTTCATTGGCAAATTATTGAAACTCTAACAGTCCAAGTTCCATTGGCATCTGCTGAATAATTTTCACAATGGAGGAGATCATGTTTGAAAATAATGGAAAGGCTTGGCACCCTTCACAACTATTTTTCACCTAACAATCTTGAACATGAACTCATTGGCAGTAAGGCTGTTAAAGCAGACAGGAAAACTCTTGACCATTCATATCAGTGTAGGAAGGTATGAGTAATAAGTCCAAAAGCAATGGTCTACTTCTCATTGTGACTACAAAGACTTCCTTCTTCCCCTCAACACCATGCCGAGCAAAGTTTCTATCAGACATATACCCTACTTCCTTAATCTACTCACTCCAGCTCTCCAACACTATAGATTTTCTCCCTTGCTGAATGGGAATTATCACCTACCTGGAATGCATGCAAACACTTATTTACCTCAATCCAGCTGCATCCATGCCTCTTTTTCAATCCTCTATACTTTAGCAACTTTTGCAGATTTATTACTTCATCCCACCTGCTAGCAGAAGCATAGATGTTCGATAACATAACGCAAATTCCAATGTTATCGGGCTCTAAATGAAATAGGTGTTCTGCTACATACTCTCCTAGTTCTAAATTATCATGGACTCTGCACGTAGCAAGTAAGGCCCCCCACACACTAGGACTAGGTTGTAAAGGCATTTTGAGTCCACACTATGTGACACTGATAATGGTAATGTTTCGGCAGGCTTGAGGAGTCCCCTTGGATTGTTCGAGAAAAGGAAAATTTAGGTAAAGGAAACATGTCTGCATTGATGCACCTCAGAGAAGTGGAAGAAGAATTGTCAGAAGGAGATACCAATAGCAGCTTTGAAGAAGAATTTGAAGCATATGCATTGCGTATAATTGCATGAATGCTGCCGTTGTATCTTCTCAGAGCCATTCACTCCCAAACACGGTGAACGACGAAATATTTTCCTTCGAACCTATAAACAATGTGACTTTGTATTTGCCAGAAAATTCAAGTCCGTAAAAGTTTGAAAAGCCGATTTTGTTTCAATTATGGAGTATTATCGTGTGGTTTTTTTTTAGGGAAGATATTTATTTAAAATCAATTTAGGTTTATTTCAATTCTCGATATATTAAAATCAGAAAAAGCGGCATAAAAAATCAAACAAGGGGGAATTGGAAAAACCCGTAGAAAATGGAATTTTTCCAGGCCATGATTTTTAACAAAATTTTCAAGGGAAAAACATTTTTGCTTCGAAGCACCCAATTAAACAGCCTTTCTGGTAAAACCGATCTGTAAAAAGGGCCATTTAACACAGCTCCTTTCACTAAAATAAGTTTTAGTTATGTAATCTACCACACAAACTGCTATTAGGCGATTCTATTAGTCACCCCAAATTGACTTTGTCCTTGATATTATCGCTCAATAGGGGGAAAAAATGCAAAAATATGTATCCATTCTAAAAGGAAATCCACTAGTATATGTGTTTTGCCGTACCCGATGAGTGACTTTAAGGTAATTTAATCAATCTGGAAGCATTTAAGGCAATCTACAAAGCTGTGGCAATTTGAACACAATTTTGATAATTAAAAAAAAAACCCATACCTGCACCCTCAAGGATCATTATTTTTGAAATCCCAAGACAAGCTTGTGTCGCCATCTTTCACAGAATCAGGAGTAGGCTTTCATAGGATTTTACTTATAATTCTTAAGAAACGAGGACAGACCCAGAACGGGCTAATCCGATATCAGAAGCTTCAAATGTCCTCGAATTCATATATGCAGCATCTGCAGTTTGTATATATCACCAAGGTAAAATATATATAATAAATATATTTGTCCAGATATAAATAGGGTGGCAAAATATAATTTATTTTTACTTTGATTACTATGTACTTCGTCGAATTATAGGCTTGGTGACCTCTATATACAAGTTCAAGAAAAATATTTACTTAGATTTATCCATAATTTTATTTATATTGAAATTAAAATCAACCCAATTTTAAGTTTTGACTTACACTATAAGCTGTGGTTTGACTTATCTGGAATTTTGCAGATCTTTTAAACGAAAGTTTATATTTATTGAAAATTTGTTTTTACAGTCCTTAGAGTTTCCATGTATCTAACTTTCTTTGCCGTGAATCGCTGCTTAGAATAGGTTTCATTTTGATTAAAATCTTCATAATTACTTCATTTTCTCAAATTTGCGTTGACATTGCTGCTTAAAGTCCCTATATTAGAAATAAATGATGTAATTATCTGTGTAGCTTTTACTTTGTATACGGTTTAATTTTTGCTTAGATAGTCATGATTCTGTTCATTTCTGTTGGCTATGTTATCCAGTTTCATATTTCCTTTCTCGCGAATCTTTTTTTTACCTGTCCTTTTTGACGTTTTTTTTATTATCAAAATTGTGTTCAATAATCCTGAGTGCAATTGAATAAACGTGATTGATATTTGGTTTTAACGCAATGCGATGTTCGAAAAGAACAACTTTCTTTTATTCTAAACATTGTTCTGAGAAACCCTAGCATTGAATTCATTATTTTCAATAAAATATGGAATTGAGGGTAGAGCCAAAGCCAAAGAGGGACAATGAGAAAAAATTATGCCGTAACTTGCAGAGCCACATTAAAATATCTATAGGCCCTAAGAGTTGAACCAAGCTCTGATACCATATGTAACAACCTCGAAATAACAACACATAATTAATTAGATTAGTCAAGCGATCTATAATCAAAAAGCAATTTAACAATTAGTTAACATTAAATTACAAAAATATGAGTGAAGAGAGAGACAACTTACTCGTGGAACGCTAGTTGAACTTTGCTACCTGCAACAAAGTCTTGGGGACGACTCTCCACCCAACCGTAGGCTTAGTTGCACAAAATCTTGCTACAACTGGCCACCCCCGAGCCCTCAATCAATGTACTATTGCTAGGGTATCCTTTGTCTCACAACACTATTCTCCCAAGAGAATGGATGGTGGAATCATGGAATGATGGAATGCCTCTCATATTTTGCACCATCTATTAAATAGAGCAAACATTGGAAGGGGAACCACATGCACACACTCCATATGTTTACATGTAACTTTATTGCTTTCTTGTTTTATTTCTTTTGTTTTTACTTTTTGATAGCTTTACTAATTTTTACTGCTTTCTTGTTTTATTTCTTTTTATATATATTTAGAGCTTTAGTATTGTTATTTATTATTTATTTACTATTACTATTTTTTTTATTTATTTTCTTGTATTTTAATATTATATTATATTATTTATTATTCTTTATTATTATTATTATTATTTATTATTTATTATTTATTATTAAGGGACATTACAGGGGGGGCGTAGTGAAGGAAGGTTGTCTAGCATAGAAGGGTGATAAGAGATATCAATGTCATCATTAGGAAAGTCTTGCATTGGCACAATATAAAAGAGGGAAACACCACGACCTACCTAATCCGTAGGCATATATGTGAATAACCAATACAAAGTTGAAATCCCTCACACCCCACACTAACTATATGATGTGAGGCATGTATACGACAAAGTAAAAAATGAAAGCATGAGATGTGACCATATATTTAAAAAACTCATCTTTTTCCAAAGTAACTTCTCTCCTTTGTATGATCACAATGAAATTATATCCTTGCATCTCATTGTATTATTGTTCCCTTGGGATTTTTTACACTAACCTATGTTTTTTTCTTTTTCTTTCTTTGTTCTTCTCTTTTTAGATTCATAACTTAGAGGTATTTTTAATGTAGGCTATTAAAATTGTATAAATAACTAATACAATGTGTGCAAACACATTGTTATATTCCAAAAGAACTCATCACATGTAACAACACTTAGAGAAGCATACTCTCACTCATATCAAATGTCTTTAGAATTTGGGTTTAACCCATTCTCTGTACCCAAAGAATGAATTCTTAACCATTCATAAATAATTTTAAATATGGTTTTATAACTTAAAAAAATAAGATGTTGTCTAAACATGTTACATTTTGGAGTTTTTGACCATAATTTGATGATTTTTCTAGCCAAATCTTAAGAACAATGGTTTAAAATAAGTTTTTGATTGCATATTGGATTCAACACTTTGAAAAAATCTCTAGCCAATCAGATTGTAAAGGGTTTATAAACTCAAACTTGTAATTCAAAAAAATCCCTCGTGGATTCTCAACAAATTAAACCAAAAAAATACTCCAGAAAACCCTTCAAAACATAAAATATATGTATAAAACATATAGAGTAAAGCAAAAACAGTTCAACTAAAACCAAATACATAGCAAATCAATATTCAATGAAAACTGTAACAGAAAATGGAAACATATACGTGCAAGTGGCAACCTTATGCATATGTTATGTATCTCGATGAAGAAAATTTAATTTCTGTAACGTTAGTCAACATCGATTGAAACTGAAGATGACCCCAAAAAAGGGGTGATAGTCGAGTCGACAACGTGGCAGTGAGTTATATGTGTGAGTCGCGAACGCGGCAATGAGTTAGGTCTGAGCCGACAATGTGGCAGTGAGTTATATGTGTGAGCCGCGAACGCGGCAATGAGTTAGGTCTGAGCCGACACGTGGCAGTGAGTTATATGTGTGAGTCGCGAACGCGGCAATGAGTTAGGTCTGAGCCGACAACGTGGCAGTGAGTTATATCCGTGAGTCGCGAACGCGGCAATGAGTTAGGTCTGAGCCGACAACGTATGAGCGTGTATGTTAGTGACATTTCCCCCGCCATAAAGAATATTTCACGTATATTTTGATCCACGAGACCCACAAATCTAAGACCCCATTGCATTAGTGCACACGTGTATATCTTACGTGTGCATGTAGTTAGGTAGTGAGTCCGAAAGGTTGGTATTATTCTTCACATGCTTAAGAGAGATCTTAATTGTCCACCAGCATTCACACTTGTGAACACGGGTATTTACTAAAATGTCAATTTGTAGGAGCGTGTCCCTACATCCCCTCCCTTAGTATATAAATGTTAAAATGTAACTATTATATTGTTATGACCATGAACGCTAAGTCAAACTAATAGATTTCAAGACAATGAAGGGCGAAAAATTAAAATAAAGCGTTGCTGGTTTGGGCCGTTGATTTTGACATGGGCGAAGCCATTGGGTCTTCTCGTAACAACGATGGATTGGACATTAATCTTGTCCATGTGGAGATCATTATTGAAGGCTAAGGATTTAACCCAAACCATGATTGCAACTGGGGTAACTTTTAATGCATCTTGTCCCTTTGAGGTGTGTTGTGAGGTAAGTTGGGTTTTTTAAAATTGCAACAAATTACATGTTTGGCTTTTCACACTTTATTTTTTCATTCAAAATAATTCTCCTAAGGATATCCCTTTCTAATTATGCAAGTGGTCTTCTTCACTTTCAAGGTTGTGATATCCCTTTCTAATTTGTCAAGTGGTCTTCTTCACTTTCAATCCCTTTCTAATTATGCAAGTGGCCTTCTTCACTTTCAATCCCTTTCTAATTATGCAAGTGGTCTTCTTCACTTTCAAGGTTGTGATATCCCTTTCTAATTTGTCAAGTGGTCTTCTTCACTTTCAATCCCTTTCTAATTATGCAAGTGGTCTTTTTCACTTTCAAGGTTGTGATATCCCTTTCTAATTTGTCAAGTGGTCTTCTTCACTTTCAAGGTTGTGGAGATTTAGAGTGTGGGGCAAATATTGAAAAGAAGATGTGACATTTGCAATTTGTTGTTTGATGTTTATCTTAATTTTATGGAAAAATGTTGCTTATTATAAACATTAATATTTAATGTGTGTTTTCACATGATATATGTGAAGCTCATGTATTATTATTATGTAATTTTAAAGAAATTTAAGTAATTTTTTCATCTTTTAAAATTTTGATAAATTAAATTTGGTTTTAGTGGATATTAATCACCACCACTATTATCATTATTAATAAGAAGTTGCACTTTGACTAGAGAGGTGAGGAAGGACATTCATTATAGTTTGCTTGTTGATTCGTAGCGTGCATATACTCTATTGAGAGGTTAGACGAGCCTTCTAGTTTTCTGAAATCCATATGCAAAGCATGTAGGGTAGGATACCATGGAGATATGTTTGGAATCTAGGAGTTCTTAAGTTTTCCTTAAAACTTAAGAAATCCCAAAAGTTGCACAATAGAGACAATTTGCTCAAAGTGTGCTTGACCTCAATTAGGCGTTGGTTTGGTATTCTTCCTTAGGGTGTTGGAGTTCTCTTAAAAGCTTAGGGATTCCCTTAATAATGGCCACATGGAGAGGTTCACTTGAATAGAAAATGCTTTGCTTGGGAGGATAATTATGCATCATAGAGGAAGGAATCAAACCACAAACATCATGGGGTAGCTTGGATTCCTTTTTGGAGGATGGAAGATGGCTCAGGGATGCTTCAGTTGCAAAAATGTTCTTTAATGGGCAATTGGCCCATTGGAGTACATGGCTTAGGAGGATTGATGGAGCTCATGGAGACTTGTGTTAGAGAGGCATGGACATGCCTTGTGCAACTACATCATTTTTTAGCTCTTATTGTGTATGAAATCACCTTGGAGCATGACATGTGCACTTTATAGTAGAGTGTTTCAGTTGTGTACGAATACATGAGCTTATGGTCGGTTGTTATAAGGGCCTAGGCCCACATTGTGTTTTCACTTACCTCTCACATATATAGAGGAAGGAGATATTTCTTTCATCATCTTCATTATAATGTGCTTTCTTTGTACTTAGCGTCATGGAGGAAGTCACTAGGGGTAGTGAAACAACTTTGGAGGAGTTATGAAGTCTAGAGAGGAAATTTTGGCTTGAAGCTTGATCCCTGTAAGAAATTTGGGTTTACCTATGTAAATAATATTTTGGTGATGATCTCTCATTCATATCATTTTCTCTTCATTTATTTTACTCTTGTGTAGAGATCTAATCTCGAGGAAGAGTCTGCACTACTCCCTTTCTATCTCTTAAGTCACTAAGGTTTCTTTATTTTCTAGGAATATGTTGGAGCTTCTTTGAAGTCTAGGGTTATTTTTTTTCCCTTGGAGGATTGATATTATGGTTTTGAAATAAAACCCTAAGGTAAATTTTGTGAATAATAAGAAGAAGAAAATATAATTACTTGCCTTGGAGGACTTGTTGGAGTGATCATTGCATGTTGGAGCTCCTTGCTTGAGGTAGGGTTTTCATTATTAGCTAGGGTTTTAGAGAACTATGGTTTTGTACTAGCGTTGAGAGAAGGATATGGTATGTACGTGAAATTCATTTTGAGAAAATTAATGAAGTTTTCATCTATCCAAATCTTATGCAATTTCCAGATTTGATTTCTAGCCATCTATGCTCTTCATATATTGTTATTGATAGCTATATATGTCTTGATGATTTGACACAATTTAAAAGACAAGTTTGTTGAGTGATTTGATATTATCATTGAGGAATTGAGTGTTTTTTTGATATATATATATATATATATATATATATATATATATATATATATATATATATATATATATATTAAATTTTATGAAAATGAATGTTTATATCTACTTTATATGTGTTAAGTTGCCCTAGAGGGATGGAAAATTATCAAGTTAGTTTGGTTTCTTTTCTCCTTGGATTTCTTAGAAGATTGGAATATTAGGAACTGAAATATTTTTCTTTGATTGATGGTATTTTATTCTATATTTCATAACAACTGTAAGGCTTAAATTGAAAAGGTAAGGATCTCAAAAACGTCTAGGTTTAGAGGTGAAATTTTTGGTTTTGCTTTAAATCTCCAATTGGAAAAAATTCTACACACACATATGTGTCCATATTATATGAGCATGTGTGTGCAAAAATGTGTTCACACACACACACATCTAGATATATTAAGTTTTAGAACAAAAACCATATGGGAAAACCCTTAATCACTTTTTTATATTTCAAAAATGCTACCTTGTCTAAACTATTAACATTTATTACAGTGCCTAATCTAGTAGGGTCATTGAGTGAAGTAAAAAAAATAGGCAGAAAACCCAAGGAATTGGACCCCAATACCTTCTATAGTAAGCTCAAAGAACTCAAGCACTTAAGTTAGCCCATCGAGCTATGTATATTTTTTTTTTGTGTTTTCCAAAGAAAACATCACAAGGACACCCAATTGAGGATTCTAGACATTAATGGATTACATCCCTATGAAACCTGCCCACATAAACTAGTGTGACTTACCTAAAGGTATTCAAGTTGGCAACTTGCCAACATGAAACTAGTCAAATCCCTAGCAACACTAGCAACCTCTATGTGTGTGTGTGTGGGGTGTATTGGGTTACCCCAATTGGTTTGAATTAATTAATTTTAAGGTAAACATTAATGTGAGGTCATGGGTTCAAGTTTGGTAGATTCTCTCAAGTTTAGGAGTACATGTTCTACTTCAACACATTTAATGCAAGTTGCATTCATGAAATGCGAGGAGGCCTTTGGAGGGTTTCCCTAAGGACAAATAAATCTACTAATCTAATTTATAAAGGAGCACTTATGTATAATTTTACACCCTAAAATAAAATTGCCTTAGTATATACAAGCAAATTCCATAGGGAGGCATATGATAATAGCAAAAGATTAGTCCTAGTGCAAGTTCACCAAATCTAGTAGTGGTGATGACTATTCACAGGAACAATACTTCTCACAGAAAGATTGATAAGTCAAACACTAAATAATATGAGAGGGTTTTTTAAACGAATAGTTCCACCTTGTCTCCCATAAGGTCAAAAAATATTTATATCGAGTTGTGGAGAGTCCTTTCAAAGTGTGCTTTGCTTTATGTAATCATTGGTCCATGAAAACTATATTTTTTTTATAGAGTCCACTTTTGAATTCATTGTTTAATATATGTGTGTGAAAGAAATGTGGTGATATCTTGAGAATTAGCATAGGGCTTTAAGAGGCTTTTGATCCTTTTGTTGAATTGTAATGGATTTAACTTATTAAATATCTGATAGGAATTTACTAATTTATTTTGATAAATGCATTCATTCTAAGCAAGCCATGTTAACCACATAACCTCCAAGGCTAGTCCTTTATCTACATGCAAAGTGTTGTCAATCCAATGATGTAGGGTTGAGTTGATGTTGTCACTTATTCATTAATGAGATTGAAGACATATCTTGTGGGATACAACTCAAATTTATTTAGTGAAATGGTCATGGATCATGATGTGGGAAATATATTATCCATGTTCCTTATAGAGTGGGAATTACTAGGTCCTTGCTATCCTCTCCTTTTCAACATGTCTTGGGTAGGGACAACACATTTTATTAAGACAAAATTGTCTCAATATATACAAGAAAAGTCCATATTAAGGAGGCATTTAATAGTAGTAGTGGATTAGTCCTAACATATGTTCATCCAAAATAGGTAGTGATGATGACTATTCACTAGAACAATACTTCTCACCTATAGATATATAAGTCAAATACTAAATAAGAGAGGGTTTCTTAACTAAAGAGTTTCACTTTGCCTCCCATAAGGTCAAAAAATATTTCTAGATTGACTTGTGGAGAGTCCCTCTAATTTTTGCTCTACCTTAAGTAATTTATCTTTGTGAAAAATACATAATTTTTTTCTATAAAATCCACTTCCGAATTAAACTTTCTATAGATATGCATGAATATAATGTGGTGAAATATTTAACTATTTGTTTCTATTGGGTCAAGGAAGCCAACCCCCTACCGCACTAAATATTAGTTTATTTTGAGATGACCCATCAAAATATTCCCTTACATGAGAGTGGTGAAATCCAAAGTGGAGAATAAACCTAGGAGTATAGGAGGATTTGCAGTCTTTGGTTGTATTTTGATGGCTTTTAACTTATATAATATCCTATTGGGGTTTGTGGATTTATTTCGATAGATGTATTCATTTTGAGCAATCTAGGTTGACCACATTCTCCAAGGATAGTCCTTTTCCTATGTCTAAGGTGCTATTGATCCAATTATGTGGGGTTGAGTTGATGTTTCCACTTGTCCATTGATGAGGTTGAATACATAACTTTTGAGAGATAACTCAATTTTTTTTGGTGAAATGGTAGTGTATCAGATGTGTGAAATAGATACTTCATGTTCCTCATAGGATGAGAATTATTGGGCCCTTGCCATTCTCTCATTTTCAAAATGCCTTGGGTGGTAACAACACCCTTTTATGATAACCATTAAAATAAAATAGTTTTTAGTGGGGCATTAAATTTCCAATGTTTGGTCCACCACTATGGTAGGTGTTAGGGGTATGGGGAGGGAAGTGAATTTTGTATCCAATTTTAACATTATGCCTTCACAACGTTGTATTTTCTCCCTACATCAAGAAACCCTCGTCCTCTTTGAGTTGAGTTTCATATGAACTCTTTTCATTCTTGTTTCTCTTTTCACATTAAATCAAGATCTTATGTCGAGTGCAATGTTTGGGTAGTTGATCCTATTTCATGGGAAATTTGACTGAGGGTAGTGAGTTGTTTGGTCTTAAGAGATTGCAGGGGAATGATGCATTATTGATATTTTTGTACCCATCTATTCAAGCCCATTTTTATGAATGAGTAATCGCTTGTATTCGATCAAAGGTTATTTATGATGAGATGAGATGCTAGTGTGATGGATTTCAAAAGTTCGATCCTCCTTAGTTTTGTTTGTTGGTATCTTTAATCCACTATTCCAAATATATATATATATATATATATATATATATATATATATATATATATATATATCGTATAAAACATTTCCAAGGCCCTTGTTTTTTATTTGCTTCTGGGTTCATTTTGTGGCTAGTGTTGTCACAAAGATACCAAAATGTTTTATCCTTAACCTCTTGTACCCTTTGGATAGGATATTGATTCCCAAGATAATAGTTATGTTCCTTCATCTTATTTCTTTCCTTTTGAAACATAAGTCAAGAAAATCTAAGTTGTGTTAGGATGTATTTTGGAAAGAGGCTAATGTGAACCAATAGACTAGAACAACATATGGTACACTTTTTATCAATGCAATTTTTCCAACTTTTAAGATCCATCAATGGGTCTGGTGGGAAATTTGAACTTTAATGATATAAATGGTCCAAGCCCATTTCCAAATTATATAGTTATTTGGTTTTAGATGGAAACCTAGGAAACATAAAATTTTAGCCAAATATTTCTATGATAAGAGAAGAAGTTTGTGGATGAGGAAAAGATAGATCTAGGGGACATGATTCATATAACTAAGCAAAAGAGATCTAGAAATATTGCCATAGATTTTGGATTTCAAAATGGAGCCATCTTGAAAGAGGAGAAAGTCATATAGAGACAAAAAAGGGGTAATGCTAACCCTTTCTACTATATTTATTCATTTGATATTGTCTAGATGATGCTTATTTTTAATTAATTTACTAATCCCCTCTATAATGATTAAAAGAGAAGGGGGTAAAGTGGACATCCATATCAAGGGCCTCTAAAGGCGTGGAAAATATGGGAAGTTGTGTTATTTATTAGGATTTAAAATGGGATGGAGAAGATATAGGCTTCCATCCAATCAATGAAAGACCAAGAGAAACTTGCCTATATTAGAATCAATTTGATGTAGTGGTACTTGGATCAATCAAAAGATTTTGAGAGATCAATTTTTGTTATCAAGGCTCATTTGAAAATGGTTTTGGAAATGTGACAAATATCTTGGACTCTGGGATCATAGATGACTTAGCCATGGAGAAAACCTATTTCTTCTTTGGAAATATTCTCAAATAGGACAAGTTTAAGGTGAGGTTATGAAAATGAATGTTTATATATGGTTTATATGTGATAGGTTTCCCTAGCGGGATGGAAACTTATCAAGTTAGTTTGGTTTCTTTTCTCATTGGAACTAAAATATTTTTCTTTGTTTGATGCTATTTTATTCTATATTTCATAACAACTATAGGGCTTTAATTGAAATGGTAAGGATCTAAGAAACATCTAGGTTTAAAGGTGAAATTTTTGGTTTTTCTTTAAATCTCCAATTGAAAAAAATTCTACACGCACACATGTGTCCATATTATATGAGAATGTGTGTGCAGAAATGTGTGAACACACACACACACACACACACACACACACACACATCTAGATGTATTAAAATTTAGATCAAAAACCTTATGGGAAAACCCTTAAGAACTTTTTTATATTTAAAAAATGATACCTAGTCTAAACTATTAACATTTATTACAATGCCTAATCTAGTAGGGTCATTGAGTGGAGTAAGAAACATAGGTTGAAAACCCAAGGGATTGACCCCCAAGACCTTCTATAGGAAGCTCAAGGAACTCAAGCACTTAAGGTAGCCTACCGAGCTATGTATATTTTTGTGTGTGGGTGTTTTCCAAAGAAAACATCACAAGGACGCCCAATTGAGGATTATAAACATTAGTGGATTACATCCATACAAAACCTGTCCACATAAACTATTGTGCCTTACCCAAAGGTATTCAAGTTGGAAACTTCTCAACATGAAACTAGCCAAATTCCTAGCACACTAGCAACCTCTATGTGTTTTTGTGTGTGTGCGTGTGGTGTAATGGATTACCCCAATTGGTTTGGATTAACTAGTTTTAAGGTGGAAATTAATGCGAGGTCATGGGTTTAAGTCTGGTAGATTCCCTCAAGTTTAGGAGTACATGTTCTACTTCAACACATTTAATGCAAGTTGCATTCATGAAATGTGAGGAGGCCTTTGGAGGGTTTCCCTAAGGACAAAAGATTCTACTAATATAATTTCTAAAGGAGAACTTATGTATAATTTTACACCCTAAAAGAAAATTTCCTTAGTATATACAAGAAAATTCCATAGGGAGGCATATGATAGTAGCAATAGATTAGTCCTATTGGAAGTTCACCAAATCTAGTAGTGGTGATGACTATTCACTGGAACAATACTTCTCACAGAAAGATTGATAAGTCAAATACTAAATAATATGAGAGGGTTTTTAAACAAATAGTTCCACCTTGTCTCCCATAAGGTCAGAAAATATTTATATTGAGTTGTAGAGAGTCCTTTCAGCGTGTGATTTTCTTTATGTAATCGTTGGTCCATAAAAACTAGATTTTTTTTTATAGAATCCACTTTTGAATTCATTGTTCAATATATGTGTGTGAAAGAAATGTGGTGAAATCTTAAACTATATCTCTATATTGATTCAAAGAAGTGAACCTGCTAACCTGCTACAACTTTGGTTATCTTGAGATGCCCCATACAATATCCCCTTCCATGATAAGGGTGATAGTCAAGGTGAGAATTAGCCTAGGGCTTTAAGAGGCTTTTGATCCTTTTGTTGAATTGTAATGGATTTAACTTATAAAATATCTCATAGGCACTTAATAATTTATTTTGATATATGCATTCATTCTAAGAAATCCAACTTAACCACATAACCTCCAAGGCTATTCCTTTATCTACAACTAAAGTGTCGTCAATCCAATGATGTAGGGCTGAGTTGATGTTGTCACTTAATCATTGATGAGGTTGAAGACATATCTTGTGGGATACTACTCAAATTTATTTAGTGAAATGGTAATGGATCATGATGTGGGAAATATATTATCCATGTTCCTTATAGAATGGGAATTACTAGGTCATTTCCATCCTCTCTTTTTCATCATGTCTTGGGTAGGGACAACACATTTGATTAATAACCATACAATTTTTTTTTTGAGGGATTCTAACTTTCAAAAGTTTGGTTTGCTGCTATTGGTAGGTGTTAGAGGGACATGGAATGGAATTCGATTTTGTATCCAATTTTACTGTTGTACCTTCCAAAAACTATATTTTCTCCCTGCATCAATAAATACTCTTCTTCTTTGAGTTGAGTTGAATACCTATTCTTATTAGTTGTGTGCAAATTTCACCCCTTAAGCCAAAATAGTCTTAATATATACAGGCAAAGTCCATAAGGAGGCATTTAATAGTGGTAGTGGATTAGTCCTAACATATGTTCATCCAAAATTGGTAGTGATGATGACTATTCACTAGAACAATACTTCTCACCTATAGATAGATAAGTCAAATACTAAATAAGAGAGGATTTCTTAAATAAAGAGTTTCACTTTTCCTCCCATAAGGTCAAAAAATATTTCTAGATTGAGTTGTGGAGAGTCCCTTTAAACTTTTCTCTACCTCAAGTAATTCCAGCTTTGTGAAAAATAAGTATTTTTTCTATAAAATCCATTTATGAATTGAATTTTCTATAGATATGCATGAATCTAATGTGGTGAAATATTTAACTATTTGTTTCTATTGGGTCAAGGAAGCCAACCCCCTACCCCACTAAATATTAGGTTATTTTGAGATGCCCCATTAAAATATCCCATTACAAGAGAGTGGTGAAAGTCAAAGTGGAGAATAAGCCTAGGAGTATAGGAGGATTTGCAGTCTTTGGTTTTATTTTGATGGATTTTAACTTATATAATATCCTATAGGGGTTTGTTGATTTATTTCGATAGATGCATTCATTATGAGCAAGCTATGTTGACCACATCCTCCAAGGATAGTCCTTTGCTTAGGTCTAAGGTGCTATTGATCCAATTATGTGGGGTTGAGTTGATGTTGCCACTTGTCCATTGAGGAGGTTGAAGACATAACTTTGGAGAGACAACTCAAATTGTTTTGGTGAAATGGTAGTGTATCAGATGTGTGAAATAGATACTTCATGTTCCTCATAGGATGAGCATTATTGGGTCCTTGCCATTCTCTCATTTTCAAAATGTCTTGGGTGGTAACAACACCCTTTTATGATAACCATTAAAATAAAATAGTTTTTAGTGGGGCATTAAGTTTCCAATGCTTGGTCCACCACTATGGTAGGTGTTAGGGGGATGGGGAGGGAAGTGAATTTTGTATCCAATTTTAACATTATGCCTTCAAAAAGTTGGATTTTATCCCTACATCAAGAAACCCTATTCCTCTTTGAGTTGAGTTTCATATGAAATCCTTTCATTCTTCTTTCTCTTTTCACATTAAATCAAGATCTTATGCTGAGTGCAATGTTTGGGTAGTCAATCCTATTTCAGGGGAAATTTGACTAAGGGTAGTGAGTTGTTTGGTCCTAAAAGGTTGTGGGGGAATGATGCATTATTGATATCTTTGTACCCATCTATTCAAGCCCAATTTTATGAATGAGAAATCACTTGTATGGTATCAAAGGTTATTTATGATGAGATGAGATGCTAGTGTGATGGATTTCAGAAGTTCGATCCTACTTAGTTTTGTTTGTTGGTATATTTAATCCACTATTCCAAATATATATATATATATATATATATATATATATATATATATATATATATATATATATATATATATATATATATATATATATATATATATATATATATATATATATATCTTATAAAGCATTGCCAAGGCCCTTGTTTTTTATTTGCTTCTAGGTTCATTTTTTTGCTAGCGTTGTCACAAAGATACCAAAATGTTTTATCCTTAACCTCTTGTACCTTTTGGATAGGATATTGATTCCCAAGATAATAGTTATGTTCCTTCATCTTCTTTATTTCCTTTTGAAACATAAGTCAAGAAAATTCAAGTTGTGTCTGGATGTATTTTAGAAAGATGCTAATGTGAACCAATAGACTAGAACGACATATGGCACACTTTTTATCAATGTAATTCTGCCAACTTTTAAGATATATCAATGGGTCTAGTGGGAAATTTTAACTTTGATGAGATAAATGGTCCAAGACCATTCCAAAATTATATAGTTATTTGGTTTTAGATGGAAACATGAGAAACATAAATCTTAGCCAAATATTTCTATGGTAAGTGAAGAAGTTTGTAGATGAGGGAAAGATAGAGCTAGGGGACATGATTCATATAACTAAGAAAAAGAGATTTGGAATTTTGGCATAGATTTTTGCTTGAAAAATGGATCCATTCTCCAAGAGGAGAAAGTAATATAGAAACAAAAAAGGGGTAATGTTAACCCTTTCTACTACATTTATTCATTTGATGTTGTCTATATGATGCTTATCTTTAATTAATTTACTATTCCCCTCTATCATGATTAAAAGAGAAGGGGGTCAAGAGGATATCCATATCAAGGGCCTCTAGAGGAGTGAAAAATATGGAAAGTTGTGTTATTTATTAGGATTGAAAATGGGATGGAGAAGATATAGGATTCCATCCAATCAATGAAAGACCAAGAGAAACCTTCCTATATTATAATCGATTTGAGGTAGTGGTAGTTGGATCAATCAAAGGATTTTGAGAGATAAATTTTTGTTATCAAGGCTCATTTGAAAATGGTTTTGGAAATGTGACAAATATCTTGGACTATGGGATCATGGATGACTTAGCCATGGAGAAAACCAATTTCGTCTTTGGAAATATTCTCAAATAGGACAAGTTTAAGGTGAGCAATGATTATGATAGAGATACTTTTGTAAATACTATTTCATAAAGAGAATGGGTGAAAATGTTCAAAATGGGAGGGAAATTTTACCTTGAGGATGATGTCTAAGAAAGTAGAGTTGAAAGCTTAAATCACCTTCCCTAATTATCTGGGTTATTCTACTACTAGAAGTAGATCCAAAAACCTCTAAAAAAATTGATTAGAAATTCATTTGGTCACAGAGATTAGTTATGTTGCATTCTGAGGAGGGCATGTTTGAGTTTTAATAAGTGGATTGGTGCCATGAGTGCTTTGTTTGTGGCTTCATATACTCATCTAGGAAGAGAATCAACTATATTCAAAATGTTCCTTGGGGTTTCTCTAGGGTGTTGGGTTTGCAAATATTTTAAGTACGAAAACATTGCAATATTGATGGAGTCAAAAAAATTGGATTGTATCTTGTACGGTCCATCATCCTACATATACAGTTGAAATGTTTATGAGTTTCTAATTGATTTTTTAAGAAATATATATTTTGGTCACCCTGTTGAAGCCATCTCAATCTAATCTTCATCAGCCATCAAGCTTCTTCCCATGGTAGAAATTTATGGTGTTCCTTGTTTAAGTCTATCATTCCTCTATCCATTATGGAGAAATAATATTATTGCATGCATAATCATGGAGAAAAGAGATTTATCGTTCCACACATTTGACCCTTTTGGAGGCATGCACAAAGTGTTTTGTGTAACATTTCTTTGAGATGCATTTTATAATGAATAGATTCCTTTAGACTTGGGATATAAGATCTCCTTGTATTATCAAGAGGGAAATCATGAAATGAAAACCAATTGTACATAGTTTGGGTGAGAGAGGCAATTAGAGTTAAATTTGAAGGGTAAAGGAGGGCCATTTGAAGGTCTTGTGAATACCTAGAATAATCTTGGAGTGAATAGTATCACAATTTGTAAAGTCCCTGACTTGTTTCTCTGGAATTGATATAGAAATGATTATTTAACAAGGAAGTAGACTATCCAATCCTTTTTGAACATATTCATTGCTTGATATGCTCTTGGTCCATGTAGATAAGAGGAGACTATCTCTACATCAAAAAGTGTTGCTTGTTAAAAAATATCTAGAAAAAATGTTGTCACGTGATCATTTCTATCATTGTTACCCCATTTTTCCTTGCCATTCAAAAAATCATATTTAAGTATCCCTAAGTATGAGATTTCAGGATTGCAATATCCCTTTACTAGATAGGTCAATTCAAAAATCCTATCCATTGTGGAAGGGACCATAGACATTTAGAGTACGAATATTCTAATTGACCTCATTCTAGAAGAGAGTGACATACATGTATTGTGTATATTAAACATTGTTGGTGGGGTGAAATGAGTTTTTTCAAGCCATTTTAACTAGGCCTAAAAAAAGGACAATAGAGAAAGAAAATTCAAAACTCCACTCAAGAAATATATTCTATGGGGAAAGCTTGGATGTCCGATCTAAGATCATTGTTTTTCACATGAAGAATACATTAGTTCTATGCACATTGATAACCCTACATAGGGATCTAAAATTTTTGTGTTTATCTCTATTCCATGTAGTTGACGAAAATAAATACTATTTCTTAACTTCTTTAGGGGATTCCAGTGCTATAAATTCGCTCATAATTATTTGTATTTGGCCTTGTTAAACCTCAATATCTATTTAAGAAATAACCATAGTAGTTTTTGATTTCCTATCCATTGTCTTCACAACTGTGCCTATATGGAACCATGTCTAGACCATTGAAAAGAACTTGAGAGGTGGATTTATTTGGTTTCTTGGAATTGGAATGGATGTAGTATATATGATTATATGTTTCCATTTATCAGTATGAGGATGATATTAAGGCATGAGGGTTGGTTATTCCTTGGGGATTCCCCCAAAGTGGACTAAGATAGATATGGTGGGGGGGGGGGGGGGCGCCTTAAAGTGCAACCAAAGGAACCATTTTGGATGGGAGCTATGGAAAGGAGGTCTAATGGAGGACGTATAAGTGGAGTGGAGGGTTAAATTAGGTATCCCCATGTTTACTATAGGGATTTTATTCATATCACTAGATCTAGAACTCCTTGATGTGAGGGTTGATGTCTCAACATAGATAGTGGGGTAGAAAAAAATTAAAATATCACTAAGTCAATATCTTCTTGTATTATCACCTCCATCACCCCGATCTAGGTTTTTCTATCCTTAGCACATGTATATAAGTCATCCTCAAGATGTAGTTCTCACTCTCTCACTATGATAGTGTATCAAACTAGATCCACAAGACTACTCTCAAAACATTATATAATATAAGGAACTACAAAAATTATCTATTAATGCAAGACAATAAGGACCAAGGAAAGGTCACCAAGGTCTATCCTAGTACCAACATAAGGGTGTTAGATCACTTGATAAAAGTGTTGAATCACACCAAGAGCCTCTCTTTTACAACATAAAATATAGTTCACATTAGTTGTAATGAAAGATCACAGTTTATGGCTCAAGATCTAACTTGAGAATTACACTGTCATAGTTTTCAGAGATATTTTTATAAATTATTTCAAATAAAGTTATTTTAAATCTAAATTGGTATTGAGAAATTTCTCATTAATGACATAACTAATGATAATGTCTCAAATCTATTACATAGTAATTCTCATACCTCATGTTCACTTCCTGTTCCATATCCGGAAGTGCTAAAATGTTGACAACTATGAAGTATATCCATCATGGTACATAGACAAAAACATCCCTGAAAAGCCAAAGTAAAACTGACCCAAGTCAATTCTAAATAAGGTTAGCTAAAACGATAATTTTTAGGGCTAGCGCGCTTTTCTCCACTGCATGTCCATGTTGATGGCAGGTTGCACTGCTTTACCCTAGAGCTGCAAGCGCAAGATTTGATATAAAAACCCAGGTTGAACCTCTTTTGGAATGTTTTCCCAAAATGGGGGAGAAGCTTTGTATGCTAGAAACTTCAATAACAACGAGCTGGATATTGGTTGTTGTAGATATGGTCGAGCTCTCCGATTTAGAGCTCTTGATTTATCATTATGGGCCTTCCCCTTTAGATTTGGACCTTCCTCCCTCTTTTGTGGATCCATAACTCCATCTCCCTTCCTATAAATCAACTCCCTTCCATCCCCAAAGGGTTGGTCATTGATTGTCTTCATTCCTATACTGAGATTATGCCCAAATGCTACCCATTCTAACTTGGAGAAGGAGTGATTGAAGAGTCTTTTCTTGAACTTTGACATCCACCAAAAGGAGGTCTCCAACATCAAGGCATAGGTTGTATGCCTCCCTTTTTAGCTCATTAATATATACATCTGATGTTCACTTTCCATAATTGTGCAAATGTTTATGATTTTAGCTTAATACTCCTTGATCTATTAAGTAGTTTATGTTTGATGTATACCATATATGCTCTTGTACCTTGTATTTCTCTTTGATATTTCTTGTAGGTACTTGAACGTGAAGAATAAGTAAGGACTAAGCCTAGAAGCAAAGTAATAAAAGTCATCTTCAAAGGATTGAGTGATTAGCATCAAAGTGAGGTAGGTCATTCTCTCTTTGCATTTGTTAAACATAAGCTAGGAAAGTGTATGCTAGTTTTTTTAGTTTGTTTCTAGACCCACTAATTAGGCTAGAGAGACCTCCTCTATTCGCAGAGGGGATTTACCTTCACAAAAAAATCCACTCAAATAATTTTGAAAACTTATTTTGACTATAAGAGGACCCCCCCTAATGTGTAAAGGACAAAGAGGAGTTGAGGGTTGAAATAGATTATAAAATCCATATGAGTGATCAAGTGAACCAAGGATGAGTCCAATATATCAATGGTCAAGAAAGTAAATGCACATGAAAACCATAGTATCAAATATGTATATTCCCCTAGGCAGACATACTCATGCTTAGGTGAAAACAAGTATGGTTGCCAAATCACATACACTGTGGATTCATGGGAACTTAAAAGGTGATGGTGATAACATGGCCATAAAAAAATACATGATGGATCCATGTAAATAATAATAGAATATAAATGAAGTACAAAATGGATATACAACTCATGATACATTAGGAAAACAACTAGATCAATGAATATATCAAAATGTCCTCCATAAATTAATGTAATAAAAGAGATTGGTACACAAGATTAAACTTGAGTAGAAGTAGCAAGAAATCCACCATATGCCAAATTATTTAAACCCAACTTTCCATAGGTTTGAATCTACACTATTTGAATAAATGAGCCAAAATAAAACACGAGAAAAATTATGTAGTCATCAATGATTGAGCTATATCGTTACTAGATGCGAGATAACCCACCAATAATGATAGCGGAAACCAATGAACCAAAATATGTTCTAACCAATGTGGATGATATCCACTTTCCATTGTGAGGGAACTTTCCACAAATTGCTACAAGCCTCAAGGTACTATAAAATTATCTAAGTATGACTCCAAAAATAAAGTGTTGACATCAATACGAGAATATTCACCAATTATAAGGTAATGATGAATCCTTCCACATTGGCACAAGATAAAGAATTAGATATGATGATGAACTAAATATAACTTGAAAAAAGGAATGGATAACATGGATAGTTAATATATATGAGAAACGGTCAATATAGGATTGAAATATCCCTTGAACATTAACACAACATACTACATGACCTATGCAACAACTAATACCAAAGACATTAATGATACAAACCAAAAATCCATGAGGTATTGAATGTTCTCCATAAGGATTGGAAGAGTAACCAATTGGAGGAGTAAAAAATTAGAATCATAGCATAAACCCTAAGGAAATTATACAACCAATCCTTAAATAAATACCTCATAATAGGTGCTATGTTCAAGGGTAACAAATCGCTAACACAAAAATGAACTATACAAATATTGACTCTATCCCTCGTTTCTGTTTTTTTAATATTTTTTATTCTTTTGTATTTTTCATGCTAAACCTTGAAAAGGAATAAAATTATTCCATAACAAAATGGAGGAATTCCATGAAGTAATCAATTAATTTCTTGGTGCAAGGAATGTACCAATGCAAACAAAAGGAAAGAGGTAATTATTGCAAGATATTGATACTCATAGGGATGTCTCCCATAGGGATAAATGAGCTAAAATGCATAAGTAATGGTTGTAAATGAAATAGTTACATATTGTAAATGAAAAATGTGGTAATCATGTCACAATGAGTTGCAACAAGGAATTGGGCACAAAAGCATAAGAAACTATAAGACATGAAAATGGAAATCACAAAAGAAAGGAACCCCACTAGGAAAATGAACAAAAAATAAGCAAGTGTTGACAGTGCTGGATACATCCAACATGCAAGGGAGTCCCCTTGAGGAAAAGTACCAATTAGGCTTCACACCATTTAGTGTGGGAGCCCTTCTGGAAATGAGTCCCAAATTCCATATATTCTTAAAGACATGCCTTGGTTACAATGTTCAACACAAGAGAATATTGCACATGTACTTCTGGATTAGCAAGTGAGTATGCCTTGTGGAATGTTCAACTGTGGAATGTATCAAGGTTATTCTACCGAAAGGGGAGAGAAAAGTGAGCATTTAAAAGAAGAGTAATAGTATTGATATAACAAAGACACACGGGCATATACATATGAATGAATCGTTAGTCAACCATCGAAATAGTCTACATGGAAGAAATGATTGTTAAAACACATACAACATGCATTCAACAAGATAAGTACTAAAACTACCGAAATAGTTAAATTTCCTTAATACAGATGAAAACAACATACATCACAAACATTCCAAGAATAGTCTTACGATATTCACGACATACACATGAAAGTGTGTTGACTTAACAAGCTTCAAAATTAAGTAGAAGTTCCAAGATACATCAAGACAGTGAACACCACTAGCCCCAATAGTGGAGCATTTGAGCAACCACTTTCTCCTCCAAAAAAATATTTTCCTCTCTAATGCTTGGTAGGAGGATCCAAAGTGAAAAGTCCTTTACATGTGCTATGAGGATGTATATATAACAAATGGGGTGACCATTAACCTCCCTTATGAGACTTGGACTATCCTCATGATTTTTTGACTTCTCTATGACTATTTGACTCCTTCATGACTTTTCACATTCTATAGATGAATATTGTACTTCCACTTTACATTACATTTCTCCAATATTTAATTTACATATTGCACAAATGATGTGGCAAGTGATGACTCATGACATGACACGAAATGACATTGATGACATGTAAATGTCAATCTATTCCTTACTGCTTCTCTCTTTGTGTCTTCCTGAAAGATGGAATATGATCTTCTTCCTCCTCCTCCATAAGGATTGAAGGTAGGGAGCCTTCAATGTAATCTTGATTTCTGATTTTTTCTACAATCTGGTGTCCCTTTATCTTTCTTAATTGATCTACTTGTTTTCGCAACGTCAAAGGTGTCTTCTATTAGGGTCTCCTTCTTCATCACCTTCATCATCATTCTATCATGACATGAAATCATACTTTCAACTGAAATCCATTCATGAAAAGACGAAATCAGTCTGATAAACCCCTAGTCTAACACACTTCATGACAATCATTCACTGAGCTGAAACCAGGTGATAGAGTCAAGAATGTCTCAAGGATTGCGTAGTTACACAACTCCAGAGGTCAGGGGCTAGGACTAATCCTTGAGATTGTGTAGTGTGCAGTTTAGGTAGGCCAGGGCTAGACATATGCACAATTAATTGAATCAATGGGTTAGGCTGAAGGCTTGAGGCTTGAGGTTGCCTACTGCACAGTTATGGAGGGACAAAGGCCAAGGATTTCATAGTTGCAAATTTTAAGGGATCAAGGAGGAGGCTTGATGTTTGAGACTGTGTAATGCATAGAAGATGATGAATGGAGGAAAAAGATGGACAATTATAGAGATCAAGGGTTGAGGCTGAGCACTGAGACTATGTAGTGCATAGTTCTGGAAGGCAGGGACTACACATTGCGTAGTGCCAAGAGGAAAGTTTGAAGCTTGAGGACTGAGACAACACAGTGAGCAGTTCAGGAAGGATGAGTGAGGCCAAGTTTCTAAGTTAGGAAATTTTCTGTATTTGGACAAGTGTGGGATGAATGAGGGAAAAGTGAACAATGACAAACTTAAGCATGATCACACACTTAGAAAAACTTACGACACAACATTGATCACTCAGGAAACATGAATAATATACTTCCCTTAATGTGATGACAATGCAATAACTTTCCCCAAGTGTGGTATGAAAGGTGCACTCTACGACAACAATGACGACACTTGTGCAACAATGCTTAAAACTTTTGGAATGAGAGTGATACATGTCTACATGGTAAGAATGACTAATTAATACCAAGGTTATCCCTTGAGACAAACTGAAACTAAATATATGTGATGTGCGACACTTGCCATGCTAAAAGACGACACTTTGATTTTCTTCTAAATGGGACAAGAATACTTAGAGAAAACACATGTGATGACTCTTTATACTTGCGATGACAACATGCACAGTCAAAGTAGGCTCCAAAATTTGGATGTACACCAAAATTTTGGAGGGTGTTGTAGTAGCGACAACACTTGGTGACACATTAGTTGAATTCCAGCTTCTTTGCCTTGGTCAAGTCTTTCGTGCAGGGTCTAGTTCCTCAGGGAGTATTGATTCATTATTCAGATTACTATGGATTCCCCACTTACCCCATGTATAAACATAGTCCCATTCATCCTTTTCTCGATTGAAAACAATCATAAAACCAACCATATCACAATGTTTCAAATCAGGAGATGGGTAATTTTATTCATGAGCTTCAGATTTTCAGAGTATAGTTTTTCATCTCTTGTGTTTATTCGCTACCAGGAAGCTTAGATAGTACCTTGGCAGACTCACTTCAGGAACACAAACATTTCTCTACTGCTAGTGAGCCTAGATGGTACCCCAACGGAGTTTCTTCCTTCACCTCATGCAAGAAGCATTTCTCTTCTTTCACCCTTTATTTATTTATTTTTATATAGAAGAGGGATCCCAACTTATTGAGAGCATAAGAGGTCGTTCCTTCAGAGAAGCATATATAAAACCTATGATATTGGTTTGGTCATTTGATTTTCCCTTTGTCCTTCTCTACTTGATCGAATCAATGTGGAAAATGATGAAACATAAAGAACCGAGTATAGGCATGAGGTTTCCAGTATAGACACAAATATCATGGTTCGACACAAAGCTTTCCTTACATAAGGATCATATTTTCCATCTAAACATCATTGACCAAAAGGTATAACCAAGCCAAAGAAGAAGGACTGAAGGTTAGCCAAATGTTTTAGTGTTGCAATACTATTTTCAATTATGCCGCATACATTAAAATACACTTACACATGACACTTATTCCCAAGAATGAAAGAAAGCAGAACAAAAAGACTAAACATGAAAATAGAAAAAATGATAAACTATGTACGTAGGATAGGGCACAATCCTAGACTCTCATTGAAAATATTGTTTCAAATATTAGCCATTTACAAGAAGAGATTCAGTCTTCCCGTCCAAATATTGGAGACGATAATTGTGATGGCCAAGCTTCTCATGAACAAAAAATGATCCGATCCACAGTGACTAGAACTTAGTGTGCTTCCCCTTCTCTTCATCCCACTTCAATACCAGGTCACCCACACTGAATTCATTATTCCTTGTAGACTTCTTATCAAACCATCCTATTATGAAACCAGCTCACAAAAAGATAGAAAAGATAGATCAACGCCTTAGAATTTAGCCTCTTTGAGGGGGAAACCTCCTTTACATTACACAAATGAACAATTCTTGGATGATACAAATGACAAGACCTCCTTTCTATATATAGGAGTCTAAGGGGTCATAATACAATCAAAGCCGACATAACAATAATAATGTAAGGGCACAATAATAACAATATGGGGACTACATGGGCACAACAAATAAATAAGGGGGTTGTATTAATAATAATAATGGGTTACAATAGTAGTATAAGGGCCTAACACATCTCTTGATACAACTCAGGTAAAGATAATTCTTCTCTTTTCTTTATTTCTTTCTTCCCGCAACTTAAGAAGAATGTATATCCTACTCTGAACTAAGAGGTAAGGCTTACCCTAAGATTCTTGTGAAAGTTGAAGGGAAGGTAGATAGATCTTTGGAGGTAGGATGGATTCTTTTCCATACACCATGAAGTAAGGAATTAAGGAGAAGTATTCAGAGAAGGTTTAGGCATGACACGGTTACCCCATAGGGCATTCACCAAAGTAGTGTGTCAGTTCCTTTGTTCAGAGAAGGCAATATTTTTAATGATGCGAATAAGGTTTTTATCGTTTGACTCAATAAGATCGTTTCCCTACGAGTAGTAGTTAGATGAATGTTTCAATACAATGCCATTTTCCAATGCAAAATCATAAAGTTTTAACAATGAAAAATACATTGCATTGTAAAAAAATAAGTGAAGTTAGAACAACGAACCTGGTAAAAATATTATGCTTGTTACACTAAAATTTGTCACCATGACTATTTGCAGTCAGTATGGCTCCATCAACTGTCATACTGTCCTCCTTGGCAAGTCTTATACCTCTGCTCCTCATGTCAAACTCCAAGAAAGAGAGAAAGTCATTAAAAAGTCAATTAACTCTGGTTACGCAGTTTCTCTTAACCTTACCTGCGTGTACGCACCCCAAGTTCACAATACCTGCGTACTTGTACGATCTGTCTGTAAAGGGGTGGGTGCGTACTCCTGTAAAGGTCAAAAGGCACGAGTTTTACTTCAAAAAAGTTACTTGTGGTCGAATCTAGAGCATTCTAGAAGATGGTTTGACGTGTATTGAGCGCCTCCAGATGGTTCATGTATCCCTATGAAAGAGGAACTTATCCCATCAAGAGGGGAGCTATCCCATTGAAAGAGGGGCTTATCCCATTGATGGTGGACCTGATTAACTTCCTCCAAAGCATTATAAATACAGGCATTGGGCCAGAGGGAGAGGAGGTTGAAAGCTGAACATTCCTAAGGGTAGATGCTGCTGAAATTAGGACTCCCTTATAAAGCTTGAGAGGAGAGATTCCCATCCTTTCTTAGCTTCATTTGGAAGTGGGTGAGCTGATCAAAGTAAAGGAGAACTCTTGCTGGACCCTGGGAGGGACCTGCACAACACCAAGGCACTAGTTGTAATGGTTTCTTTTGTTTCCAATTAATACAATTAAGTTCATTTTTCTCAACAAGTTGTTATATATAATTTGTTTCATATACTCCTTGGTCTTTATGATGAATATGTTTTATTTTATGAGTTATTCAGGTGCTATGTAATCGTTTGCTTGTTAGTGAATGCAGGTTTCAAAGAGAAGGAGGAGCTCATCTGGATCGGAGAGGCTGGACTGCTACAAACAACATTGGACTAAAGGTATGCTTTAAACACCTGGTTGCTTGTATTTTAAATGCATATTTAGGGAAATATAGTGTTTGATTGTCTTGTTTGTCACTAGAAAGCCTTAGCTTCTAGGGAGGTCGGTTTTGTCCGCAAAATTGACTCTTTCCGCATGACAAAATGGCGACTCCGCTGGGGATTCCATGGATTTGATTGATTTCTCTTTTGTTTGATACTTTGATTTGAGAAAAGTCTATTTCTTTTTGGTTTTTGGCTGATTGACTGTGAATTTGGGTGGAATAGCTTAGGGTTAAGTTAGATTGTATTTTTCTTGGTTTTGCTAGCAGTACGCACCCTCTGCGTTAAGCACAGTGCGTACCTGTACGCACTGCAGCTTTGTACACAGAGCGTGGCCGCACCTGTGCAAACAGGCTGCCTGCGTACCCTGTCAAAAGTTGAGAAAATTCCATTTTTTCCTTTTTGCCTTTTAGATTTTGTTTATAATTTGTTTTTTGCTGCCCAGATCCACTGGTTACCTGTCAGAGGTCTTCATCCAAGCTTGTTTCATTAGTATCAAGGGTTTTAGTGAAGTTCATAGAAGTTCTAGCCCTAGGTTTGATTTTTGCATTGGTCCTGTAGTGACTTTGGCTTTAGAAGTTGTAAAACCTTGGATATCCCTGGTCTTTTCAGTCTTCTTAGGAGTCAGACCTTTCATAAAATCCACCTTTGCGAGAAACCTACCTTTGTGTTGTCTCTTTGCGGAATTTCGAGAAAGCTTGTTTGTTAAAGCTGTGAATTTCATTCTTAAGAAAAAGAACAAAAGATTTTGATTTTTGTTTTTGACTGGTTTATGATTCTGCATGAACTAGTCCTTGGTTGAATTGTAACTGAGTAAAACATCCTGGAATTATACTTTGTAGGTTTTTACCTCGTTAGATTTGCTTTTAGGTAAATTTCTCTTAGATTTGCTTTTAGGTAAAATTGATTTGATTGTCATAGATTTTTTAAAATTGATTTTTGTTAAGTAGTTTTACATGTTTTGTTAATATAGGAAAAAATACAAAAATCTCTTTTGAAGAAAAGTTTGTTTTAGTAGCATTTGAAGTCTTTGAAAAGAGAAAGGAATTTTCGTGAAATAATTAGTGGTCGTGTGTTGTATGCTTTGGAAAAGATAAAGAGATTGTTTCTTTGATTTTCATTGCCAAGAAAGTTGTCTTTATATCAATTTTGCATTCTCCAACTCTCTTAGCTAGGGAATTCATTGAAAAGGAAAGATAATATAAATCATCTCAGGTGCATCTTTTTAGTGGATTTGAGTCGAGTCTACACACCATCAGTTTCATCTCCACTACCTTTTGTCCTAAAGAAAAGCCATAAAATTAACGCTTAAAGTAAAATTTACTTAGTAACTTTTTATTTACTAGGGCTCTGAAACACCAATATAGATTAGGCTAGTGTCTTGGAGTAGGAGAGTAATTAACTCTCCAAGACAACAAAACCAAACAAGTAGCTCATCTTGTGGTAGGATAAATCCAATAGTTACATTTATGCTCTGGGAAATCTCCTCTTAAAGGAGAAGCACGAAATCGTGTCCGAACCAGTGAGGGGATCAATCCTCCTTCATTGGGAATGACGCCAGATACGCACGTACTACAAACGGTAAACCTCGGATTATTGTCGAGGAGCCTGGGGTCACTTGTCGGTAAACCTTGGATTATTGTCAAGGAGCCGACAAGGGGATTGAGCTTGTTACTCTGCCCTTGCGTGCTATCGGATCGTAGACTATTCCCCCAGGTATATTTGTTGCTGTTGGTGACCTTAGTGACCATTATCTTTAGGATTCTACCCAAGGTGACGGTGGAGGGAAGATCCCACTGTACCTGGAGTAGACGTCGGCTAGACTCACTTGGATTTTCCGGGGGGTTCACTTCACTCGAGACGGTTAAAGTGGAGGAACTTGTGCCGGTCTATTCATTAAGCAGGTTGCCGTGGTAACTGTTCCACCCGCCACTTCTGTACTGAATTCGGCGATGTTGGATTTCATCACCAACTAGTGTTTTCGGTCCGGAAGGCTACTGTTTGTGTATGGTTTGACGCCCTAGATTCTTTAGGCGTGTGATTCGAATTTGTTTGGTTCTTTAGAGACTTTAGGCGGTTTGCTTTGAGATTTTACTTTGTTTGCGTGTGCAGTAGTTAAAAGTTTTTAACTGTGGCTGAATTACCGAGACAGTCCCGTAGACTTCGGGGCCAGTCTCCTGAGATTGTAACCGTGGCCGATTTGTTGAGGAAGTCCCGTAGACTTTGGGGCCAACCTCCTGAAGACGTCCCGGGTCATTACGAAGGTTTGAAGGTCCTTGTAACTCCTAGTGGCAGTAAAGTAGGTTCACCTGAAGAAGGAGAGTCTTCGTTGGTAGTTCATCCTGATTACCAAAGTCTAGAAACAGGTTATAATCCTGAAGCTATTGCAGTTTCCGAGCTTGCTGGTAGTTTTTCATCTACTAGTGATATAGGCGAAGAACCTGAAATATCTGAACCTGTTACTCCAACTTCTAGTGCTCCTGATTCACCTAGGGTAGAAAGAGTCATCACCGAAAATCTTCCTTCTGGTTTGATAGCTATTGAAGAACTTGCTCCAGAAGAAGAAATAGGCGTCCCTATCCCTGAAAATCAACCTACTATTGATCTAAGGGAGCGTGAATCCATTTTTTACAGTCCACCTAGAAGTACTACTTGGTATCTTTCTTTAACTAATTATTTGGACAACTCAGGGTTAAGTTTTTCTCCACCTCATGCTCCTTATCCACCTGGAGGTATTTATACTCCTGTAAATATGTCTGGTCAGTCATCCATGTTTACTCAATCTCCTGAATCTTTTTTGTACGGCGGTCCTTCTGTTCCCTCTGGGTATCAGTCACTTTTTGGTACTTTTGCGGGAGCGTCTCCTCAACCCATTGAACATGGGTTATTAACTGGAAACAATGGTAACAAACTGTTGGGCGTAGGAGACATTTACATGATGTCAGGTTCAATTCCCAGTTCTCAACCTCAAGGTGGCCAGTTACCGCCTGGGGGGCAGCCTCAATTAACGCCTGGGGGGCAACCTCAAGGTACACAAATTGCGTCTGGGGGGCAACCTCAAGGACAATATGTACTCGTGGTGCAATACATTCCTTAAGGTCAACCCCAGCCTCAATATGTACCCCAAGTTCAACCTCAGTATCAATTTATACCTCAAGGTCAACCCCAGTATCAGTACTTACCTCAAGGGTATCTACCCCAAGGTCAGTACTCGAGTCAAGGTTATCAACCACCCCAAGGTCAATCTTATGTTCAAGGTACGGGAAATGTACCTTTCAATTATCAATCCTACCCTCAATCCGGTTATGGATCTCAATATCCTCAACCTGTTATGGGTCAATACCCCGGAATGAACATAGTGTGGGATCCATCGCAAGTTCAACAGGTATTGCAGCCAAGCATACAGTTGTCATCTCAAACTGGACAACCCTTAGTTTCTGGTTCACCCCAGCAACTAGTCCAGTCTAATGTTCAAACTTCTGTACCTTCGGTAGTTTCTCAGTGTGGGCCTATTGCACCTAGTACTCCATCTCAAACGACTGCTGCGACTACCGCAACATCTGTTCAATCTACCCCACTTACTTCTGGAGTATCGACAGCTCAGGTTTCTACTGTCTCTGTAACTACTCCTCAGACATCTTTACCATTGTCTGGATCCACGATTCAAACTATGGTTCAGATGCCTGTAGGACAACCTGGTTTAAGTATGGTTGTCACAAGTCAACCACAATTCACTTATCAACCGTACCAGGGACAGTACCAATACGGGCCTGCTGTCCAGCAGCCAGTTTACCAGTATCAACCGTATCCTGGGTACACTTATCAACAACCACAACAACCCCAGTACGGTCCAGTTAATCCTGGTTTTCTGGGGGGATACAATATCCCGAATGCGATTCCTATTCCAAGTTATCCTGGATATCCTCCTCCTGGGATTGGTCTCGTGACCCAGAGCTTTAGGGATCCTAATCGGCAATTACCGTTTATCGCAACTTTGGATTTACCAGACTTGTCACGCCTAACGAACGATCCAATAAATTATCTTCCGTTTTGGCCGCCAATGCCAAATAAGTTGCCCAGTGACTTACCCAAGTTCGAAGGTAAGTCTGGAGAGGACCCGTCAAATCATGTGATGACTTACCACCTTTGGTGTGCCTCTAATTCCATCTCGGATGATTCGATCCGCTTACGTCTTTTCCATCATACTCTCATTGGTCTTGCGGCCAAGTGGTACATTGAGTTACCACAAGCCTCTTTTTATAATTTTAGCCAGTTAGCTACCTCGTTCTTAACTCATTTTCAGTTGCCGGTCAGATATGATAATGGCACGAAATTACTAACTTCATTAAAACAATCGACGTCCACTTATATTTCTGATCATATTCATGAATGGAGACGTCGAAGGCGGTTAGTGAAAGTTTTTATCCCGGACCAAATCTTAGCTGAATGGTTTGTTAAATCATTGTTACCGAAGATTACTGAAGACGTAGCTAAGGCCGGAGTAGTTACTGAGGAGCAAGTGATTGCTCAAGCGCAATACCTTGACTTAGTTTACACTCAGTCAGGTACGTTACACGAAAAGATCCCAGATCTTCCTAAGTCAAATCAAATCGCTGCTGCTCCTTCGGGGTCTCATGTTGCTGATGGCATGATTGGTACAGTGAATACTAAAAGCAAGAAGAAGTCCTCAAAGAATTCTTTGCCTATTATAACCTTACCAGACTCCCCGACAGGAGATTCTTCTGCTGAAGTTTCCGCTGATATTCACGCTGTAGAGTCATCTACGGCTAAATCAAAATCCGGTGGGAAAAAGAAAGGCAAGAAGAAGAATAAAGCAGACAAAACTCCAAAGGAGAAAACTAAAAAGTCAGAAACCAATGACGAAAAACGCAAACCTCGATATCCTTGTATTATTTGTGAAGAGGATCATTTTACAAGAGATTGACCTCATCGGGCCGAGGTTGTGAAAATCGTCAAGGGTTCCCCAACTCCTGCTGTTTTGAAAGACCCATTTCCAAAGCAGGAGAGTAAGATGATAGGTTCTTCCTTGAGTGCCAGTGAAGAACCCATATTGATGATGTCTCATGTAAGGATTGCGACTTGATCGCAAGATTATGGTAGTAAAAGTCCTGTTGATGGCAAAGAAGCAGAATCTTCTCATTCTAATCCATCAACCTCAGCTCCCGGTTCCGATCCACTACAGATCGAGAAACCTAACCCAGACTTAGTAATCAAACCGCCCGCCAAGGGTGTACTTCGAAGGTCTGCTTTCAATCCACATGCGAGAGCGGCCCAGAATTACAACATTGTTGAGGATTTAGCTATTTCACCCTCAGCAATGTCGGCTTTGGAAGTGCTGCAATCATGCCCAGCACAACGCAAATTACTTTTGTCGGCTATAGGAGCTGTTGATGTTCAGGACCCGAACCTAATAATCTTTGATCTAGAAAATAGTACACCGCGTTTACCTCATCAAATGGCTTTCCAGATCCCAGTGATAGTAAAAAATAGACCTATTCATCGGACTGTAATTGATGAGGGAGCTTCCACGTGTATTATGTCGATACAGTGTTGGAGATCGCTTGGTTCTCCTTCACTAAATCAATCCTCGACAATTCTTAAGGCCTTTGATGGCTGTGGGTTCCATCCTTTTGGCATTCTACAGGATTTTCCTATAGGGGTCGAAGGAAAAACCGTTAGTCTAGATGTGGAGGTGGTTGATGCCCCTCTAGACTACAACCTTCTTTTGGGTCGAAGTTGGTCTTACGCTATGACAGCGGTCGTTTCATCGGTCTTCCGAGTAATAAAGTTTCCATATAATGGAAAGATCGTAACAATAGACCAGCTGGCTTACTTTTCATCCGACCCAGCCTCTTCAGAGAGTATCCAGCATGTCGGTAAAACGACTATCCCTTATAAGGATGTTGGAGTAGGATTAGTTAAAGATGCCGGTTTACTGGGAACTTTTCCTTTTCCTCCAATCAACGCCTTGTCTTCGTTTGCATCCATTCATATGATTACATCAGACACCATTGTTTATGACGATCCTTGGATCGTTCCTTCTGAATCTGAGATAGACTCATTTGGTGATGCTATGCCTTTGAGTCCATATGAAATTGCCTATGAAGCCGTGCAGTCTTTTACCGACCCGCGTTCAACCAAAATCGACCAAATGAATGTGGTCCGTGAGGAATCACTTTTCACGTAAACCTCGGAGTTAATAGCGTTTCCCGAAGTTGTGTCATCTGACGAACAACTTCGTGAAGTCCTGTGTGTAGACGATTTACCATGGGAAGATCTCCATCACAGATCTTCGTTTCTACCTGAGGATGATCGTTTTGAAAATGATTTCTCATCAATCTTTACAGCTGAATATGTCAAAGAAGCTCAAAATCCAATGACACATCCTGATTCAGAGCTGAATTTGGGAAACATCTCTCGCACTATTCCCATTGACATTTCAGTCAAGCTCGGAATTGTTGAGCACATTCATATAGGTGCCTCGTGTTCAGATGACGAAATTCAGACATACAAGGCCCTATTTCAAGAATTCCGCGACGTGTTTTCCTGGTCCTATGAGGAAATGCCAGGAATTGATCCCACGATTGTTGTCCATGAGATCAAGACTTACCCGGACGCTAAACCCGTCCGGCAACGTTTGCGTCAGATTCACCCACGAAAAGCGGTTGCAATTAAAGCAGAAGTCGAGAAGCTGTTGAAAGCAGGTTTCATTTATCCGATCCCGTTAACGGATTGGGTATCGAATATTGTTCCGGTTAACAAAAAACAGGGAACAATAAGAATATGCATCAACTATAGGGATATTAATCAAGCTTGTCCCAAGGACAACTACCCAACACCCTATATCGATCAAATAATTGACGATTGTGCCGGCAGTGAAATATTTTCCTTTATGGACGGTTTTTCCGGTTACAATCAAATCAATATTCTACCTGCCGATCAACCAAAAACGACTTTCATTTGTCCATGGGGGACATTTGCTTATTGCAAATTACCTTTTGGGCTTAAGAACGCCGGCGCCACTTTTCAAAGGGCGATGTCTTATGCGTTTCATGACATCAAACACATTGTGCAACCGTATCTCGATGATTTTCCTGCTCATTCATTACATCGAGCTGATCACCTTGTCCATTTACGAGCGATCTTCATGAGGTGTAGGCATTATCGAATTCGTTTGAACCCACACAAATGTGTCTTCTGTTTAGAAGTGGGACGATTGCTGGGATTTGTAGTTTCAAAAGCCGGCATTCGCGTCGATCCCTCGAAGGTAGAAGCTATCATAAACTTGCCTCCTCCTTCAAGTCTTCGCTAACTCCAAAGTTTGCAGGGGAAAGCAAACTTTTTACGACGATTCATTCCTAACTACGCCGAGGTTACAAAGGGTTTTACCCGGTTGTTGAAACAGAACGCTCAATTCTCTTGGGATGAGATAGCTCAGAAATCTTTTGATGCACTCAAGCACGCGTTGACGCATGCGTCGTTGCTGCATCCTCCCAACTACAACCAGGATTACTTTTTGTACCTCGCCGCCTCCCATTCCACCATTGGGATGGTCTTAGTTCAGGAAGATGAATTCGGAACGGAACATGTGATATATTACCTTAGTCGGACGTTAAATCCAACTGAGCTCAAATATTCACATGTGGAGAAATTGGCATTGGCAGCCGTTCAAGCTGTCCAACGTTTTCGTCACTACATTCTACTCCGTAAAACTACAGTGATTTCGGTTGCAACCCTATGATCTACATTTTGACTAAACAATTGCTAGGGGGCAAGTACTCTAAATGGATCGTTATCCTGCAGGAGTTTGACTTGGAATTTGAAAAATCTAAGTCTAAGAAATCTTTAGTTTATGCAGAGTTAATGTGTGACTTCCCGCGTGCTGACACAGAAACTGTGGCAGAGGAGCCCATTGCGGACGAATATTTGTTTCTCATCAGCACTTTAGATCCATGGTATGGGGATATCATCGTCTATCTCCAGACCCAATCCTTTCGGCCCGAAGTTTCAAAGTCGGAACGTCGGAAAATTCGATTCCAGTCCCAACAGTACAAAATTATTGGAGATACTCTTTATCGCCATGGGGCGGACTTAGTTTTTCGACGTTGCTTGACTCACGAAGAAGCTCAAAGGGTTCTGAATAACTGTCACTCTGGAGCGTTTGGCGGTCATATGTCTTGGTATGCCACAACTCAAAAGATATTACGCGCTGGCTACTTTTGGCCGTCCTTGTTTAAAGACTATATTACTGCGGTCCGGAAATGCCACAACTGTCAAGTGTTTGATCGCAAGATGCGCGCACCACCTGCTCCTCTCCACCCAATAATTGCCGTTGGTCCTTTTGCCAAATGGGGTATCGATTTTATTACATGTAACCCTCACTCGGCTGGGGGGCATGCGTATATCATCCTTGCGGTAGATTATTTTACTAAGTGGGCCGAGGCGATGCCTACATTCGAGGTAGATAGCAAGACAGCTGCAATTTTCGTATTCAATCACATTATTGCTAGGTTTGGTGTCCCACAAGTGATAATCACTGACCATGGGCGCCATTTTTGAAACGTTATGATGACAGAACTTACAGGCTAGCTTGTTTTGCGTCACGATAGCTCAACTCCTTATTATCCACAAGCGAACGGTCTGGTTGAGTCTATCAACAAAGTTTTAGTTATCATGATCCGACGAATCATTGGTATTCATCGGTCGAATTGGCACAACATGTTATTTTCCGCGCTTTGGGCGTACCGAAACTCAGTGAAAACATCAACAGGGTTCACTCCTTTCCAACTACTTTATGGTTTGGAAGCTGTGCTGCCCATTGAATGCGAAATCCCGTCACTTCAAATGGCCGTCGAATTACTTCCAGATACTTCCGAAGAGGAGAAGTGTTTATTATACTTAGCTCAATTAGATGAGACTCGACATGATGCTGCATTGGCGATCGAGACTCATGCAAAACGTATGAAAGCTCAGTATGATCGAAATGTGACCCCTCGAAATTTTTTGGAAGGAGACCTAGTGCTATTATATGATCAAGCTAACGATAAATTAGGTGCTGGAAAATTCGTTCCTATGTGGCATGGGCCCTACATTGTCAAGCGAAAGCTAGCAAAAGGGGCCTATGAGCTGGTAGACTTTGACGGGGACTCTTTGGGTAAACCCAGAAATGGACTTTACCTAAAGAGGTATTATGCTTAAATGATGGGTATGGAGATTTTAGTTAGGATAGATTTTTCTTTCTAGCTAGTGTGTTTGTTAGTTTAGACAGTGTGCTTAGTTTAGAAAGTGTGTTTTTCGTCGTTATTCTGCTTATCTTGGTTTTACGCTTGATGTTCGCAGATGTCGATGCCTCTCCAAACATACATTGGATTTGCTGATGGTGCTTGTCGTAGTACGCAGAATATCTCTTCCGCAGCTTGGGTTATCTATTCGCCCTCTGACGAGTTAGTTTCTATGCATGGGGTGAGCCTCGGTCAAACAACAAACAACATTGCCGAGTACAGTGCAGTGATTGAGTTATTGTCTGAATCTATCTCATTTGGGATTCGGAGTTTGATAGTGAGGTTAGATTCTGAACTCGTTGTATTACAGCTTAATAGAGTGTATGCCATTAGAAATCCAGTGTTATTAAGGTTATTTTTGAGAGTGCGTCTCTTGGAACGTGAATTTGATTACATTGAATATCAGCATATTCCAAGGTCTTTAAATACATTAGCAGATGCAATTGCTTCTCAAATGTTAAACAGACATTTGCAATAATCATACATGTAAATTTAAAAATATTTCATCACACATGTTTAACAAGATAAGCCGGTAATAATGATATATATAGATAGGAGTGTGTCAAAAAATACATCGTCTTCGATCATAGGTTGAAAAACACCTTATGATCGACAAAAATGATAAGTACAAAAAACCAAAATGTCACATGTGTTTACAAAAACGACCATCCAATCACTGGTGATGCTCTCTATACGACACCACTGCACGAGCCACCCTACACAAGAACCTCCTAAAAGGTCTTGGGACTGCGACTACATAGCGCTGAAGCCTGATAGGAATATCGTCTATAGTAGTCTCTGGTATATCTGCCGTTAGACGCTCTAGGTCTTGTTCCAACTCAGCTAAGGTCTCTGTGGCCTCGTCTTGTGGGGCCGGTGCCGCTGCAGCTGGTAGTCTCCTCTCGAAAGGCCGGAGATTGGCTGGACGACGTGGGCCTACATCTGCATTTTAAAAATTATTACTGTCAGTTTTGAGACGATAAAAAACAAAAAAAATAGATAATTTAAAAACTTGTGAAAAATGAATTACCTGTGTCATCTCATTGTTCTCCTGGTGGAAGAACCATGTCCGGATCTCCACGAAAATCAACTCTAGCATAAGGAAAATCCTGTATAGAAAAGATCTGGTCCTCCAACCAGTGAAAGTACTCCGGAGTAAATCGGACAACCTCCGTGCCCTCATCAGGATGACGGGCCATAACTGCAACCCATCGCATCAATTTAGGCTCTCGGGGAGGCCCAACCTCAACAGTGAGCTGCTGTGGGATCAGCATCGGAACCCTCTCTAAGGAAAAACTCACAACTAAAGGCTCATAACCAAAAGTCTTTAGCTGTCCGTTTTTGGTTCTAGTCAGTTGGCCCTTTAAATTGGCCAACACAGCATCACAACAGTTGAAAATGGTGCCTCGATAGCAATCAATCGCCATCCGCATCTGGGATCCAGTGGCAATGTGTAAAGCGACAGCCCCGTAAAGTCTGGTAACTGTAAAAGCAATCACCATAAGTTCAGGTCGGGATATAGTTTTGATCTCTATCCCCTTCTCCTGAGACTGAGTGTTACACCACTCTTGTCGGAGACTAGCGATGGACTGGCCACCCGGCCTAGTCCCGAACAGAGTCAAGTGTTCGCCTCTCTTGGGCAAACCAGTGAGGAAATAAATATCTGAGGGCTCTATCTCGAGCTGGTGCCCTCCAATGTAAAAGCACTGGTCCTGGACGTTCCATCTCTCTACCAGCCACTCTAGAAAGCGCACCTGGGCCCTCATGCCAGGTATGGCCCAGTATTTGTAAAGGCCGCATGCCTTCAAAGCATCAATGGATGGTTGATGATTAATGGCGGCCAAATCAACATCTTCGTGCTCTCTCTCGCGCCAATCAAGCATGGTGGGAAATCTACACACCAGAAAACATCCATTAGAAAACATAAAATAAAAAATTATTGGTCCAATTTGGAGAATTTGGGGTTTGTAAACCCTTTGCGCGGAGTATGCACCCCGCCTTTAGGAACAGAGCGTCGGTACGCAGGTTCCTTTAAGGCAAGTTGCGTACGCCCGCCATTTTCCCAACTGAGAAAATGTTGGGGTACGCAGGTCCCTAGTGTGGCACCTACGTACCCCGAAAGGCGGATCTTGAAACCCCAAAGCCTCCAAAAAATGATATCTAGGGCCTAAAAACAAATTCTAAACGGATGAAAATGAAGAGGAGGATGTTGTAGAATACCTGAAAGAGACGGCGTTCGATTTCGATGGTTGGATTCTCCGCAATGTCCACAGGAAGTTTCTTGTCAAAATCCCTTTTTCTCTCCTCAACAGTAAAATGGTAAAAATGAATTGGTAAAAGCCCTTTTTATAGGTTTTTTGGGTAAATAAATGGTAAATTTGTTTATTTTTCACCATGAAAAGGTATTTTTCAAAGTATTTTTATCTATCTTTAAACAGGTATGAGTAATGTGTTGGTTTTTGTGCAGGATAAAGGATTTTCAGGGACAAGTGTCATTTTTTACAAACAAAAACATCAGAGTCATCTTTAAGCCCTTTTCTGACTCCTAAAATGTGAAAAGATTGTCGAGGGTTTCTTTTACACTCGTTAAAATGAAATTAAAAGACGGTCCTCTTATAGCCCTTTTCTGACCGTAAAAACATGAAAAGATTGCCGTATTTTTGTCGTTTCAAATTCGATATTGGAAATAAAACGACGTGTCCTTGATCGCTTTTTACTTTTCAGGTCAAAGACACTAATCATGAAAGTACTCCTTGGTCGTAAAGATCAAGCGGTTCTCTCAAGTATTATTTTATACTTTTTCTGGCTTGGGAGACACAAATTTATGAAAAAAGGTCAACCCTGGAGTCTTCTTAAGTTTTTCAGACTCTCTAAAATTGAAAAACGCCGAGTTTCTCCTATACTGGACTCGTTAAAATTTCACAGTAAAGGACCTGTTCGATTACAAACAGGAACAGACCACTCCTTCTTAGGGTTCGAATCTAAACTAAGTTGGACTCATCCGAAGGATGAGCTTATAATCAAGCATATGTTATCCTCCTCAAGCTTGTAAAAAATAAAGAGGTACTTGCCAGAAATGGTGGGGGAAAAGAGAGGAAAATGAGCCTATTTGTTATCCTTTATCTCGGAAGAAACCTTATCACCACTCTTGAACACGACACTTTTCATTCACCTGGGTTGGGAAATCCTTTGCCTAACAGTTGATCAAACCACATTGAAAATCTTCAGCCGGTTCCGGGTATTAACTTTGGGTCAATTGTCACCAAGCCATCTGTTGTGTCGTTATGTGTTCAAGAGGTCACTGCAAATAAACCATTCATCTGCAAAATACCTGTCATCCATCTCGACCATCCCTGAGTCAGTCCTTACAGCTACATTTCTTCAACTTGATCTATGATTTCGTGTTGTGGGCTTGCCTGCAACGGGTCGCTTTCTATCGACATCAGCACATTATCTAGAAAGATGACCTAGAAATCTTCAGTACCTTGAAATCTGCATGCATCAATGGCAGGTTTCTTTCCTTTGACGATGGTTTACATCATTGACTTTCGATCGAAGGATTCTGTGACATGTTCGACATCAACACATTCATTCACATCTCATGGATTGTACTGGGTACTTTGAGAACCATTGACATCACTGGTGGTCTCTCTCACACTTGTTAACAGTTTACATCATCGACTGGTAATCAAGTGGTTTCTACCATGTTCGACATCAACTCATTTATTCGCATGGATAGAATCGTACTATTTCGGGAAGTAGAAACGAAGACCCTGGATCTAGTTTCCACCATCCAGGCTGCGAGGAGTTTTGTATTCATTATATAGTAGACTAATCATAAACAGATGGCTGCGTCCATACTGTGTCTACATGTGTCTATGATTATGATGTACTGCGAAATCATTCCTATATCAGAGCAGTAGTTAGTTTGTTAGTTAAAAGTTTTCAATCTGAGTATGGGAATGCCTACCTTAGCGATGATATGATCTTATATATGTATTTTGTGTTGAATATTTGCAGGTTCCGACTGGGCTCTCCCCAAGATAATCCTTGAAATGATAAAGTACTTCACCCTTCCTAGATGATATGAAACCCTAAATCTACTATAGGCTTCGCACTTTAGGGGGCAATCCGTTACACTAATATTTGTCACCATGACTATTTGCAGTCAGTATGGCTCCATCAACTGTCATACTGTCCTCCTTGGCAAGTCTTATACCTCTGCTCCTCATGTCAAACTCCAAGAAATAGAGAAAGTCCTTAAAAATTCAATTAACTCTGGTTACGCAGTTTCTCTTAACCTTACCTGCGTGTACGCACCCCAAGTTCACAATACCTGCGTACTTGTACGCTCTGTCTATAAAGGGGTGGGTGCGTACTCCTGTAAAGGTCAAAAGGCGCGAGTTTTACTTCAAAAAAGTTACTTGTGGTCGAATCTAGAGCATTCTAGAAGATGGTTTGACATGTATTGAGCGCCTCCAGATGGTTCATGTATCCCTGTGAAAGAGGAACTTATCCCATCAAGAGGGGATCTATCCCATTGAAAGAGGGGCTTATCCCATTGATGGTGGACCTGATTAACTTCCTCCAAAGCATTATAAATATAGGCATTGGGCCAGAGGGAGAGGAGGTTGAAAGCTGAACATTCATAAGGGTAGATGCTGCTGAAATTAGGACTCCCTTATAAAGCTTGAGAGGAGAGATTCCCATCCTTTCTTAGCTTCATTTGGAAGTGGGTGAGCTGATCAAAGTAAAGGAGAACTCTTGCTGGACCCTGGGAGGGACCTGCACAACACCAAGGCACTGGTTGTAATGGTTTCTTTTGTTTCCAATTAATACAATTAAGTTCATTTTTCTCAACAAGTTGTTATATATAATTTGTTTCATATACTCCTTGGTCTTTATGATGAATAGGTTTTATTTTATGAGTTATTCAGGTGCTATGTAATCGTTTGCTTGTTAGTGAATGCAGGTTTCAAAGAGAAGGAGGAGCTCATCTGGATCGGAGAGGCTGGACTGCTACAAACAACGTTGGACTAAAGGTATGCTTTAAACACCTGGTTGCTTGTATTTTAAATGCATATTTAGGGAAAGATAATGCTTGATTGTCTTGTTTGTCACTAGAAAGCCTTAGCTTCTAGGGAGGTCGGTTTTGTCCGCAAAATTGACTCTTTCCGCATGACAATGCTTAAGGAAGTTGATGACTTCTTGATCACTCACTTACTTGAGGGAACCACTTTTGTACACATCTTGAAGTAATATGTAGGCATAAGAATATAGCGGTGCTAGTTCAATGACTGCGGAAATATATCACCGATAACATCTAAGCTACATTGTTGAAAAGGTTCTTATACCATGATGGGATGCAATGGGGCAACTGACTTCTTTTCTTGGCTAACACATTTATGACAAACCGAACATTTGCGGGCATAAGTGCGAGCATCTTTGAAAAGTGTGGGACAATATAATCTAGCCCGCATAAATTTGTTATCTGTACTGTCACTCGCGAAATATCCTCTGGCTAGTCCGTCATCTGGGGTTTCCAAGCATCCAAGCAGGACTTCGTTGTGGTGCTTTCTAAAAAGCACTCCGTGTACCAACTGATAAGATAGAGATTTCAATCTAATTTCCCTCTTTTATCTCATTGATAAATGAGAGGGAAGAGTATCATGGTCAAGATACTGTCGCATATCTACGTACCAATAGGTTGGTGCGTTAGTGAGGGTAGATTGTGTTATCCTCCACAATGTCCCAAGCTGATAAGGATATCGACGAAGGTAACTACATACCAAGCTTTTAGTTTGGTAGCTAGCCCTACCAAACCAGAGAGGGCTCTCTCTATGAAATCACAACCAAGAGATGACTAAAATATAAAGGATTTTAGGTTAGATAGTTAGGCGTAGGTAGGTTTTGGAAAATTTAGGGTTTTGTTGCTAGATAAGGGAGAAAAACTAGGTAGCTAGGTTAATAGCATCAAAGGGTTACAACAACAAAGATATAAAGGAGCAAGGTAGCAATATTTTTGTGATGGATATTAGGGTTTGTCGGTGTAGTTTAGTGTTTAGAAGAAGCTAAAGGTCTTAATGAGCATGAAACATGAATTCATTAAGCAAGAAAGAAAGTAACACATAATGATTTTTCCATCAAAACGAAGCTTTATGCAAATAATTCTGTTTATAAACTGTAAGTAGAACCATTGAAGAATTGATAAATGGAAAGAGAAGATGAATATATTTCATATAAAGTGACACTAGAGAAAAAAACAACATCACAAACTTACCTCACATGAATTCCTAGATAACAACTGCAAATTGTATCCTTTTATTTCAAAACAAAATCCAAATAAAAGCTACACAATAGTTCTCTCCTCTGATGTCCAACCAATGCTATGACTAAGAAACCAAAACAACATATCCCCACTCTTAGGGGTCGAATCCATGACTCTAGGAACTTCCCCATGAGGCATTCTAACCAAACCCTAATGTTTAGGGAAGTCAAAAACAACTTCTTCAATTAACTTTGACTCCAACCACTCTCATAAATGAGGCCAAATTTACATCAAAACCACTTAAAAAGACTAATAACCCACTATTACATCATATTTACATTAGGATTACTCAATTACATCATTTAAATAAGTGAAAAAGTCAAACTAGGTCGAACTGATGAAGAAACTAGCCTCCTGGAAAAAGCGCAACGAATCTAGAAAAAGCGCAGCATGGGAGTGAAGGCCACTTTTGTAGGCCTCCCTAAACTCCAGATTGAGCTCATGATAGCTCATTGGAAATATATTTCTGTCTACTACACAATGGAATCATCAAGCACTGAAAATGATCAATTATAGCCTCTCAAAAATAAATTCTCCCAAGACTGGTCAAAAAGCGTAGCGTGGCCTCCAAAAACAGGGCAAAAAGGTGTTTTTTAGTTGTTTTTGGCCATTTTCACCTTGTAAAAGTTGATGAATTGGGCTGCCAGGTGTCCAAATTTAATGTAGGGGTCAAAATATATCTAGCCATGTATATTTTTTTCCCATTTGGAGCTCTCCAAGAAAATCACAGCATGGCCTACGCTATGCTTTTGGCAGGGTGTCTGTGCCCAAAATTCCCAAATTTCTGCGAACATAGGGTTGAAAATATGAGAGTGGTTTTTGTTCTTTGGCATGTTTTGAACAATAACCTTCTCCAGTTTTCCAAGATTCATCTCTTCTTGCCCGGAATATTCTTTGCAAAAAGGTGACTAAAATAGAACATTGTACAATCAGACAAATAGGCTGAAATGAGGAAATCTTATCTCCGAATATATGATACTTGTATGAAAAGTGAGAGAGGTTTTTGTATCTTTGCATCTTAGAAACAAAATATCGTCCAATTTTCAAAACTACTTTCCCATTTGTTCAGAATCCAAGGTTGTAGTTGGTCACTAAAATACTGAGCAACTCTCCCGTAGTAACTGTATTTTCAGAATTTATCAAAAATAATAACACCTGTACATAAAATGAAGGAGGTTTCTATTCCCTGGTCTTTTTTTAACAAAAAAAGATTTCAATCTTGTAAAATTATTCTCCATCTGCTCAGAAACATATTTTGAAACAAAACTGTCACTATGTGTAACAAATGGTCTCAAAGAGAAAAGGGACTATTTTGCAAATGAAGGGAGATGAAGGGGTTTAAGGGTGTCTAAATTATCAGAAATTTTTTGGGGGTAGGGATAGATTTTAGGGAGTCTAGGGAGGTGGAATTTCCTTAAAAGAGTGAGGGAAAGGTGTGAAAAAGTCCAAAACACAGTCTTAGCCTAGAAATTTGCAAAAACACAACATTGAGCTAGGGTTTAGGGAAAATGAGGGGAAATGAAGGGAATGGGTATGGGAAATGGTTGGGAGGGGTATATAAGGTATGCATGGGGGGTTATGGAACATAAAAACTAGGATTTTTCTCACTGCAATGAAGCAAAAGCATTTGGAGACCACAAGCACAACGAAACCCTAGGAGAGGCATTTTTATTGAGTTGTTCAAAATGAAGGATGCATAAGAGGTGCCAGATGTTTACTTAATTTCGAAGGAGATGCTTAAACCTATGAATGTTGAAATGAAACCCTTTTGATGCTTTGGATGGTCCTTAATAGCTTGAAAGTTGATATTTTCTTTAGTAGTGGCATGACATCATATGTCCCTTTGAGAAATGATGAGACGAGGTAGTGTACTGCATAATTTTCTTATTTGAAATAAAATATTACCTTTACCTTTATTTTGGCTTCCCTAATATGCTAACTCCATTTACCCACTGACTCACATGATGGACATGTTTTTTGTTTTGACATATGGTATCATGATGACACATGGTGTGAAACCCTAGACCATGACCTAAAATGAGGAATTTAACCATTTCATGACCCAAGACACTTGAATGAAGATATGATACCTCGAATAAGACAATGACCATGATGAGTGATGAAGACCATAAGTAAGTGAAGGGAGCAATAATGACCTAAACACAACAACTAGTGACCAAATTTTATTTTGAAACCTAATGAAATGATAAAATTTGACTTGAGACCCCTAACAAAACTTGGTAAAAGCATAATTGATCACTAGTGATAGGCATAACTGACTGACACTAACATTGGCTCCAGCTGGGGATGACAAATCTTTGGAGGTGTTAAGAACACCGTAGACCAAGTATCCTTATTCATTAGGCATGGAGTCAAAATGCAAAGACTAAACTCAAATTGAAAACTGACTTACTAACTGACTTTGAAAAATAATAAACAAAACAAGCTAACTGAACTTACTTATGGCAACAGACCATTAAGATATTAGGGCCTTCACTTAAGGCTTTAAATCCTGATGATAACCGCCCACCTGTTGAAGACATATATACACAATCTTGTGTAATGATCCCTCCAGTGTAACCAATCCAACAAATGGATACTTATTTGAATTCTGCTCATACTTTCCTTGAGCAGGTAGAAAAAACAAATTCTAGGCCACTCCAAGTGTCCACTGAACATGTGTGCATGATACATAGATATAATAAAACTCATCTCCCTTGATGACTGCAACAACTTAACAAAATGATCTTGAAAATCGTGAATGATACCTTTTCTTGATGATCAACAAGGAGACAATAAGCTTCTTCCTTTTTAGACATTGGTTGTTTTATAAAATGAAGTTTATCATTCTCAAGCGAAACAGATGTAGAATGCAAATTTTTGGATGTACTTTGTAACAGATTCCTGTTGAACATGACAATGAATCCAACTGCCTGATCAAATTCGTGTCATATTTGTTTTGAAGCTCATAGTTAACTAATGGAGAAGGACTTTGATTATAGATATCATCCACAAAATCAGCTATTGGATCAAGGAAAACTTGAGAGGACTTTGATTATAGATATCATCCACAAATACCTTTCACCAGATTTGAAATTTTTTGGATTCTGTTCATTGCTACCAGGATTGATATATATAGGTTGAGTGCTACATCTGAGCTGTTGTAATGAAAATTCTTCCTCCCAAAAACATGTCATTGATTGCCTTGTAGAGTCAGCCTCTATTTCAACAACATAATCATCATCATACTAATAATACTTGGGTAACTCATCATTATAAGGAATGAAATCAAACATACACATTAGATCAGGAGATTGATCCTCCATGGGTTGATCTACAAATCCATCTTCATGATTGTCCATAAATGAATACATAAAACAATCACTTTCTGATCTATGGTAACTGAAATTAGCAACATAATGGTTAGGGTCAACAACCTCTTCTTCTTTTGCAATAAGTGGGACATGGTGTTTTTTAACAACAAGTTCATCTCTCATGATGATATTTTGCATCATTTCTTCCATTATGCTTACCAAAATGTCGAGCTTCACTTCTGAAGATGTTAGGTGTTTCTTCTCTATGTTATCCCTTGCTTCTTCTTTCAACTTTGATCTTTTGACCAACAAATTAGCTTCCACGGCTATTGCACTGTCCTGCATTTCTTTGAGCATTGTAGGATCCCTTTCTCTCAATTGAAATTCCATTTCTAGGTCAAAGGCATCTGGGTAGTGTAAGAGAGCTAAAATGGGAGGCGATTTTATATCAACAAACATTGAATGGTATACTTGATTGAACCTCACTGAAAAGTGTTGCACTGTTTTTCCTGGTTGTCTTTCCAACTGAATATATTCTTCTAAAATCAGAAAAGGATTACTCTTGATCACCCATCTATCAAGGAGGACTTTCACAAACTGATGGAAATCAAAAATGATTGCAGTTGGTAAGTTCTTAAACCATTTCTTGGCTTTGCCTTGCAAAGATAAAGCAAAAATCGTGATATTGACATCATCTTCTTCAATCTCAAAAAAGTCGAGAAAATTTTCAAAACTCTAAATGTGTTTTTCAGCTGTGATGTTACCATATTCTCCATCAAACGTGGGAAGATATTTGTAATAATTTTTAGGGAAATCGTGGAGTATAAGAGGTAAGATGAGTGGCTTGTATCTATTTGGAATTTTACAAGGTATAGGAGTATGTACAAAATCTATAGGATTAGTCTTGATCTCTTGAGGCTCATCAAGTTGAAGATGGTCATCATAAGATTTGGAAGAAGGGTCTTGATCAAGATCAAAATTTATATTCACAATCTTCAAAGGAAATGAATCAAATGCAGGCCTGGTATCTTTTCTCGAATATTGTATACTTTGTAAAATCTTCGCGACATTCTCAGGAAAAGAGAATAGATAATTTACAATAAAGCATATTATATCTTGGATGAAATTCCAATTTGAATATGTGATCTTCCCATATTGTCCTTTCATTTTTTTGTTGGAATGGTTCATCCTCTAGTGGAGTCTTTGAATTAAATTTGAAACTGATTTGGAGTCGCCAGGTGAATGATTTCAACCTTCATATGTGTCTAACCGCTGTCCACCATAAGAAATAAGATCTGATCCTTATCATTCTTTCCTAGGGAAGATACAATCTCTCATTTCCTCGGCAACGACACCAAAATGTTATCCTCCATAATGTCCCAGGCTGATAAGGAGATCATTGGAGGTAACCATAGATCTAGCTTTTAGCTTGGTAGTTAGCCCAACCAACCAGAGAGGGTTCTCTCTATGAAATCATAGCCAAGAGATGACTAGAATATAAAGGATTTTAGGCTAGATAGCTAGGCTCAGGTAGGTTTTGGAAAATTTAGGGTTTTCTTGTTGGATAAGGGAGAAAAACCAGGTAGCTAGGTCAATAGGATCAAAGGGTTACAAAAAAAAAGATATAAAGGAGCAAGAAAGAAACATTTTTGTGATGGATCTTAGGGTTTGTTGGTGTATTTTATTTTTCAGAAGAAGCTAAAGGTCTTAATGAGCATGAAACATGAATTCATTAGGAAAGAAAGAAAGTAGCACATAATGATTTTTCCATCAAATCAGAGCCTTATGAAAAGAATTCTGTTTATAAACTGTAAGGAAAACCATTGAAGAATTGATAAATGGAAAGAGAAGATGAATATCTTTCATATAAAGTGATAACAGAGAAAAAACAACATCACAAACTTACTGCACATGAATTCCTAGATAATAGATGCAAACTGTATCCTTTGATTTCCAGAAAATATCCAAATACAAGCTACAACAGTTCTCTCCTCTCATGTCCAACCAGTCGTATGACTAATAAAATGATACATAATGACCAAAACAACATCTCCCCACTCTCAGGGGTCAAATCCTTGACTCTAGAAACTGCTCCATGAGATGTTCTAACCAAACCCTAATGTCTAGGGAAGTTAAAAACAACTTCTTCAATTAACTTGACTCCAACCACTCTCATAAATGAGGCAAAATTTACATCAAAACCACTTACAAAGACTAATAACCCACTATTACATCATATTTACACTAGGGTTACTCAATTACATCATTACATAAGTGAAAAAGTCAAACTATGTTGAAATGATGAAGAACTAGCTTCCTGGAAAAAGCACAACGTGGAGTGCAAAAAGTGTAACGTGAGAGTGCAAGCCACTTTTGGAGGCCTTCTTGAACTCCAAACTAAGCTCATGATAGCTAATTGGAAATATATTTTTTTATGATACACAATGGAATCCTCAAGCATTGAAAATTATCAAGTATAGCCCCTAAAAAATCAATTCTCCCAAGACTAGTCAAAAAACATAATGTGGCCTCCAAAAACAGGCGAGAGAGGTGTTTTTAGGTGGTTTTTGGCCATTTTCACCTTGTAAAAGTCAATGAATTGGGCTGCCAAGTGTCTAAAGTTGATGTAGCAGTCAAAATATATCCAACCATGTATATTTTTTGCCATTTGAAGCTCTCTAGAAAAAGCGCAACTTGGCCCACGCTACGCTTTTAGCAGGGTGACTGTTCCCAAAATTTCCAAATTTCTACGAAAATAGGGCTGAAAGGTGGAGCGATACCTCTATAAAAATAAATAATTTTTCAAATATTAGAGAGGTTTTTTTTCTTTGGAATTTTTTGAACAATGAGCTCCTCCCGTTTTCCAATAATCATGTTTGATTGGCAACAATCTTCTCTGCAAAAGGTGACTAAAATAGAACATTGTACATTCAGACAAATAGGTTGAAATGAGGAAATATTATCTCCCAATCTATGATACCTGTGTGAAACATGAGAGAGGTTTTTGTATCTTGGAATATCATGAACAAAAACCTCCTCCATTTTTCAAAAATAATTTCCCATTTTTTCAAAATTGATGTTTGTAGTTGGTCACTAAAATACTGAGCAACTCTCCCGTAGCAACTGTATTTTGGGAATTTCTCCAAAATAATAACACCTGTGCATAAAATGAAGGAGGTTTTTGTTCCTTTGTTTGTGGTTAAAAACAATTTCTTTCAATTTTGTAAAATTATTCTCCATTTGGTCAGAAGCATATTTTGAAACAAAACTATCCCTATGTGTAACAAATGGCCTCAAAGAGAAAAGGCGTTGTTTTGCAAATTGAGGGAGATGAAGGGGTTTAAGGGTATCTAAATACTTGGGAAAATTTTTGGGGGTAGGGATAGATGTTAGGGAGTGTAGGGAGGTGGAATTTCTTAAAAAGAGTGAGGGAAAGGTGTGAAAAGGTCCAAAACACTGTCTTAGCCTAGAAATTTGCAAAAACACAACATTGAGCTAGGGTTTAGGGAAAATGAGGGGAAATTGAGGGAATGGGTGTGGGAAATGGTCGTGAGGGGTATATAAGGTATGTTTGGGGGGTTATGGAACATAAACTAGGTTTTTTCTCACTTGCAATGAAGCAAAAGCATTTGGAGACCACAAGCACAACGAAACCCTAGGATATGGATTTTTACTGAGTTCTTCAAAATGAAGGATGCATAAGAGGTGCCAGATGTTTACTTACTTGCCAAGGAGATGCTTAAACTTGTGAATGCTGAAATGAAACCCTTCTAATTCTTTGGATGTTGCTTTGTAGCTTGAAATTTTATCTTTGCTTTGGTAGTGGCATGACATCATATGTCCCTTTGAAAAATGATGAGACGAGGGAGTGTACTCCAACATTGTCTTATTTGAAATAAAACATTACCTTTATCTTTATTTTTCTTTCCCTAAGTTGCTAACTCCCTTTACCCACTGACTCACATGATAGACATGTTTTTTGTTTTGACATATGGTATCATGATGACACATGGAGTGAAACCCTAGACCATAACCTAAAATGAGGAATTTAACCATTTCATGACCCAAGACACTTGAATAAGATATGATACCTTGAAGAAGACAATGATCATGATGAGTGATGAAGACCATGAGTATGTGAAGGGAGCAACAATGACCTAGACACAATAGCCAGTGACCAAATTTTATTTTGAAACCTAATGAAATGATAAAATTTGACTTGAGACCCCTAACAAAACTTGGTAAAAGCATATTTTATCACTGGTGACAGGTAGAACTTACTAACATTAACAACTTGTTCGATATTGTACATTTAAATATCCTACTCCCATCTAGAAGAGTTATATTGTGGTGCATTTTTTACTTTTGCTGCTAGCTAGCACAAACCATGACCCTTGATAGTGTGAACTGGTTCAAACTCAAGATAGTACTCTTGTAATCCAGTCATCCAGTTCACTCTTATTTCTTCCATCTCTTGTTGAATAAAAAACAATCTGACAGTTGGGTGTGGCACGTAATACAATGATTTTTCAAAATATAAGGCCGAAAGTGTTTTACCACCTTGTAGACTGAGTATGCTTGTTTATCGATGGTGGGGTAATTAAGTTAAGGTCATTGCAAGTTGAAACACATATATGATATGGGCCACTCGTTATTCTGATCATCTTTTTGTGTAATAATGACAATAAGAAAAGTATCAGAAGCAAAAGTATAGAGCAGGAAATCTGCTAGAGTCTGGACTATACAATGCTAGTGCTTCTACGATTTATTGCTTTATACGGGAAAATGAATCGTTTTCCCTTTTATCCCACTTGTATATCGCATCCTTCTTTATCATCTCTTGTATAGGTTTCACTATCTATGCGTAGTTAGAGATGAATTTGTGGAGGAAATTAATTTTCCCCAAGAAGGACTGCATTGCTTTCTTGTTCATTGGGAAGGGAATATGAGTAATGATTCTAACCCTTTCAGGGTCCACCTTAATCCCACTCTTTGAGATGATATGGCCCAAGATATTTGCCTCAAACACTATGAAAATTCTCCTCTTGGTATTAAGCTATATCCCGTATTTGCGACATCGCTTGAAAATTTGCTTCAAATGGTGTAAGTGGTCAGATTTTCTTTTCAAAAACACCATTATGTCATCTAGATAGGCCACTATGCTTTCTCCAATCAAACCACGAAATGTGATTTCCATCGCACATTGGAAATTTTCACCTATGTTGATAAGTCAAAATTACATTCTTTTAAAAGAAAACATACCCCACTTAGTTCGAAAGGTTATTTTATGTCTATTAGGTTCTGACACCAGAACATGGTTATAACCTAAAAAGCCATTGAGCAAGGAAAACATTTCAGACTTCGATACTGCTTGTAGAATCCATTCCATTGATGACACTAGATAATTCTCCCTGTACGAGGGATGATTCATATTTCAGAAATCCACACACGTGCGTATTTTCCCAGACTTCTTTCTCATCAAGACCAAATTTGAGGCCCATGTCAAATATCACACTTTGAAAATGATCTGAGCATCTAACAACTTCCTCAACTCTTTCTGAATCAGTGGTTCAAGCCATTATCACTCAGAAATTCCTCAAGAAAGAAATCACCGAGGTAACCACAAACCTACTTTGGAGATTAGTGTAGAAATTTTGAATAACAAACACATATTCAATAGAGATTATCCCGATTATACACTATTGCGGAATACATGCATAATACATAACCTCCTCTACATTGATCAACAATTTAGCAGCATCGAAAACAATGAAACATCAATCGCATGCACACATTAACACAGTATGTAACATGGGGAAAGCTTACAGCTGAAAACCCCACACTATCTGTATATTAATGATTGAGAACATGTAACATTACATAGTACAATACTCCTCACAAGTACTCAGTACTATCTCCACCTGTTACACACAAAACTAGCTCAGATCCGAACAAGTCACAGGTTCAAATCTCCTCCACTGCTTTGCCTGCCTCTATTGCACAATACCTGCTGAGAATCACTCACACTGGAAATCACGTGAGCACAGGCTATTTCACTGGGCATATACTGGGCAATCATCATGGGCATACTCAATACATTGCTTGTGCAAGATCTCATGCACAACTATAGTCACAACTGATAGTAGTCTCAACCTCTAACACCTGTCTCCACTGAACTGTACATGCACTGATTTAACTGATGTATTCTTCAGTTGCATTATGAGTTTATAATTAGTGAATTAATTTAATCAATTAATTCACATCACTCATCACTAGTCTATTTTCAGTTAGACTAATTACAACTAGTTTAACAAAGTCAAACTGAACACAACTCCATCAACTCCACATCCAACTCCACAGAACTCACATGCATGAGTTCTAACTGATGTCCTGCATGCAATAGCTCAACTGAATCATAAGAAAAGCGTATTTACTTTTGGCAGTTGCATGTGCCACCTCTGTAGCTCAAACTGAAGTGCTCCAAGAGGATAAGATAAAATTTATAGTCTAAATATTATTATGAGACAATAATAATTGACTTTTCTATTTTTAGCCTGGCAGTCTAAAAATAGACTTTGATCACACTGCTGTGAACCAGAAATAGAAGTCCATCTAATTTTCCCAACATGACCAATCATCCATAAACAACATCTTGCAACTCATAGACCATGATCCATATGTCTAAAAATAGACATAGTCTAAAAATAGACTTTGCGCCATAATTTGTCTGCGGGCCCACCTAGTGAAGGCGACTCCTTTCCACTAAGCTCCATCATCTTGTTGCATTATCAACACTCCCTCTCAACAAGATATGGATTATCAGCAACCCCTATCCTACCTCGTGGTATTCGAATTTGCTCCTGGTGAGTGCCTTCGTCAAGATATCAGCATCCTGATCCTCCGTTGGAATGTATGAAAGTAACATGATTCTCCGCTGCACACAATCTCTGATATGATGGTACCTGATGTCGTCCGTTGAGCTCCCTGCCCAATCTACATCCTCCTGTCTGTACCAAGATCCATATCCCGATGTGTCTCTCAAATAACACAATACATGCTTGCTCGCCTTCCATAAGAGCTTGGTAGGCTTAACCATAGCTTGTGAAAGCTGGTTAACAGCATAGCATATATCGGGTTGTGTATTGAACAGATACATAAGCGACCCCACCAACTGTCGATAAACAGTGGCATCCACTTCTTCTGCCGAAGTGGCATCCTCCTTCCTCCAACCTCCAGGAAGAGGAGTATCAATAGGTTTGCAGCCATTCATGTTGAACTTCTCCAATATCTCCCGAGCATACTTACCCTGAGAAACAAATAGTCCATCACTGTGCTGCCAAATTTCCAATCCCAAGAAATAAAGAAGGAGGCCCAAATCCTTCATCTCAAACTCCTTAGCAAGATCATCCTTGCATGAAAGTATCAACATCTCATCACTCGTTAGAATCAAATTATCTACATAAAGTACAATGATAAGCAACTTACCCTCCACCACAATTTGGTATAGGTTATCTTGGAGAATCCAAGTCCGGTGAAATAGCAGTCTATCCATGTGTACCAAGCATGTGGTGCTTGTTGCAACCCATACAGTGCTCTCTTGAGCCTGGACACATGCGACTCGCTGTTGAAGATCTCAAAACCTTCGGGCTGCTCAATGTACACCTCCTCCTCAATGACTCCATTGAGGAACGCGGTCTTCACATCCATCTGATGAATGTGCCACCCCATCTGCGCTGAGAGAGTAAGAATTGTCCGTATGGAAGAATACCTTGTGACAGGTGCAAAGGTCTCCTCATAATCGATCCCCTCTATTTGTGAAAAGCCTTGGGCAACAAATCTTGCCTTGTACTTCTCCACACTCCCATCAGCTACCTGCTTAACTTTGTAGATCCATCTCAAACCTACCATTGATTTCCCTTTCGGTCTAGGAACAATCTCCCATGCACTGTTTCTGACAATTGAATCATACTCTTCCACCATGGCATCTACCCATGCGGGATCCTCCACAGATTCCTCGAAAGAGGATGGCTCAGTCACAACACATTTGCTCATAAGATCCATTTATCCAGTGTACCGATCAGGTGACTGTATCTGCCTGCGTTGGGCTGTAGGTGGTCCTACAACTTTCTCTGCATCTTGAGCCAGTCGCTTAGCTTCTATCGAGCACGTTCGCCCTCTGATGGTTGGTGCTACATGAGTGGTCTCTTCCACTCCATGAACCTCGTCCTGTGGCTGATCCACGTCCTGAAGCTCATCTTTAGGAACTAATAGCTCCTCATCTGCATGCAATTATAGCTCCCTCTCAAGCAAACACTTCATGGCTTTCTCCTCCTGAAATTTTATATCCCATCACACAACAGTCTTACCACTGTTTGGAAAATACACACGATAGTTGTGGGGTGTATCAGTGTACCCCACAAATATCCCAACCTTTGCGGTTGGCTCCAACTTCTTCCTGGCATACTTTGTCACATGCATGTAAACGTTAGCACCAAAAATCCTCAAATGAGAAAGATCATGCTGCTTACCAGAATAAGCCTCCTTGGGTGTACTCGTGCCAAGTATCCAGTGAGGACAACGGTTCTGCACATAAAATGATGTATTGCATGCTTCCGCCCACAAGTGAAGGGGTAGGCCCTGATCATGCAACATCGCCCGTGCAGCACCCACGATCATTCTGTTCTTCCGCTCAGCAACCCCGTTCTGCTGTGGGTTATGGGGAGCTATGAGCTCTCTTTGAATCCCTTCTGTCTTGCAGAAATCCTTGAACTCGGCATAGATATATTCACCACCATTGTCGCTCCTAAGAGCCTTCACCTTCTTCCCCGAATCCTTCTCGACCAGTGCTTTGAACTCACAGAACTTTGAGTATGTCTCGCTCTTCTTCTGCATGAAGAAGATCCAACACTTACGAGAGAAATCATCAACAAAAATCACATAATACCAGTGTTTTGCTGTTGAAGCTACTGAGAAAGGTCCACACACGTCTGTGTGAATTCTCTCAAGGATTGTCGTGGTGCGACTATCCTTCTCGTGAAAGGTGGCTTTCACAAAATTTCCCAAAGTACACCCCTTGCACTGATCTGACTGCGCAAGAGTGCCTTTAGGAAGTCCTGTAGTGATCTGCTACAGTATCTTCAAGGCTCCATGGTGAAGGTGACCAAATATCCTGTGCCACAGCTCGCCATCATCCTGGCTCACCAATCCTTCTACCTTGCATGCCATTGCTACACATCCATCTACATGCAACTGATAAAGGTTCCTCACTCGAACCCCTATCTTCCGGGTTTCTCCAGTTGTCTTGCTGCGTAGGAAAGCCTTTCCCTCACTGAAAACAACATCATATCCCTTGTCTTCTAACATCGACATAGAGATAAGATTCTTCTTCAATCCTGGAACATGCATCACTTCCTTCAATACGAAGGGTTTACCAGACTCCCTCTCAAAGGAAATGGTACCGATACCAGTCGCACTGTATCTACCATCATTGCCCATCTCGATGTGCACTCCAAGATCTTTGTCCTCCAGATCAGAAAACAAATCTCGATCTCCTGTCATGTGAAAAGACGCACCACTGTCCAAGAACCACACCGATCCCATCACACTTGAAACCAAGCATGCGATTAATGAAAAATCAAGTTCAAACTGTGAGGCTAGAGCCTCTCCTGCTGTAGATCCAACAGCTTGCTTGTTCTTCTTCTTCTGCGGACAATTAGTTGCATAGTGTCCGTGCTGGTGACAGTGAAAACACTTCACCTTGGACATGCCCTACTTCTTGCCTTTCGCTCCAGACTGAGAAGCTTTATTGCTCTTCCCCTTCTTTTCTTTGGCAGCCAAAGCACAATTTTCTTCATCAGGTCCCTTTGATGAAGATCGGTCCCTGGTATTCTTCCTCATCTCCTCCTGCACAAGATCCGACCAAAGTCTTTCCCATCCTGGCAATTTTTCCCGACCATTGACAGAGTCCTGATAGGAATTCCCACCCTTCGGAAGACCAAGGAGAGCCAAGATCACCAAGTCCTCATCATCGACAGTCACCCCCACACTTCGCAACTCATCTCTGCACTGAGTGAACTTCGTAAGATACTTGGGCATACTGTCTCCCTTCTCACATTTGATGTTTTTGAGTTTATCCTTGAGCGCCAGCTTCCTCTGATTGCTCTTGCTTTGGAATAGATCTGTCAACGCTTTCCACATCAAGTATGGAGAAGCCTTTCCATGTAGGCTGGACACAATGTGATCCTTCACGCCCTCCAACAGAATCCTTCGACACTTTACTGTCTTCTTTTGCCAAGCATCAACCTGTGCGGCATCAGTAGGCTTTGGGACATCAACCTATATGAAATCCTTTAGCCCATTATCATCCAATACTGCCTCCATCCTGTCCTTCCATGCAATATAGTTCGAGCTGCCCTCAAGAGCATACTCCAATCGCAATTCGTTGAAAGACATTTTCACATTGATACCAAGAAAACACTGCTGCAAATTCGAATTCCACCAGCTCCAAAGTCAACTGCCTCTGATTTAAGATTCGTGAGAACAAATCATTTCTCGTACAGAGATTGACTGTATGGGCTTTTACCGGATATCTCACCTTCCAAAGGAAGGATGAATCCAGAGGCTACCTGGCTCGATTACAGACTTTGCCCAAAGAAATAAGATGTAAAGACTTTCTGAATAGTAGATCTGATGATCAACAACTCTGATACCATGTAGAAATTTTGAATAATAAACACATATTCAACAGAGATTATCCCGATTATACACTATTGCGGAATACATGCATAATACATAACCTCCTCTACGTTGATAAAAAATTTAGCAGCATCAAAAACAATGAAACATCAATCGCATGCACACATTAACACAGTATGTAACCCGGGGAAAGCTTACAGCTGAAAACCCCACACTATCTGTATATTAATGATTGAGAACATGTAACATTACATAGTACAATACTCCTCACAAGTACTCAGTACTATCTCCACTTGTTACACACAAAACTAGCTCAGATCCGAACAAGTCAGAGGTTCAAATCTCCTCCTGCTGTTTTGCCTGCCTCTATTGCACAATACCTGTTGAGAATCACTCACACTGGAAATCACGTGAGCACAGACTATTTCACTGGTTATATATTGCGCAATCATCATGGTCATACTCAATACATTGCTTGTGTAAGATCTCATGCACAACTATAGTCACAACTGATAGCAATCTCTAACTCTAACACCTGTCTCCACTGAACTGTACATGCACTGAGTTAACTGATGTATTCTTCAGTTGCATTATGAGTTTATAATTAGTGAATTAATTTAATCAATTAATTCACATCACTCATCACTAGTCTATTTGCAGTTAGACTAATTACAACTAGTTTAACAAAGTCAAACTGAACACAACTCCATCAAATCCACATCCGACTCCACGGAACTCACATGCATGAGTTCTAACTGATGTCCTGCATGAAATAGCTCAACTGACTCATAAGAAAAGTGTATTTCCTTTTGAAAGCTGCATGTGCCACATCTGTAGCTCAAACTGAAGTGCTCCAAGAGGATAAGATAAAGTTTATAGTCTAAATATTATTATGAGACAATAATATTTGACTTTTCTATTTTTAGCCCGACAGTTTAAAAATAGACTTTGATCACACCGCTGTGAACCAGAAATAGAAGTCCATCTATTTTTCCCAACATGACCAATCATCCATAAACAACATCCTGCAACTCATAGACCATGATCCATATGTCTAAAAATAGACATAGTCTAAAAATAGACTTTGCACCATAATTTGCCTGCGGGCCCACTTAGTGAAGGCGACTCCTTTCCACTAAGCTCCATCATCTTGTTGCTTTCTCAACAATTAGGGTCTAGCCTTCCTAATTCTTAGAGAAGGTTCTCTCTTTATGATTTAACTTTGTTTAGTTATTTGGTTTTAGGCTAGTTATGTAAGATTTATTGGGTTTTGATTTGAATTTGGGTGGTGGGATCACTTACTTAGATGAACGAAGGTTTTCTTTTACCATTGGGCTATGGAGTCAATATCAGGCAAACTGGACTAGATTAAGTTCTAAAAACAGTGTCTACAGGGCAAGCTAGGTGAGTTATTACATATCTCAAAGGCTGGATGGTGAACTGGCTTCTAATCGAATCCAGGGAGAAATTAAGAGTTCCTTAGGCCGGATTATGAAGAGAATGAAAGAGGTCAACCAGGATGGGAGAGCAATTAAGGGTTCTCAAATATGGATATCAGAGGAAAACATATAAATGACTAACTGTGCAAAACAGAGTGTACTTAAACAAGTTCTGATGCAGGAGCATCGGCATTAGCCAGCAATGTGGAAGATTGTCCACATGTTGTGGCTAATCACAGTAAAATTCATTGGCTGGTTGGTTTAATTCAGGTTTACTGAGAGGAGTAGACTTCATGAATAGTTTGTTATGGAAATAAATGTGATTGTTTTATTTAGAATTAGAGATAAGACTTATTAATATTGTGTAATCGAGAGAGATAAGATTTGGAGATTTTGTTGTTAAGATTTTTCGAAGAAATAGGAGGTTCTGTGTGGAGCGAGGGATTTTTTTTTAGAGTGATAGCGTGAGTTTTTAAAGAGAGCGAAAGCTCATTTTGGAAGAGTGTGTAGGTTAAAATATATACAGAGTTCATTCTTATGTAATAGGGGCAATGTAAGACTCTGTTCTTTTGTGTATTGTGCATAAAATAAATATCCGGTGTCTTTTTGTATGGTGCGCCATGGAATGTAAATACTGTTTTTGTGTGAAATGGTGATTAGTTTTCATTGTACAAGTGAGACAAAAGCCAAACTCTGTTAGTTCTTGAAGCATTATGAAACGCCATCATATTCTGTGTAAATCGAATGACAACAGTGAAGATTTGAGTGGGTTTGACCGGACAAGGACAAGACTCTGTCTTTTTATTATATTATGATCAATTTATTGTCATAGCCATCGATATATGTTGAGTCATCAGTTTGATGCGTTTGTGTCTTGATAGTCGCTTGAAATGGTTTCAATTTGTGTTATTATTAAAATTGTAAGAATCCTTTGGTCATTGAAAATCTGGTGTGGTCGAATTTTATGAATTAGAAACTCTGCAATACAAAGAAATAGTCTGAAAGACTTCGCCGATCTTCTGGAACAGAGCCGAATTGATATACATACTAGTTGTGAAATTCGTTGGCTACTTGCATCGGAATGGAAAGGAGACAGCAATGAATCGAACGCGAGTAGGTTACAAGCTGTGTTAAAGGGAGATCGAATCCGTGTTAAAGCATTGAGATCCCACTGGAGCACATTGAAAATTGGGGATTTCCGAGATCCAATTGAATCAGATCTGGTACAGAGATCGGTTGGAAGTAGTGAGGAGTCTAAAGGTGGAGGCGTGCATTGAACTGGGCGATTTCAGAATTCCGATCAAATCGGACCGGAGTTGTGGAGCAATCTACAGGTTTGGTGATGAACCTTTGAGATCTCCGACTGCAATTGAGTCGGATCAGAGCGGTTGTTAATCATAGCCCTGAATTATCGCCGATTGGAATTTGATTTGGATCAAATTGTATCGGGATAGTTAATTGACCAACATTTTAAAAGAGCCAGCTGGAAGTCGGTCCAATTGACACGAATACGTGTAGATAGTTAAGAAAATCAAGGCCATTGGCTGCAATGTGCTGTTGATTCAGAAGAGTATTTTGCGCGATGTTGTGACCGATATTCCGCTGCATTATTTGTCGAAGGTGAAGATCTTGGTTGTCAAGGACGTGGAGAGGGATGATATCGAATTTATTACCAAGTCACTGAATTGTTTTCCTGTTGCGAATATTGAGCATTTTAGGGAGGAGAAGCTGGGCATGCTGACATCGTGGAAAAGTTTGAGTGCATTGATTGGAATCAGCATTGAGAAATATTGGCCCTGTTCTCTGGAGCGATGTCAATCAAAGCATTGAGGAAGAGAATCACAAGAACAAGGACAAAGAAATAGCCAGTTGGAACCAGTTTGGACTTTCATTGAAAATGAAAGGTAATTTCAATGTTAGGCACAGAGATTATTAAATAGTTTTTTTTTGAATTGGGAGCGCTGGTATTTTTTTACCACTGGCCTTAAACAATTAGGTTCTAGTTTGGGAATGAAATGAAAGGCGTATTGAAATAAATACAACTTGGCAACCATTTATGCCTGTCACTTTGAAGTTAGCTAGAGTAAGTGAGGAGAAATCCGATTACAAAATAAAATTTGGGATTGGTTTCTAACCACCTTTTGAAGTGTGTAAATTTGCCAGTTATTTAAGTTTTAATTTGGGCATTTATGGAGATACATTTTATTTGAATCAGATCCTTGTGATTCTTGGTATTGCAGGCCCTGCCTGCATCAATTTTTGGTATCAGAGCTTGGCTCTGTTGAAATTGAATAAGTTTGTTTTTTTGAATGAAGTTTAGTAACAGATTACAGCAGTGAGAAAATCCATTCAGAACACAGGCGACAACATAAGAAAGAGTGAAGACTGAAGCAATATAAATCAAGGGAAGCTGTGAGAGAAGAACCAGATGTGTTCTTAAAAGCAGAATAAGGAAAATTCTTAGAAGCGGCAGTGAACCTGAAGAATCCAGCAAGAGATTGGACAGAGAGGACAATTGAAGTGTCTTCGAAAGAGAGAGTAAGAGATTGTAGAAGCCTAGAGGGAGCAAAGGTGTTTCTCAGAGAGAAGATTCCAGATAGGGAATCGTGCTTACCAAAAGACTGAGTGAGGAGAGCTTGGCGAGGTAAGATTGCAGTAAAGAGGACTTACTATTGCAGAGGCTTGTTGCAGAGGTGCGAGGAGCTCATAGAAAGAGAGGAGCATAAAATGACTACAGATAGTCATAGCAGAAGTTCACAAAGAAGCCACAACAGAAAGGAAGATGCCAAAGCAAATGGCATGAAGATGAGTCAAGAAGAGTTTGACCGAGAGAAAGTTGAGATAGATTTCCAGATTGGAATATTGATGAAGATGCTGCAGAAAAGTGTTTGGACCATGAGGAAAAGAGTAAAGTGACCAAGGCTATGAGAAAGGAGAAATCAGCAAGTGAAGTCAGAGATAGTAAAAGAATTGAGAAAGATTGAGCAGATATTGAGTGCTCAAGAGGAATCAGAGAAACTCAGAGAAACAGAGGTAGAATTGGAAGTTTCCATTTGAAGACCAGAACAAGGTGAAATGTTAGGGAAAGAGGATAATGAGAGGTTAGCTGAAGATCTCATGGACTATTGGTAGAGTTCAGAACAATTCGAAGATATGTTGACAAAGGAAGCAGATGAGGCAATGAAGCCTTGTGATTTTGATTCTTACAGTTTGTGTATGTTTGCAGGATATGTAGAGGAGGATGGACAGTCGATTGAAATTATCACAACCAAGAATGAAGCTCTTGAGGTAAAGTATGATGAAGAATCCTTTTTAGAGGAAGAAGGCATTGATCATTTGCAACATAAGGAGTTCATAGATGAAATCCCGTTTGGTGTGAAACAGTCAGATGAGATTGATATAGACCAGCAGTTTGAAGACAATTCCATAGTGGGACTACAAAAAGGTAAACCAATGAATTTGTTTAATGGAATTGATGAAAGATGTTTGCAATATGATAATGTGGGAAACAGGTCAACTCAGGGAGATTACCAAGAAAAGAATGAAGCTGAGAATGGAAATTGTGATGAACTGCTAGAGAGATTTCACAAGGAGATAGAATTCTTGGAAAGATTACTCAAGGAACCCAAAGGAGAAACGAAGCTTACAAAACTTGATGGAGGAAAAGGTGTAGAAGACAACATTAATAAATATGATGCTAAAATCAGAGAAATTGAGCAATGATTATATGAAGGAGAGATCAAAGATCAGGAGCAACAAGGAAGTTATGTCCTCAGAAGCATGAAGGAGACAGAAATATTCACTCAGCAAGATGAATGTGGAAGTAACCAGAAATTTGGAGAGAATGATCAGCTACATGAGAATGAATTTAAGGAAGGCATTAAATTGCAGAAGTATATAAGCTGGAAGTAGAATGAAGAACCATAAATTGGTCTGGCAGTACAAAGGAAGACAATCAAAGATCGAAGATATAGATGGAGACTGAAGAAAAGGGTGAAGTGGAAGCTATTGCAACGGAGGTTGAATGGCAAACTGATGAACAAATTCAGGAAACTTGAACAAATTCATATTGATATGAAGTCACAGCAAGAAGGATCCACTGAAATCCAAGAGATTTATGATGGAGGGTTGGTGCTTGAAGCATCAAAAGAAAATGGAAGGTATTTTATTTTGAAAACTGAAGGTTGTTGTGTGTTTGCAGGTCACATTGACTTGAGGAAAGAAAAACAGTTATTGAAGACTGTTGTATTAACAGATGAAGAGATGACTACTCATAGTCATATGCAGAATAAGGAGGATGACAAAACAGATATTGCAGATTGTGCAAAACTTTTGAGAGAAATTCCAAATGAGATGGAAGATTTGTATAAGTCGAATCTTTTGATGAGGAATCTTTTGCTGAGGAAGCCAGGTAAAGCATTTGTGTTTATTGAGTTGATTAATTTTGATGAAGATTTATATGCAGGAAAAGAGCAGTGTGAAGTCGATCTGAACCAAGAAGAACAGATCGGATTAATGGAAGGTATGCTGTAATTTGAAGCAAGGAATGATAAAGTCATGAATGAGAAACCAGAAGAAGAACCTGGGAAAAGACATTTGTACATTTCAGAAATATATATGGAAGATTTTTGGCACAAAGGTTATGATGTCCTAATTCAAGAACACAATCAGTTGCAACATAATAGTATTCAACATATAAGAAGTGAAATGGACAAAGAATTGGATGAGTTGTGGAAACTCATACTACAACGTTCCAGTAAAACAGATGCAGGACAAAAAAAGAAAGGAAAATTGGCTGGAAGAAATGGTACAGGTGAAGGGAATGGAAAATTTCAAATTAGAGTGAACAAAGCAGCAGCGAAATATGTGAAAAGGACAACAGCAGATAGTGAGACATTACAGCATAGTGGACAGAGACTTGAAAGACAAACAACAACAGTAGTAACTAAGGACAGACTATCAAACCAAATATGGGATCCAGGAGGACACAGAACAAAATTGCATGATCAGGAGATCATGGTTAATTTAAACTACGGGAGTCTGATGCAGGAGCATCGGCATTAGCCAACAATGTGGAAGATCGTCCACATGTTGTGGCTAATCACAGTAAAATTCACTGGCTGGTTGGTTTAATTCAGGTTTACTGAGAGGAGTAGACTTCATGAATAGTTTGTTATGGAAATAAATGTGATTGTTTTATTTAGAATTAGAGATAAGACTTATTAATATTGTGTAATCGAGAGAGATAAGATTTTGAGATTTTGTTGTTAAGATTTTTCGAAGAAATAGGAGGTTCTGTGTGGAGCGAGGGATTTTTTTTTAGAGTGATAGTGTGAGTTTTTAAAGAGAGCGAAAACTCATTTGGAAGAGGAGTGTGTAGGTTAAAATATATACAGAGTTCATTCTTATGTAATAGGGGCAATGTAAGACTCTGTTCTTTTGTGTATTGTGCATAAAATAAATATCCGGTGTCCTTTTGTATGGTGCACCATGGAATGTAAACACTGTTTTTGTGTGAAATGGTGATTAGTTTTCATTGTACAAGTGAGACAAAAGACAAACTCTGTTAGTTCTTGAAGCATTATGAAACACCACCATATTCTATGTAAATCGAATGACAACGGTGAAGATTTGAGTGGGTTTGATCGGACAAGGACAAGACTCTGTCTTTTTATTATATTATGATCAATTTATTGTCATAGCCATCGATATATGTTGAGTCATATGTTTGATGCGTTTGTGTCTTGATAGTTGCTTGAAATGGTTTCAATTTGTGTTATTATTAAAATTGTAAGAATCCTTTGGTCATTGAAAATCTGGTGTGGTCGAATTTTATGAATTAGAAACTTTGCAATACAAAGAAATAGTCTGAAAGACTTCGCCGATCTTCTGGAACAGAGCCGAATTGATACATATACTAGTTGTAAAATTCGTTGGCTACTTGCATCAGAATGGAACGGAGACAGCAATGAATCGAACACGAGTAGGTTACAAGCTGTGTTAAAGGGAGATCGAATCCGTGTTAAAGCGTTGAGATCCCATTGGAGCACATTGAAAATTGGGGATTTCTGAGATCCAATTGAATCAGATCTGGTACAGAGATCAGTTGGAAGTAGTGAGGAGTCTAAAGGTGGAGGCACGCATTGAACTGGGTGATTTCAGAATTCCGATCAAATCGGACTGGAGTTGTGGAGCAATCTACAGGTTTGGTGACGAATCTTTGAGATCTCCGACTGCAATTGAGTCGGATCGGAGCGGTTGTTAATCATAGCCCTGAATTATCGCCGATTGGAATTTGATTTGGATCAAATTGTATCGGGATAGTTGATCGACCAGCATTTTAAAAGAGCCAGCTGGAAGTCGGTCCAATTGACACGAATACGTGTAGATAGTTAAGAAAATCAAGGCCATTGGCTGCAATGTGCTGTTGATTTAGAAGAGTATTTTGCGCGATGTTGTGACCGATCTTCCGCTGCATTATTTGTCAAATGTGAAGATCTTGGTTGTCAAGGATGTGGAGAGGGATGATATCGAATTTATTACCAAGTCACTGAATTGTTTGCCTGTTGCGAATATTGAGCATTTTAGGGAGGAGAAGCTGGGAATGCTGACATCGTGGAAACGTTTGAGTGCATTGATTGGAATCGACATTGAGAAATATTGGCCCTATTCTCTGGAGTGATGTCAATCAAAGCATTGAGGAAGAGAATCAAAAGAACAAGGACGAAGAAATAGCCAGTTGGAACCAGTTTGGACTTTCATTGAAAATGAAAGGTAATTTCAATGTTAGGCGCAGAGATTATTAAATAGTTTTTTTTTTGAATTGGGAGCGCTGGTATTTTTTTACCACCGGACTTAAACAAGTAGGTTCTAATCTGGGAATGAAATGAAAGGCGTATTGAAATAAATACAACTTGGCAACCATTTATGCCTGTCACTTTGAAGTTAGCTAGAGTAAGTGAGGAGAAATCCGATTACAAAATAAAATTTGGGATTGGTTTCTAACCACCTTTTGAAGTGTGTAAATTTGCAAGTTATTTAAGTTTTAATTTGGGCATTTACGGAGATACATTTTATTTGAATCGGAGCCTTATGATTCTGGGTATTGCAGGCCCTGCCTGCATCAAGTTCTGAGTGATATTTCTAGTTTTTATTACTTGCTCTAGTCTGTTGACTTGAAAATTGGTACAATAACCCTTAGGTTTAAGATCAAAATAACTCTACAAATGTATAGCAATCCACCCTTAATACTTCGAATTATGAAGTATTTATACAAAAAGAATTTATAAAATATCTCAAGCTGCATTGAGAATTAATCAAGGAAAAAGAAATATCTTCATGCAAGAAGATAGAGACAACTATTGAACTGTTGTTTGATGTCCCTATTATTTAGGTTCTGCTGTCTTTTATTCTTTGATCTTTTTCCCTTTAAGCTGCTTAGCTGTTTGGTTTTCACGCTGGATGTCATATTTACTTATGACCTTTCATCTGATACACTTTCATCTGTATCCTCTGTTTAGTATTTTAGTTGTATGCTCTGTCACTTGCTTTCATTTTTACCTTTTACTGTAAATCTTACTCACTCTTTAATGCTTCTGTGTTTTTAGTAAAAATGATTTTTACTAAAATACACATGTATAATATAAAATGTTTCTTGGAGAGTAGTTTGTAGGAATCTTTTGCTGTGCTGGTGAAAATGATTTCATCTCAGTTTTAACATTTACAGTGTAAATTGTTTCCTTCTGCTCTGTGATAATTGTCTTTTCCTTCTTGAATAAAGCCTTTTGAATTCATTTCCTTGCGAATCTTGGAGTAAATAGATTTTGGAACTAGTATCAAAATTGTTTATCCAATCTCCTGGCGCTTGTTAATTACTCGCAAAATACAACAATTGTTAATAAGAACACAGGTTGGTAGGGAGGTGATAATGGCTTCATGGAATAGGGAAGTCTATGGAAAGAGTTTGAAATGTAATGAAGCTTAATCGGGTTGGCAATGACTTTTCACTTTCGAAATTCAAATAAAGGTAAGTTGTGGATGGAATAATAGTAAAAAGGGTAAAAAGGAGGGTTTTTTGGCTTTTAACTGAAGGCAGTTAATTTTGGGCGTGGCGATTATAAGTGAATAGTGGGAAGTTTTAGCTTTTAAGCGGGCAACCGTTAAATTTTGGGTGTGGCAATTATAAGTGAACAATGATGGTTTCATCCTATGCGGGGAGGCGGTTTTATTGCATATTGCACCGCTTTTGGTAGTTAGACAGTTTTTCCCCGAGAGCACAGGAGTTCACCTGGTGCTGCCACGTAACCAAAAAGGGCTCTAGAAAATTGTGAATCTCGCATGCTCTCATGCTGTTAAAGAACAAAAAGGGAGTCCGCACGATATGGATGCGCGTCGACAGGTCTGGGGGTGAAAGATCTAACGGCTATCTCGCGGTGAAGATGCACGGAGGGAAATTGAGCGGAGATTTGCAAGGCCCGGGGGTTAATTAAAACTGATTTATAATTAATTAATGATATAGAGCGGGGATTAAAATTTATGTGTGGGTTAATGGAGTGGGACCAGGGTTGTATGTAGCGGAGGTTTGTTAACCACACCAAGGGTGGTGGGTTAAAAAGGTTTATGTCAGGGAAAACGTGAACTTGGGGAATTAGTTAAATAATTCAATGGTTTAAATATATTTGAAAGGTTTAGTGAGGGTTGAGATTTATAAAGGTGGGGCGGGGGTTTAAATATATAAAGCGGGATTATTGTATGAATAATGTAAGGGTTGAGTTTAAAAGGGTATTGGGGAGGGTTTAATATAGTGGGACCCGATACATTATCCAAACTTAGGATAAGGGGTTTAGTTGGGTTTTTAGGGAAATTAATAAGGGGGAAGTGATTTTTTCAAAGGGGAATGGGTTTCACACTAGGGAAAAGGGGTTTTGGGTAGGTAAATGACCTTTATAGGGTAATTTGCTAGGAAAATGTGTGAAACCAAGGGGTAAGGGTCAAAAAGAAGGGAAAAGGGTACTTTTATAAGAAATGAGGGGAAAATGGGGAAATTAGCAAGTATGTAGTGGGGGTGGAATGAAATGAGGGGAAGTCAATTAAATCAGCTTGTGAACATCTTTTAATTTTCATAACTGCTCCTGCACATTGAAACATAGGATTAAGGATGATAAATGTGCTTATGCTTTGACAACCTTGTATTTCTGCAACCTTTCTTCTACCTACCCTTTACTTACCTTAACATTTTTTCTTCATTTTATTGGGTGCATTTAAGCTAGCATATCCTTTCTTTCTTTTTCTTTTGAAAAGAAAACTATGTAATTCTAACCTTATATGTTCTAATGGCTCAGATTAAGCTTATGAGCACATTTTATTTCTCAACCTAACTACTGATCTTCCAAGATTAAACAATTTGGCGAGATATTTATTCTCTATCTATAAACATGAAATTTAAAACATGAAATAGTCAATATTAAGTAGTTTGACTATCATAGGTAGTGGCATTTATGACAAGCTGCACATAACCATTATTTTGCATAGGAAAATAAAAAATAGTGGCACTTGAATTTGCACACTTTCATGATATTTTTTTGTTTGGGGTTCATATTTTTTCACTTTTATTATTCTTTTGGTCCTTTGATATTTCTTTTAGGACATACCCTCTTTACATTTTTTAATTTTTAATATGGAAAACATTTTGCAGAAAGAAAAAGTATGTACAATATTACAAGACTAGTCATAGCCAATTCAAAATCATCAATCCTATTATGATAGGACCCTAACAGTGGCTCAACATGGGGATGGCATTTCCTTGTAAAATTTCAAGAACATGGTCAACTAGTGGCCTGATCCATTGGGCCAATCCCAAGCCTGCACCTTCTTTGTTATATAATCTGTGTGACTGAAAATCTTGGATTGAAATCACAACCTTTTCTGCAAACTGAAATCTGATATGAAACTGAAAAAATGTACTGCTAACCTCAAACCAAAGTACTATATCATCAAGACCTAAGGACCTTCTTCTTGGTCTTAAATCCTAATGAATTATTTCAATACTTACTGAAAACTGAAATAAACTTGCTGCTGAAAACTGAATTTATTCAAATTGAAATCCTACCTACTTACTCTAATCAACTGTCCAACTGTTGGTTAGGTAAAATGAAACAGCTAATGCAACCATTCAAGCATCATATACATTGGTGGATTTTGCTACTTGTGCTTGTTTGTGATTAAAACTGAAGTTCTACAGCCCAATATAACCTTGTCAAAAAATGAGAAGATAAGGAAATACTTGATTTCCTTTGTTGACTTTAAAAACTGTGCAAAAGGATCTTCCAAAATATATACACTATTGTCCAACTAATTTATGAAATTGTACAATTGTTTTGGATGGCCTTCATGCCATGAAACTGAAATGTTATTTTTATCTTCATCCCCCTGCAGATTTTCAAACAAGCTTTGTGATGATATTTCTACTGATTGAAATGTTTAACTGATGAAACCTTTATCATCTTGATCCTGAATCTCATAGTTAGTTAATGGAGAAATTTTTTGATTGCATCCATCATCTAATATATCAGCTATTGGATCATAAAAAACTTGGAAGGATTGCTGCAACTTATTGCATATAGGTTTGAATGGAACTTCATAGATTTCTACAAGCTTCTCATCCTTTTATTTAGAGGTTTTATACCACATTTCCTTTAAAAACTAAAATGATTCAAAACATAGTGGTATAGAACTTTCCTGTGTCATTTAATCAGGTGTTTCATTGAAATTTGATAACTGTGCTTGTGAAACTGAAGAATATTGATTAAGAGTTTCACTGTCTTCTTTGTTGTCAATATCAATACCTAAAGACTACTAATTTTTTATTGCTGTAAAGTTTTCTTTGATGAACTGAAGTGAAACTAAATAAAGAGGCAAAGAACCTTCACTTATTTTCAAATTTTCTGCACTTCCTTTCTCATTCTCATATCTGATATGTATAGGTTGATCACTATATTTAATTTGCTGAAACTGAATTTCCTCGTCCTCCAAACTAGTTTTTGATTGATCTGTAAAGCTAGCTTGAGTTCGAAGAACATAATTATCATCATACTGATCATACTTAGGCAAATAATCAAACATACACACCAAGTTAGTAGATTCCTCTTCCACATATTGATCTGTAAATCCATTTTCTAATCTATGATAGTTGGAATTAGCAAGAATTTGTTCATGGCTATCAACCTCTTCTTTTTGTGAAATAAATAGGTCATGGTGATCTTACACAAAAAAATTATCTTGCATGGTGATATTCTGTATCATTTCCTCTATTTTTCTTACCAAAATGTCAAGTTTTACCTCTGCAATGTTGTTGTTCTCTGCTTTTGCTTTCAACTTTTCTCTTATAATTTGCAGATTAACTTCTACATCTACTGCAATGTTCTGCATCTGTTCAAGAGTTGCTGGGTTTCTTTCTCTTAGCTAAAATTCTATTTCTGGATCAAATGCTTTTGGATAATGCAAGAGAGTTGAATCAGGAGGAGGTCTTATATTTGATGGCATTGAATAATAGATTTGATTAAATTTGTTAGAAAATTGTTGTATTGTTTCATTTGGCTGTCTTTTCAACTGATTATATTCTTCTATGATCACAAAAAGATTGACTTTGATTATCCATCTATCAAGGAAAAATTTGATAAACTGTTGGAAATTTGAGATGCTTGCAATAGGTAGATTCTTGAACCAACTCTTTACTCTACTTTGTAAAGAAAGAGTAAAAATTCTGATTCTAACATCATCTTCATCAATCTCAAATAGGTCCAGGTAATTCTCAAAGCCTTGAATATGTTTTTGGGCAGTGATACCATTATCTCCACCAAAATTGGGGAGATATTTGTAATAGTTATCAGGGAAATCATGGAGTATAGGAGGTAACATGCGGGGCTTATATCTATTAGGAACTTTACAAGGTACAGGAATATGTACTGGAGTTGTAATATTAGTCTTGATTGTTTGAGGCTTCTCAATCAAAAAATGATCACCATAAGATTCAGAAGAAAGCCGCTCAAATGGATAGGGAGAGTATATATTTATAATCTTCAAAGGAAAATAATAAAAAAATAATCTAAGATCTTCTCTAAAATACAATATACATTGAAAAACCTTCTTGATGAGAAAGAACATAATGTCTTGGATAAAAATCCAAGTTAGAAGCTTGATCTTCCCATATTGTTCTTTCAGGTTCATTCCTCCAGTGGAGTCTTGATTGTGAAATTGATTTGGAGCTAGAGTCACCAGGTGGATGATTTTAACCTTTGTGTGTTTGATCAATGTCCACCATCATAGATCATATATGGTCTTTTTATAATATTTCTGAAGGAAAGGTTCTCTTCCCCAATATGGTCGCCACTATGTTATCACTAAGAAATTCCTCAAGGTTAAAGAAAGAAATCACCGAGGTAACCACAAACCTACTTTGGAGATTATTATCTAGCCTTCCTAATTCTCAGAGAGGACTCTCTCTTTATGATTTAACTTTGTTTAGTTATTTGGTTTTAGGCTAGTTATGTAAGCTTGATTGGGTTTTGATTTGAATTTGGGTGGTGGGATCACTTAGATGAACAGAGGTTTTCTTTTACCATTGGGCTATGAAGTCAATATTAGACAAACTGGACTGAATTAAGTTCTAAAAACAATGTCTATAGGGCAAGCTAGGTGAGTTATTACCGATCTCAAAGGCTTGATGGTGAAGTGGTTTCTAATCAGATCCAGGGAGCTCGTTAGGCTAGATTACGAAGATAATGAAAGATGTCAACTAGGATGGGAGAGAAATTAAGGGTTTTCAAATCCGGATATCAAAGGAAAACATATAAATGACTAACTGTGCAAAAAAAAGTGTACTTAAACAAGTTCTGAGTTATATTTCTAGTTAATTCATTCAAATTTGGATAACATTTATGTTTATGAAACACATAAGAAAGTAACAAAATCAGAGAAAGAAGATACTCCACTACAATAGCTCATCTCATGAATCCTGTAGTGCAATCCTTTTATTACTTGCTCCAGTCTATTGACTTGAAAATTGGCACAATAACCCTTAGGTTTAAGATCAAAATAACTTTACAAATGTATAGAAATCCACCCCTTAAGACTTCGAATTATGGAGTATTTATACAAATTTTTTTTATAAAACATCTCAAACTGCATTGAGAATTAATCTAGGAAAAAGAAATATCTTCATGCAAGAAGATAGAGACAACTATTGAACTATTGTTTGCTGTCCCCGTTATTTAGCTTATGCTGTCTTTTATTCTTTGATATTTTGCCCTTTAAGCTGCTTGGTTGTTTGGTCTTCACGCTAGATGTCATATTTACTTATGACCTTTCATCTGATTCACTTTCATCTGCATCCTCTGTTTAGTCTTTTAACTGTATGCTCTATCATCTGCTTTCATTTTTACCTTTTACTGTAAATCTTACTCACTCTTTCATGCTTCTGCGTTTTTAGTAAAAAAGGTTTTACTAAAAGACACGTGTATAATAAAAAATGTTTCTTGAAGAGTAGTTTGTAGGAATCTTTTGCTATGCTAGTGAAAATGATTTCATCTTTGTTTTAACATTTACTGTGTAAATTGTTTCCTTCTGCTGTGTGATAATTGTCTTTTCCTTCTTGAATAAAGCCTTTTGAATTCATTTCCTTGCGAATCTTGGAGTAAACAGGTTTTGGAACTAGTATCAAAACTGTTTATCCAATCTCTCGGTGCTTGTTAATTACCTACAAAATACAACAATTGTTAATAAGAACACAGGTTGGTAGGGAGGTGACAATGGCTTCAGGGAACAGGGAAGTCTGTGGAAAGAGTCCGAAATGTAATGAGGCTTAAGCAGGTTGGAAATGGATTTTCACTTTCGTAATTCAAACAGAGGTAAGTTGTGGATGGAATAATAGTAAAAAGGGTAAAAATGAGGTTTTTTTGACTTTTAACTGAAGGCAGTTAACTTTTGCGCGTGCTGATTATAAGTGAATAGTGGGTAGTTTTGGCTTTTAAACGGGTAACGGTTAACTTTTGGACGCGGCAATTATAAGTGAACGGTGATGGTTTCATCCTACGCAGGGAGGCAGTTTTATTGCATATCGCACCGCTTTTGGCAGTCGGGCAGTTTTTTCCTGAGAGCACGCGAGTTCAGCTGCTGCCGCCACGTAGCCAAAAAGGGTCTGAGCAAAACCATGAATCTTGCGTGCTCTCAAGTTGGTAAAGAACGGAAAGGGAGTTCGCGCAATATGGATGCACGCTATCAGATCTGGGGGTGAAATATCTAATGGCTATCACATGGTGAAGCTGCACAGAGGGCAATTGGGCAGAGATTTGCGGGGCTCGGGGGTTAATTACAACTTATTTGTAATTAATTAATGATATAGAGAGGGGATTAAAAATTATGTGTGGATTAATGGAGTGGGACTGGGATTGTATGTAGCGGAGGTTTGTTAACTGCACCAAGGGTGGTGGGTTAAAAGGGTTTATGTAAGGGAAAACATGAACTTGGGGAATTAATTAAATAATGTGGTGGTTTAAATACATTTCAAAGGTTTAGTGAGGGTCGGGAACTATAAAGTTTGGGGGGGGGGGTTAAATAGATAAAGTGGGATTATATTATGAATAATGTAAGGGTTGAGTTTAAAAGGGTATCGGGGAGGGTTTAACACAGTGGGACTCGATACATTATCCAAACTTAGGATGAGGGGTTTTAGTGGGTTTTTAGGGAAATTAATAAAGGGGAAGTGATTTTTCAAAGGCGAATGGGTTTCAATCTAGGGAAAAGGGGATTTGGGTAGGGAAATGACCTTTATAGGGTAATTTGCTAGGAAAATGTGTGAAACCAAGGGGTAAGGGTCAAAATGAAGGGAACATGGTACTTTTATAAGAAATGAGGGGAAAATGGGGAAATTAGTAAGTATGTAGTGGGGGGTGGAATGAAATGAGGGGAAGTTAATTAAATAAGCTTGTGAACATATTTTCACTTTCATAACTGCTCTTGCACACTGAACATAGGATTAAGCATGATAAATGTGCTTATGATTTGACAACCTTGTATTTCTGCAACTTTTCTTCTACCTACCCTTTACTTACCCTAACATTTTTTCTTCATTTTATTGGGTGCATTTAAGCTAGCAGACCCTTTCTTTCCTTCTTCTTTTGAAATGCAAATTATGCACTTCTAACCTTATATCTTCCAATGGCTTAGATTAAGCTTATTGTTGGTCACTTTAATTTCTTATTAAATTAAGCAACAAAGTGCGACATTAATTGTCAACCCAGGGAAGTCTTGTTATTTCAAAGGCAACTGCGTACTGTATGTACTCAATTTTAAAAGTGACAGAAGTTATAGTATAAACAAATCATGCCTTAAATTAACAAACTGAAGCTCCACTTTGCATTACAACAATTACACTTTGTTGCAAATGGCTATTAGAAAAATGCTTAATTCTATTAAAGAAATGGAAAGAATCAATCTGCAAAAGAAAACAATGGCTGTGCTGTAACAGAGAGTCAGGACCCTATCCCCTAGAGCGGGAATCTCCAGCACCTGCCTCTGATTAATTCAGCTTGCCAATTCACTCCGTAACTTAATCACCGGTGAAACACTCATATAACCATTAATAGAAACAGAGTTCAGCGAAAGGTATTATAAACAATGTTCAGCAAACAGTACTGTTAACAAGGCATGAATAAAAGGCACACTTAACACACTGCGGAAATGTAATGGGTGAATCTTGTGATGAAGGTGGGCCCTGTCCTTCTCACAAGATTCCCCAGGAAACAAGAACTAGAAAGAGATGCTCAAAACGAAACTTTATTCATCCATCAATATGTCATATTACAGAAAAGAGTTCCAGTCTTGTTCCTTCAGCTAAGCCTTTTTTTTTCCCAAAATCGGTCCCCCTCTAATGTAGATGTCTCCTCTTTATATAGAGGAGACATCTATTACAAAATATTTACATTGTTCTAACCCATTATACAAAAATAGGGAAGTCAATTTCCTGTCAATGAAATGCTGTTAGAGTAATGCTATCTTTAGATATAAGCGTTACATCCCGTGTAATAGCTTCTTTGGTGAACAGTCCTGATTCCTTTGCTGCTGCCATATTTAGAATGCGGATCTCAATTGTTTCAACATTGTGATCCGCATGCCGTTCCTGCTGTTTCAGCAACTACAAAAATAGTCTTCCAGTTGTTTTAGCATCACAGACTGCACATCATCCTTTAACTGTTTAACACTTAATAATTCAAAGATTAACTATGGAGATGTCGTGATTATATGCTAAATAATTAAACGTATAGTGATGAGAAGAATCATTACATACCTTAGAGATAATTGGGTCAAATTACTTAACAAATGCTTTTAAATATAAGTTTGAAAGGGATGGTATCATAGCAAAATATATGGTCAAAAAGGGATAATATGAGGTCCTAACATCCCCCCCAACTGAAGCAGTTGCATGTCCCCATGCAACCTTTACTCTGAATCTGAATCGGAATACTGGGATGTACAGTGCAAATTACTTATACAGTAAGTATAAAAGGTGCTATCAGTCGGATTTCTGAAACCTTGGACACTCTGTAATCTCTGCCACGCTGCAAGCTCCTCCTTCTTGGGCACCTTGAAGTAGGCCTTATATTGCTGTACAGGTAACCAGAGAAGGGGAAAGTGAAAATGATAACCCAACCATTTGTTTCCACATTGCTGAATACATTTAACATAATTAGGCACATGTGAAATAGCTACATGAAGATTGAGAGGGTTAAAAGGATGGTATTCCCTTCTTTCCTTAGGGAAATGTTGCCAGAACAAATTGTTTGCCTGCATGGCAAGGGACCCTTTCTTCTTGATATACTGCTGACATTCTTCTAACGCTGCTACCTGTAATTCCCTGATATGCTCAGTCATTTCTGGTTCTTTTATAATCCTATTATGTTCAGCAATAAAAATAACAGCGTTTTGTGGTTCAGCTTGAATCCACAGAAGGCGATTTTCTTTGTTATGTTTTGCTGAAAGAAAAGCATTTTTCCATGTGAGCTGATTAGCCATAAAAGAAACCAAGGCTCTGATCTGAATGTCACCAGCAACAGGAATCAAATTAAACTTCCTATCTTCCGGCATAGCCTCATTATGGAGATAAAGTTCACATAAGAGGTTCTGTTCGCTGACTGACGCTGCTGCAAAAGTTTCGATGAACTGCTGGGGTGTAGTCACTTCATGAGGTCGTCCATCTCTAACAGCTTTTATCTGAAGGAATGCTAGGCGTTCTGCTAGGAACACAGAGTAATTAAAAGATGGTTTTCTTGTAGCCAGAAGTCTTTGAACTAATTCAAAGATAAGAGATAGCCTAGTCTTTAACTTTTTATTTTCCTTCTGCTGTGCGTGGAATTGTTCCAAGACTTCCCAATTCCTATATGCATGGTTCTGCCATACTGATTTCTGTGCCTGAAATGCCCGTCCTTGTGACAAGGCATACTCTTTCTTCCACATATCACTAAGTTCTTGAATGCTTAAAGTTTGAGTAAAGACAGTTTGTGCATCAAGAGGCTCAGTCTGGATAAATATCGTCTTCACAGACTTTGGTACAGAATTCTCAACTTTGACAACTGGGGTAGGCCGGGGTACTTGCAGTTTCTCTTCTTCTTCAGAAATCTTTGAAGGCCCTGCTGGTTCTTGTGTAACAACAAGGCGTTCCTTTTTAACTATAACAAGAGTAACTGCAGGAGTAGGTCAAGACAATGGAACTTCAACTAGCTTATAACCAGCTCGAGAATAAAGATCACCACATTGGCTGCACATGTATTCCTCATACCAATCCTTATCCGCACTTTTCTCGGCTACAGATGCTACCTGGGCCAAAGTATACAGATTAAGTTCTTTTTCATAAGCTTCCCTTGCTATTATTAACTCCTGCTTATAGGCCTCAACCTTGGCTTTCAGAAACTCATTCTCCTGTTGAAGGGAAGCTATAGTGACTGGGCCTTCTGTAACAATTGCAGTCTCCGTGGTTAGTTCAGGTGGATGAGAGGATGGTTGTTTGATGGCAGCTTCATCAGCAGGTGGTTCTTGTGTGACAACTGCTGGGGCCTCGGCTGGTTTTGTAATGGCTATATCCTCCTGGACATGCAAATTCTACATACCGAGCAACTGAGTGACCAGTTCTTCCGTAGCAGCAATATCCTGGGTATCAATTCTTTGCTCATTGGCAGGTGGTTCTTGTGTAACACCTGCTGGACTAGTAGCTAGTTCTTTTGTATCAGCTATTGAGTCAATAACAGTTAGGTCTTGTTCAGTTTCCTGTTCCTGGTCATCAACAAGTGGTTCTTGTGTGACACTTGCTGAGACAGTGATTGTTTCAGCTGTATGTTGATTACCCGTTTCCTGTTTATCAACAGGTGGTTCTTGTGTAACACCTGTTGAATCAGTAGCTGCTATATCCTTATGTGTTTCCAGATCATGGTCGTCAACAAGTGGTTCTTGTGTAACACCTGTTGGACTAGTAGCTGGTTCTTGTGTAACAGCTACGTCTAGGTTGTCTATTTTTGGCTCCTCAACAGGTGGTTCTTGTGTAGCACCTATTGAGTCGGTAGCTGGTTCTTGTGTAACAGCTACATGCAGTACATCGTCCTAGGTATCTACTTTTGATAAGTTAGCAGCTGGTTCTTGTGGAGCAGCTACGTCTTCTGAGATGAATGATGTCACAAAATCCTGGACGTTTTGCATTTTGGTACCCGAGGGTGAGGAAGGTAGGGATTCGGGGTTTGGTGGGGTATGGGGTTTTAGAATAATGGGTGGGGTATCTAGGATAGGGGTCTCTATTGCTGCTGCGGGAGACGTCCTCCTTCGTCTCTGAGGTAAGGAGGTAGGAAAAACAGAGGTTTTTCTTTTATGGATGGCCTTCTCTGGGGTAGGAGGAACACTCGAAATAGTGGCTTGTTTCATTGAGGCCCTTGTTCGTCTTTTTGTTGAAGGGACAGCTGTTTCCTGCGTTTTTCTTTTTCTTCTCAGCCTAGCCAGGGGAATGTCATCGTCTGAATCACCACTGGGAATATGGACAGTGGGAATGGATGATTCAGGTGAATTATGGGATGGGGTTAATACACTAGCGGGGTCAATTGGTCTGGCTATTGTGGATGGCTGAGGAATTTCATCCTGTACTTGAGAAGTTTCAGCTATCGCCTGAGTAGTTTCAGCAATTTCTCGAGGAATTGCAGCAGTTTCTTGGGGTGGGTTATTAAGGGGGAGAGGGTTCTGCAGGGAAAAGCCCCTGAGGATTAAGAGCTGAACTAGGCGATGGTGAGTAATGGAAAGTAGTGGGTACCTTGCATCCTTGGAATAATGCGACATATTCTTTAGACACCCAAGCAAATAGTACGACATATTCAATAAACGACCATGTCTTAAATGATTCAATAATACAAAGTCATGCTAGTACACTACCTGGTAACGTCCTTCGCAAGTAAGATAGTGCTTGACAAACTCTGCAACCTTTGCCCATGGAGGTGGCAATGAACGTAGTGCAACACCTATGCCTTTAGGTTGGAGCTGCTCCCCAGGTAGAAGAAAATCTTGCTGAGCATTCAGAATTAAGTGTTTTCGGCTGAACCAGTAAATACCATTGGCCGGTAATCCTGAAACCTGTGCTATATCCTCCTCCGTTACCGGAATTCGCACTCCCCGAACAATAGAATGGTCTTCCTTTAAGTTAAGTGCGAATTCCAGGACTTGCTGAGAGTCAAATTCCTGGAGTCTCTGGAAGTAATCCACCCAGCCTGCTTGCAGAAAAATTTGATATGCTTCCGGGTAAAGCTCTAATAAAGCCATTGAACCAGGTTCGTTTCGGACAGCGTTACCTCCCATAGTTACTGGTTCGGTAAAATGCACAATACAGAGCCGAGTTACCGCAGCCGAGACAGAGTAAGATATTGCAAATGGGGTCATGACAGAATAAAACCGGGACGGGGTGACGAGACTCAATCGTGTTAAAAAAACGACGGTGATTGGCATATCGGGTAATTATTGCAAAACTTTGGTAATCCCCCCCAACTGCGGCTAAAATGATGAGTTTTTTAATGTACGACGATTTCGGCAATCATATCGTGATCTTCTCATTAACTATAGTTTAATATTTACACATAAACACGCATACCTCACGTTTTACCTTCGATTGCTGTGCTGAAAGTCCATTTTTGTCATTTAGTGGATCACCAATGGTTATTAGAACAGGTTATAAGATATGAGGGTATTTATATATGGGCTTTCATTATACATAGGAGGTGATGGCGAAGGAACTTCAATTATCAGGATAAATGGCTGATTCTGAAAATGGATAATATTAATTATTTTTGAGAGAAATTGATGCCTCAATTATGGGAAAAAAGTTGACGCTTTTTCGGAGAAATGAGAAAAAGTCGGTGTTTCCACAATGGAGAAGAATGAGGAAAAATTGGTGTTTTAGTGATGGGGAAAAATGGGGGAAGATTGGTGTTTCAGCAACGGGGAAAAATGGGGGAAGATTGGTGTTTCAGCAACGGGGGAAAATGGGGGAAGATTGGTGTTTCAGCAACGGGGGAAAATGGGGGAAGATTGGTGTTTCAGCAACGGGGGAAAATGTGATGTCGTTAAAGAGGATAGGGAAATGTTGCTGATGGATAATGAATTGAGATGGAATGGCCATGTTTCCCAAACTGAAACCTGATCCTGCTTGTAATGCCATTACTCCTTCAACCAGCCTCCGGATTAAGACCTGCAAAATAAATTGTAATATGGCAACCCTTGACAGGGATTATTAGTTAAGTAATCTAATCTAATACTAATACAAAAATAATGCAGAAATTAAGTGCAATGAGGGGCAAGAGACTCCCCCAAGAAAATGTAGTGTGAATCTACCATGCAAGTGGCTTTAAAATCCTCCTTAGAAATTGGTTGCTGGTACGGACGAAGCCGATACCCATTTACTAGCAATGGAGTTCTAGACCCATCAATTGTTAGGAGCCTTACTATTCCATTAGGAAAAACAGTGTCTATTTCGTAAGGTCCCAACCACCTTGTTCGTAACTTTCCTTGAAAATTTTCAAACCTGGAATCATATAGTAAAGCCCAATTACCTTTTTGGAACTGCTTATGTTTAATAGATTTGTCATGCCACCTGGTTCTTTGTTGCTGAATCATAGTTGTTTGATGGATGGCATCCAACCTTTTTTCATCCAATTCCTGCAGCTACTGCAACCTAGCTGTCTGTGCATCAATTAAATCAAGGTTAACAGCTAAAGCAGTTTTTAAAGTTTTAATTTCAAATTCCACAGGGAAAACAACACTTTTACTGTAAACCAATTCATAGGGTGAAAAACTTGTAGTGTTTCTCCAAGTAGTTCTATAAGCCCATAATGCCTCAGGCAATATTTGAGACCAATCTTTCCTATTCTCTTTCACAGTTTTTGTTAGAATAACTTCTATGACTTTATTTGTACTTTCCACCTGACCATTAGCTTGGGGGTGGTAAGGTGTAGTCATTTTATGATTGATATGATATTTTTGAAGCATATCTTTGAAACCATGTGAATTGAAAGGAGGTCCTCCATTTGTGAGTAATTCTCTAGGCACCCCAAATCTAACGAAGATTTCTTCAAATAAAAAAGTTAAAACAGATTCTTCATTAGCTTTAATTAGTGCCTTAGCTTCCACCCATTTAGTCATGTAATTTGTACAAACCAATATATAAACTCTTTGGTTGGATGGAGGGTTGATGGGCCCTACAAAATCTAGAGCCCATCTTTCAAAGGGTTCAAGTATTACCTGAGGGTTCAGTGGCATTTCATCTCTATGGTTGGGTTGGCCCATTCTCTGATAGCTGTCACAGGCTCTGACATATTTCTTTGCATCCTTGAAAAGTGAGGGACAATAATAACCCATCCCGAGAATTTTATGTGCCGTTCTCTTATCAGCGAAATGCCCACCACAAGGACCATCATGACAAGCCTTCAATATGTCATAAACCTCATCTTCTCTAATGCATCTTCGGATCTCCTGATCAAGTCTGGAATGAAAAAGACACCCATTTATCCAGCTGTACCTAGCACTTTTTTGAATGATTCTTCTTTTCTCCCTATGTGATAGGTGTGATGGTAACTTCCCTACAACCAAATAATTGGCAATGTCTGCATACCATGGTGAGTAAGCAGATACTGCAAACAAATATTCATTAGGAAATGAATCATTTACTGGAGTATTATCATCAGTTTTTATCCGAGAAATGAAATCAGCAACCACATTTTCTTTACCTGGTTGATCCACAATTGTAATATCAAATTCTTGTAGTAACAATAACCACCTGGTAACTCGAGCATTTGTAACAGATTTATTCATTAAATACTTGATAGCTGAGTGGTCAGTGTGAACAAAAGTAGGATAACCAGTAATATAATGTCGAAATTTATTAATAGCATAAATAACTGCTAAAAATTCTTTCTCGGTAACTGTGTAATTAAGTTCAGCAGGGGTCATATTTTTACTAATGAAGTAGATAGCATATGGAAGATTGTTTTCTTCTTGACCCAAGACCGCTCCAATTGCAGTGTCTGAAGCATCAGAGGATATGTGAAAGGGAAGTGCCCAATCAGGTCCCCTCAGAATAGGAGCTGTAGACAACTGATGCTTAAGTTCATCAAATGCTTTCTGACAGGCATCAGTCCACTTAAATTCAACATTTTTCATAAGTAACACAAACAAAGGGGAAGCTATTTTAGAGAAATTTTTGATAAATCTTCTGTAATATCCAGCATGTCCTAAAAAGCTTCTTACATCAGTTTGTGTTTTAGGAATAGGAAGGGTCTGAATTACCTGTACTTTGGATGGATCCACCTGAATCCCAAGAAATGAAATGAAGTGCCCTAGTACAATTCCTTTGTTCATCATCATATGACATTTTTCAGTACTCAAGGAAAGATTAGCTTGTATACATCGTTTAAGTACTTTCTCAAGGTTTTGTAGCGCAACTTCAAAAGTCACACCATAGGGAGTGAATTCATCCATAAATATTTCCAAAGAATCATTAAGCATATCAGAAAAAATTCCTATTACTGCTCTTTGAAATGTTGCTGGAGCATTACATAGTCTAAATGGGAGAACTCTATAGGCAAAAGTTCCCTAAGGACTAGTAAAGGTGGTCTTGTCCTGATCTTGAGGTGCAATTCTGTTTTGGTTATATCCACTAAAGCCGTCTAAAAAGGAAAAGAATTTCTTCCCTGACAAACTGTCCAATACCTGATCAATAAAGGGCAAGGGGAAATGATCTTTTTGGGTGGCTTTGTTTAAGGATCTATAATCCACACACACTCTCCATTTCCCGTTTTTCTTAGGGACTATCACCAATGGCGAAACCCATTCGCTGTCAGATATGGGATATATAAACCCTGCATCAAGCAACTTTTGAAGTTCTTCCTTCACAATTTCCCTTAGGTTGGGATTCATTCGTCGCTGGGGTTGACAGACTGGTCGGGCTCCCTCCTTAATATAAATACGATGAGTACATAATTCGGGAGAGATCCCCTTCATGTCCGTGTAATCCCAGGCGAATGCTTCTTTGTTTTCACGGAGCAACCTCATTAGCTGTTGTGTTTCAGCATCTGATAAATTGGGGTTTATGTTTAATGTTTTGCCAGGTTCAATTTCTACTATTATGCTTTTAGAGGAGATAACAGTTGATGTTTGAGGTAAATCTTCAGATTTAAGCTTTTGCTGTGTTTCAGGATCCAGAATTGCAGTTAACTAATTATGTGCTTCAGAAGTAACTGAGGAAGGTTCAGAAATAAAATTACTAATTACTTCATCTTCTGTGGTATCTTTAAGAGTTAAGGCCTGTCCAATGGTCAAGATGGGTTGAGTATCATTATCCTCATAGTCTACCCATACAGAATCATCATTATTAATCATAGGTGTAGCATGAGGGTATAACGTAAGCTGCTTAGTTTCACAGCCATTAGAAATTGTCATTGAACCTGATCGACAGCTGATAAAAGCATCTGCTATAGCCAGCCAGGGTCTCCCCAAAATCAGAGGATGCCCCCCCAACTTTGCTTTAGTCTGTAACACCACAAAGTCAGTTGGGTAATTCCAGGATTCAACTGAAATAATCAGGTCTTCAATAACCCCCTCTGGTTTGATTGTGGAATGATCAGCTAATTCCAGGATAGTTGGTGTTTCTCTAATTACATTTTTCAATTGTAACAGCTGTGCAGTTTCAAGGGTCATGATATTTATAGCAGCACCTAGGTCTACCAGAACTCGTGAAACAATAGTTTTTCCAACCTGCACTGTGACCGTAGGGTGACCAAGGTCACCATATTTTATAGGAGGGGCTTTTCCTGTCATTAAAGCAGCTAGATCTCCCATCACATGAACTGTAAGGGGATCTTTAGCCTTCCTACCAGGTTTCTTAATGCAAATTTCTCTAACAGTTCTGGCATAGATTGGTACATCTCTGAGTGCTTGTAAGAGTGGAATTTTAACGTACAGATTCTGCAATTCCCCTAAAAGGTTAAAAGCAGGCGGCTCATACATCTTAGTGAGAGCCAAGCGCTCAGGGAATGGTGGTTCTACTATTTCAGCAGTTCCATTAGAGGATGGCCTGATTGTTTCAGCAGTTTTATTAGAGGATGGCTTGACTGTTTCAACAGTTTTATTAGATGATTTACTCTGTTCTGCTTCCTCTTTCTGAGAGTCTGAAGAGGTAATATCATCTATAATTGGCTCAACTACTCTCCCAGATCATAAATGAATATCATTGCATTGCATAGGAGATGTAGGCAGGTTCTGAATGTCTATAACTTGCACAACTTTATTGTTATTTGGGTTAGGGTTCGGCTGTACAGGCAGCCGAGGCTTCATGGTCTGAAATTGAGAAAATTGATTTGAGAATGGGGTCTATTGAGCTCTCCAGTTTGGGTTCCATTGGTTAAAATAGGATTGCTGTAGAAGCCAGGGATTCCACATTGTAGGGTCTACAAAGGGAGGGTTTGTTTGCTACATGGGTGGGAAATTAAAGCGTGGGTATTGCATTTGGTTAAAGGGTGGGTAATTTGCTTGATTAAATGAAGGATAATTATTCCAATGATTAAATGGCATACTAGAATTCGTACCTTGTCCTTATGGTTGCCATTGCCTCCTTTGTGTCAACAGATAAACTACTTCAGCTTCTTCCTCCGTTGTAATGCTGCCTTTATCCCTGGTAAAAAGGGGCATTGTTGAGTTTCGTGGTCCTTTTCGCAAATGGTATAGATTGGCACCTTGTCCAGTGGGCATTCTCTCAATGGATGTTTTTCCCTGCATTTAGAGCAAAAGATGGCCAAGGCAGCTTCTGCCTTTGCCTGCTTCTTTTTAACCTGCAAGGTATCAATCTGTGAAGCAAAAGAACTTAACATTTCAGTTTTAAATTCCTCAAGTAAATTACCTATTTCAGCCCTTGTTGCTCCACCACTCGCTGATTTCTGGACCCTTGAATAAGTGCCATCCCTGCTCTTTGATTTATTTGCAGCTCCTCTTGAACACCTCTTGCAGAGGTTAACAATTTCGTCATACTATTCTTTGGATATATCTCCTTTACCAAGCATATTTAACATATCTAAACAATCATCTCTTACCCATTTCAACAATATTGTTTTAAGAATATCTTTACTTACATCGGGGTGCTCATATCTCTGTAGGTTATACTGGAGTCTTTCCACAAAGTCCTCCAGATTTTCATCCTCCTTCTGAACCATCTTGAATAATTCCTCCCTTTTTTCTCTTGTCCAGCAATAGTCTTGGTATTTGGCCAGAAATTTCTCCTTCATCTGATCCCATGTCGTGATCACATGAGCTCCCAAGCTCATAAACCATCTTAGTGCATTCCCTTTTAATGTGGTTGGAAACAACTTCAATTTCTGAGCAGCATTAACATAGTCATAGCTTCTACACAATATATCAAATTCAAAAAGAAACTCATCAGGGTCTTCAGAAGATAAACCATGGAAATTGGGTAATGCTGATAGTGGGATATTCTTCATAGGAGTTGTTCCTCTGGGGAGTTCCCCAATAGGGAATTCCAGGGTGGAGAGAGAATTCTCTCCCCTTCCTTCTCCTCTACGACCTCCACCTAAGATTCCTTCATTGTTATCCTCCATTGGTTGTTTTCCTGATGCGCTTGCCCGATCTTCAGTGCTTTCTGTTGGACTCTCAATGTCCTGAACTGGTTTCTCAACTTTAGTATCTTCTATTGGCTCTTCAATATTTTCTACTGGTCCTTCGACTTCTTCCACTGGTTCCTCAGTGTATTCTGGTGTTTCTATAACCCTTTCAGGTCCCACTACTTCCTCCGTTTGATAGTCTGTTTGGAAAGAGTGCTGGGTCTGTGGCCTTCGAGAGCTTAACCTCTGGGATGTCTCAGCTTTTGAAATAATATCATCAATGAAAGTTTTCCTTCCTCCTCTTCCTTTGCCCTTGCCACTTGTAGGATTAGTTTTCTTGCGTCCTCTCATGCATTCTCCATATCTATAGAAAAAATCATCAGTACTTTTAAAATCTATAATTACCTTCCCCGGCAACGACGCCAAAATGTTGGTCACTTTAATTGCTTATTGAATTAAGCAACAAAGTGCGACATTAATTGTCAACCCAAGGAAGTCTTGTTATTTCAAAGGCAACTGCGTACTATATGTACTCAATTTTAAAAGTGACAGAAGCTATAGTAAAAACAAATCACGCCTTAAATTAATAAACTGAAGCTCCACTCTGCATTACAGCAATTACACTCTGTTGCAGATGGCTGTCAGAAAAATGCATAATTCTATTAAAGAAATGGAAAGAATCAATCTGCAAAAGAAAACAATGGTTGTGCTGTAATAGAGAGTCGGGACCCTATCCCCCAGAGTGGGAATCTCCAGCGCCTGCCTTTGATTAATTCAGCTTGCCAATTCACTCCGTAACTTAATCACCAGTGAAATACTCATATAACCATTAACAGAAACAGAGTTCAGCGAAAGGTATTATAAACAATGTTCAGCAAAAAATACTGTTAACAAGGCATGAATAAAAGGCACACTTAACGCACTGTGGAAATGTAATGGGTGAATCTTGTGATGAAGGTGGGCCCTGTCCTTCTCACAATATTCCCCAGGAAACAAGAACTAGAAAGAGATGCTCAAAACGAAACTTTATTCATCCATCAATATGTCATATTATAGAAAAGAGTTCCAATCTTGTTCCTTCAGCTAAGCCTTTTTTTTCCCAAAATCGGTCCCCCTCTAATGTAGATGTCTCCTCTTTATATAGAGGAGACATCTATTACAAAATATTTACATTGTTCTAACCCATTATACAAAAATAGGGAAGTTAATTCCCTGTCAATGAAATGCTGTTACAGTAATGCTGTCTTTAGATATAAGCGTTACATCCCGTGTAACAGCTTCTTTGGTGATCAGTCCCGATTCCTTTGCTGCTGTCATATTTAGAATGCGGATCTCAACTGTTTCAGCATCGTGATCCGCATGCCGTTCCTGCTGTTTCAGCAACTACAAAAATAGTCTTCCAGCTGTTTCAGCATCACAGACTACACATCATCCTTTAACTGTTTAGCACTTAATAATTCAAAGATTAACTATGAAGATGTCGTGATTATATGCTAAATAATTAAACGTATAGTGATGAGAAGAATCATTACATACCTTAGAGATAATTGGGTCAAATTACTTAACAAAGGCTTTTAAATATAAGTTTGAAAGGGATGGTATCATAGCAAAATATATGGTCAAAAAGGGACAATATGAGGTCCTAACACCTATGAGCACATTTTATTTCTCTACCTAACTACTAATCTATCAAGGTTAAACAGTTTGGCTAGATCTTTATTCTCTATCTATAAACATGAAATTTAAACATGAACTAGTTAAGATTAAATAGTTTGACTATCATGGGTTGTGGCATTTATGACAAGTTGCACACAACCACTATTTTGCATCGTAAAGTAAAAAGTAGTGGCACTTTAATTTGCACACTTTTATGATTTGTTTTTGTTTGGGGTTCATATTTTTTCACTTTTCTTATTCTTTTTGTCCTTTGATATTTCTTTTAGGACACACCTTCTTTACATTTTTTAATTTTTAATATGGAAAACATTTTGCAGAAAGCAAAAGTACGTACAATATTACAAGACTAACCATAGCCAATTCAAAATTATGAATCCTATTATTATAGGACCCTAACACAAGCGTTGGATGAAGTTTATAAAAATTATGTTGAAAAGTCTTGGCCCCTTCCTTGATTGGAATCACATGCTGGATTTTTCTCGTGTCATAATTTTTGAGATCATCATTTTTCCATAAAAAGTTTTAGGGGCGAATCTTCGCCCATGAAAATTTAATGGGTTTTCTATTTGGACGGGTGAATTTTTTAAATTACACCCTTTTTCTATCATTCACCCAGAAATTATGGAAATAGTTAGAGATAATTTTTTTTAACCGCCAATATTATGGAAACAATCAGAGATAAAACATATTTTGCCTCTCCACATTTTCGTTCTAAGCCTTGATTCGCCTTGCAAAAATCATTTTCGGGCAGGATTTGTTCCAACTGCCTCCTTGATTTTGAGGAATTACTTGTAACTCATTGCAAGCCCCAATTTGCCTTGAAAAAATAGTTTGCATGTAGTATGATGCAGGTGGGATTTTCATTTTCTTCCAATAGGTCCCCGATTTCTAGGAATGGCATTGGTTGGGGGCTATTGCGCGCTCGGCTATAGTTGAATCCATCCTATATTTTATGGGTTTGCTTGAATTTACAGTTTGATTCCTCTGTATAAATGTGTACGATATCTACACTTAGAATGGATCTATCTAAATGACCAAAACATAGTTAAGGGAGGAGCACCTCGCATGAGGACACTCAGGTAGAAAACATAGTGTAGAAACTTTGTGATCGATTGAGTCTTCACATCGGGCATTGGGCTGTAGTCTCAGTTTGGTCTGTCAATTGGTAGCCTAGACGACAGAAAAATTTTGGATGCTTAAGTCTTAGTCTGGTCTTTTCTCTTCAGATCAAACAAAAGGTACAAACTTTTTTTTTTCCTTTTAAAAAACATGATGGATTTTTTTGGTTTAGTTATTTTGTTCACCAACACATAGTTAAGTGTGGAGAACCTCGCATGAGGTCCATGCATTATTTTGGTTTAGTTGTTTTGTACTATGTCACGTGTGCCTCTAATCATGTTGGTGTAAGAATAGCTATTAGTGATATGATCCTATTAGGATTCAAAGGTGACGTCATTGTCAGTGATGACGTGGAAATGAGTTACTAGGCCTGATCGAAATTTGACTCTGCTTTAGTATTCGAAGTAGATCAACAAATGAACCGATCTAACATTTGGTATTAGTGCAGGCCTTGAAAAGTGCATGACCATTAATGCTCAGGAGTATCCCGCACATAATATTATGGAGCCATATGGCGACTGCTAGTGAATGTGGGTTTTGGATGAGGCGTTAAATACTAGACTAGTTGGAAACCTGCAATGGTTGTGGAACATTGATCTGGCCAACCTCGATCCCCGATAATTGGATGGTGGACCCACCAAAATATCTGACACGTGATTTATTGAATACAGAAGAAGCATAATGAAGTTAATATTTTTTGAAATTTCAACCTCTATCCTTCAAATTTTTTGAAATTTCAATCTCGATTTTTGAGTTATTTGATTATGTAGAAATCCCTGAGTTTTTATTGCTTATTATTCGTATAGATTCATTCATATCCAACATCCTTGTAGTTACTTCCCGCATCTCACTCATAGTATTGATCTCCTTAATATTGGTAGTATTAATATGTTGACATGGTTTCTCACTATTAACATCAATCTCCTTACATTTTGTAGCATTAGACTCTTCCACCACCTCTGTCAATAATTGTTTCCCCATGTTTCCCTTCTCCGTTTGCTCCTTGCCTTCTACCTGAGCGGAAATATGGATTTTATTTCCATTTTCAAATTGTTTGTCTTGTTCACATAAACACTTGGATTTCCTTGTGTTAAGTGTCTCAATGTGGGGATCTCTCAATCTCTTTGATGTGGATCTTCCCCAAAGTACAATTTTTTTTCTGCTGAGCATATTCAATTTCTTCGCCTTATGCTAGTAAATGGAAAGACTCCCCAGTTGAAGCAAGCTACAATATATATTCTTTCAATGTTTTCCCATGGGATGATGTTGTTTCAATGTTATACCCATTAATTATTATATTTTGTGTCTTAATAGTTTCCCATTTCCATTGTTAAACAAGTTTTTTTGTGAAATTGCATTTTATCTCAAAATTCAATTTCTAATATATGTTCTTTCAATGTTTACTCAACAATTCTTTTGCAAAGTACAATTATATTTTCTATGAACAAGTGAATTTATATGAAGCATATATCATTGAAGCAATTTGGGTACAAATGGGTACACATAATGATGAAAGGAAAATGTAAATATTTTTCTCTAAAATATTTGAAATAGTAAAAATTTGTTGTACCCTAAGTGAGTTCAAGACAAAAAAGAAAATGGGTAATAGAATGTATATTGGCTCTTTAATTGATGTTTATTTTTATGGGGTATGATGAAATCCTTTTTAATTCATATGTATTTTTGAAGTTGAACTATGTCTATAGTATATTTTGAATACTACCCACAAATCTAGTAATTCTCAACTCTTGGAAACTATTGATGCAGGTTTCTAGATCAATTTGAAATTTTACTTGTGGAATATTTAGTGAGATGTAAAAATATAATAATGGGAAGAAACCATCAAGGAAAATGGATGTATTATCATACTTCCAAAAGTTTCCATCCAAGAATACACATTCTCTTCATGGCTCAAGCTCCTTTGAACAATTTGTTACTGAGAGATATGCTAACTTTTTTGAAAATGCATCTGATATCCATATGATGGATGAAAGAATAGGTTCCTCAATTTTTCAGGGTGAGATAAATGCAGTTTAAATAGAAATTGGTGATGAAAATGTTGAATATTTTTCCCTGGAAGATGACAAAATCCATTCATGGAAAAGGAAAAAGGGAAGTGGATTAAAGGGAGACAATTCCAAGAATATTGGGTCTCAAGTTTTCCATTTATTGAAACAATATCTCCTACAAATGAGGATGTGGTTTCCCAAGAAGTTAGATATAGTGCATGTAGTTGGAAAACTGGCAAGGTAGTGAAATTCCAGATGAAGCTGGATACACCACATAAGCATGCAGGAAAGGTGTATAAAAATAAAATTGTAAATGATGAAGAGAAATCTATTCTTAGATGGAAATATTTTGAGGAGTGTTGACATATCCAATATACAGAAGAAGACAAGAAAAATTTAATAAGTAAGAGGAAACTTTAGGCAAGTGGAGGAATCATCATATCTCTATTTGGAAAGATGATGGAAAGAAGTTTGTTATCCAAGATGATACAATTAAGCATTGTATTTCACATCTTAACTAGAGGTCGTCCAATGATAGATTATCCAGATCACATGAAATATCTATCTTTTCTTCAAGTGTAAAAATTTCCATCTTCTCATTCGTCTGTAAGCAATGGTTGGGAATGGGAAATATATCAAGCTCAAGTAGAAAATGATGTTTTGAAAGAGAAGATTGCAAATGCTAGGTTTTTGGCATTTTCTTTGGATGAGGTTACGACTATAGATAATAATTCATGGATATACATATGAATTTATATGGTTAATGACCATATTAGGCATTCCTATCTATTTGAGATTAAATAGATGAGAGAGACTTCTACAACTGAAAATATTTATGAAATTGTTCTTAATAATTTGAAGGAAAGTGGTATGGATCATTTTATGATTGCAAAAAAATTGGTATGTGTTGGAGTAGATGGAGCATCGGTAATGCAAGGAAAAATGAGTAGCCTTTGTGTTAGACTACAACTATCAACCTCGCCATATATGCTTAATATTCATTGTATGGTTCATAGGATGAATCTTGCATTTAAAATAGTGATCACATTTCCATCAATTTCCAAAGTTGAAGATCTTGTACGTGAGACTCATGCATACTTTTCTAGTAGTCACAATTTTTTTTTAGAGTTTCAACATTTTGTAGATGGTGTTATGGATGGAAAAAACTATTGGAAGATGTTGATACATGATGGATCTAATTGAATGGACCAACTCAAATACTATTTAGTGAGTTCAAATCTTTGGTAGGGTTGATGTATGAAAATCACTACAACGTCGACAAAGCTCACGATATTTTTTCCCGACTAACTGATAAAGAGACATTATTGACATTGGATGGAATTCTTCCTAGCTACATGAAATGAATTTCCTCATGAAAATGTCTCGGAATCACACAATGTATATTGCAAAATACTTAAATGTGAGAATTCCAATACGCCTTGCATTAGATAATTTGTATATGATGCCAGACTCTTGTACTGGTACAAAGTTTACAAGTTGGCCTAAGATGATCGATATGGAAAACACTGGCTTTTTTTTTTCGTTTGATGAAAAAGTGATATTATGTATCGCAGTGTGTGGGTATATGGTTCCTTGTCATTATATTAGTAAGATAGGATGATCATCAAAGATTTTTATGTGTTAAGAAATTAATTTGATAATATTGTGATTTTAGTGAGACTGAATTTGATATAAATTGCAAGATCACTATCATCACAGATAAGAGAACAATTTCCTCGAGATGAATTGTTGGAGGCCTTTTGTGTGGTATACCCTCAATATTGGAACAATTGTCAATGTCCAAGAAGTTTAAAATCCGATTTTCAAACGAAATTAAAATTTTAGTAGACTACTTTTGCAAGAAAGTATTAATACATGGAAAACATATTGAAGGTATTTTAGATTCATCAAAATTGTATCAACAAGGTGGACACTTTGCTGAAAAAATGTGGAAGCAATATCCTTTTTTGTAGAATCGTAATGAAAATGGTGTTATATTAATATTATGGACCACTTTAAGTGCTAGCCAGTACTTGCAAGAAAACATATCATAATATTTCAAATTAACATATTTGTGTTAAACCATGATTTTGGGATCAGTGGAGGATGATAGAATGTTTAGTGCACTATCATTCTTGAATTAAAAGTTGAGGAACAAGCTTGATAAACATGTGGATACATGTTTAATATTATATGTAACAACGTATGACATTAAAAATGTTCCATATGAAATAGCACTAGCTATTTGGTGATAAGATTGTGATAGACGGGGAGAAAACAATATAACAAATTTCTCTAATGAACTTGATGGAAATTCATTTGGAGAAGATCATGTTCAAAATGTAGAAAATGAGGACCAAGATGAGAACTAGGACATTGATATGCCGTAAGAAGTAATCTAATTCAATATATGTGAGGGGAACCTTATTTTTGTATACATGTTCCATTGATCATGTAAGATTACTATATGTCAATTTCAGGTAAAAATAGGTTCTATATTTTGTATTTTTCATTGTAACATTGCAACTACATTTCTTTGATGTGTGCTATTTTAAAATTGATGTTTCATAGTTAATCATTACATTGTTTGTTTCTTATCTATGACAGGAAATGAAGCTGGGACCTATTTCTTTTCACATAGATAGTGTAAGACTAGTCTTAAATGATAAATAACTAATTTAAAAAAACTAATGCAAAGAAACAATGGGCTCATTCAAGTACATGAAACTACCTTGATGTCTAACTTCGATGTCTTGGAAAATTTTAATGGTTAATATGTTGCTTGTGTTTGGGACATTTTGTTGAGTTTTGAGTTTTGAGTTTTGGATTTGTTTTGGTCAAAGATTATGTTAGTCCCTTGAATGCTTTTAGTTCTTATTTCATGCTTAGATTTATAGATATTCATATAGTTTTATAATTATTATTGTTACATTTTGTGGTTTGAAGAAAGGTGTTTTTATTTCCTTTCACTTTGTGGCATAAATTTAGCATCTTCACTTTTAGAATCTAGTAGACTACTATGCTTATTTTATATTTTAATGGAAAATAGTTATTGATATTTGGAATGGGAAATGAGTCATGGGTAGCTAAGCAAAGAGAAAAATGCTTTAAGTACTAAGTTCCTGGGAATTCATCGTAGGAGACCTATTGGCATGCGACTGCAATTCTTTTGTATAGAGTCTTGTCACCGGTTGGTCATCTATCGACCATTCTTTAAAGTCTTTTGTGTACTAAGTTGTTTGAGTCCCCATATGTCCTTAGGACCATTAAGGGATGAGATAACATGAGTCAGTCCAACTCATGCCCCAAATCTACTTTTTAGCTATTGATGTAAGTCTTTTGTTACCACTTCTTATCACCAACAAAATTCTATAGACAAATTTCAAAGGAACTTTGAAAGTGGAAAAACAAAACTTAAACATAAATCTTATATATGTATTTAGTAAAATAAGTGGAATTAAACAATTAAACTAAGTACACAAATGAATAACAATACACAAATGACTTACATAGAACAAGAAACATGGCATAATAAATAGACAGTTGGAATCACATTTGAAATTTCAATACTTCTCCAAGAAAATCTTGTACATTGCTTTATTTTGTTTTTGTCTCTAGGCCAAAGTAAAAACCCAAAAATTAGTTCCTTGATATTCTTTTAAAGGAAATTTTACATTGAAAACAAAAAATGTCACGACCACTTCTTAACCATTCGGTCCTCATGAAAATTAAAAGACTAAACTATTTGAAATTTATAACTCTTAGAATTACAAAAATGAGACATTTTCCAAAAATTGAAAATATTTAAAAATAATCATTGGATAACTTGGGATTCTTTTGCAACTTCAGGCTCACTTGATGAAGCTATAGGTTGCACAATTCGAACATTCATTGGTGAAATTAAGCTTTGACATTTCTTCCACAGGGTTAAGTTAGGAACTGGACACTGTAACATTCTGTTGAAGGCCATTTTGAAGTTGGTTACCTTGGTGTATGTGGCCTTCTCAGTGAATAAAGTTTTTACTAACCATAATAGCTGGAAGTCCCTCTGCAAGTAGTTCACGATTGTAGCTCCTTTCAAAATTGTTGTTTTCTCATGAGATGAATTGATCTTACTTTTTGCTTCCACCATCAATATTTCATATTATTCCCAAGAAAGGAGGTTGCCTTGCTGATTGCAACATGAAGGTACCTCTTCTTTGACTTTCTTGTCAAAATTGGAATGAAAATCTACCACATATTCCTTGACTTCTAGAAATCTAGTTTCTACCTATTTCTTATACATGTTCTTCTGCACCATCTTGCTTATTTCTAACATAACAATTGTTCTGTCTACAATGTCTACTTTCGTTAATTCCTGAGAAGGCTTAGCATTTATATAATCAATGATTCTTTTATCCAACTGTGCACTTTCCTGTGATTGAGTTTTATTGGTGTAGATCATGGCGTTAGAGGCCCTAAGCATTACCTTTTCTTCAACCATGACTACCATATGATCCCATAATAATTTGATTTGTTGAACGATATCATTCTAGATGATCTCTCTCACTTGAATAAGAGACATATTCCCCTTTACCTTTTCTTTTAGTTCTTTAATTTGATCACATGCTGACTTGTATTTATTGTGATGCTCAATTGCATTCTCTCTGGCCATGTTCATCTATCTCTCCTTATGCGTCAATTGTTTGTTTACACCATACAGATTTTTTTGTAGTTTATTCAATTCATCTTCTGATATATTTAGCTCTATCATAACACCTGCAATATTTTCAATTGGGTCTTGTGAAAACATGCTTGTCTATCATCTACTGTAGATCCACATTGAGCTCCTTAAGAATTGTTATTTCCTTATTTCTTTCAAGTAACTTGTGAACCAAGATTTCTTTTTATTTTTCAATTTGGGCCAGTTATGGAGCTTGACCATGCTTTGTTGTAGGTGTTTTAAAATGTAACTAGGTTTGGTCTTCATAATGAGATGTAATTATGATCTTTTTAAATGATGAAAATAAGAGAATAAAATTATTTTTTTAATGCCTTGCTTCATGGGTTTCATGAAGAAGAGTTTTTATCTAGTTGGCTCCCATTGAGAGCCTTAGGATTTACCATTAGATTCAAAGAGTCAATATCATGTATGAAGAGATCTTCTTGAGCATGTGTCAAATGTATATAAGTCTATAAATCCCTCCAATGACAAGCACAATTGCCTCTCTTCAAGTCGAACTCTAGACAAAGTGTAGAACTCATGTCGGCTCACCTTCCGAAAAGACACACCTATTCATATATTCAAGTTAGCTTATTTATAGAGGGAAACCACTATATATGGGCGTGAACACACTTCACATTTCCACAGTTAAATTTTCGCATATCTTTGTGATTTTAGATGGGTAGGATTAAAATGAGGTGCAGATGCATATCTCTGTGATTTCGGATGGGTAATAACAGAATGAAGTTTGGATACATATCTCTGAGATTTCGGGTATCAAGTACAATAAAGGCTATAGTTCAGATCTCTGTCAAAAGGAGTTCACACCTATATGATTTTAGTGAAAAAATGCAAAGATCAATTCAGATAAGTAATGAAGGAATAACGAAGAAGATTAAGGGCCAAACACAAGGACAATAATTCAAAAGGAGAGTTTCAGTGCCACAATAGAAGATCACAGGTTGATCAAGGGTATAGATACCACAATGATGATCTCTGTATAATATCTTTCCTACAATGAAGAGGATTCAATGCTAACTCAGGAAGGTGATCACTAGCATGTGACAAGGTCTCGGTATTATCACATGTGGAAGGCCTAGATATGAAGAAGATCGAAGTGGAAGAGAATCGAAGAAGAAGGTTGATTATCAAGAGAACTTGTGTCTTGGTCTTGGAGAAGCTACTAAGTCAAGTGTCTTGGTCTTGGTATTTGTTAGTTGGAATTTCTATAAAAGAAGAATTTGTGCAGATTTTCCTCTCAAAGAGTGAGAGGTTTTGGCCCTAGCTCATAGCTTACATTCTGTGTCTCTTGTCTATTTATGTTTATGCATTAGTAGATGTTTGATGAAGAAGAACAATAATAACTTATGTAAAGAGAAGATCCTAATCTAATGAAGTGAAAATACTCACAAGCAATTACTAGTTAAGAGAAATCACCTAACTAATAATTCCCTATATTTCTCAACAACAGATAGCTTCAATTTCCTCATTAAAGACAAGATTTCAGACTCTACACTCTAGATCAAGGACTGAAATATTGTTTTATCCTATAGTTTTACCCCAAGCTTGATTATCAACTTGTTATACTCTTCATTTTGAGTATGAAGAGCTCATGAGTTGGCCCTTTCCAGCTTTAATTGGTCTAGATCACCCTTCCCAATAAAGCCTCTTTCTTACTTGCTACTAGTGATGTTCTGCTGAGATCATTATATATTAACTCCCTTGTCTACCTGTGCAGGTTTATTTTATCTAGCAATGGAATGTCTTTAGTGTTCACAAATAAATTAATTGTTCTAAAATCTACACCAGAGGAAATTGACTGGGCCATAGGGTGAGTGAAAGAAAATCTCAACTGGTTTCTTTCCAAATCCATAGCTGAAAGAAGTCTAGTTTGATAACCAAAAATGGATTGAGCTTCCAGTTGAGCCATAACATTAGACTTTATCTTTATGTTCCTCTCCTCAATTTGCTAATAGGCATCTTTTAAAACATTAAAGGAAATGTGCTCTTGTTCATCTAGAATTGGAGATAATGGTGCACACTTCATCCCTCTCGAATGTAATTGAAAACCAAACTCACTTAAAGATATTTTCATGAATTGTTAAAATTTTGTCTCACCTCCTATTTTTCTTACTTTCTTACTACCCTGAGAACTTTCTCCATCAAGATCCATGACATCAAAAACACTTCTTTTCAACCCCTTTTCAATAGGAAGAGGAGTTTCTACCTCCATACTCTCTTTTGTCTCCTGATATCACTCAGATTTTCCTTGAAGTTGTTGGAAAGAGGAAAGGGGTCCGAGGTAACCACAAACCAACTTTTAGGTACAGAATCTAGCCAATCTATACCCAGAGAGGGCTCTCTCTTTAAGTTTTAGCTTTGTTTTGAAAGATATTAGGCTAGTTATGAAAGTTTAGGGGTTTTGATTGTGTTTGGGTGGTGAAATTCAATAGTAGAGGGGTAGAAATGAGTAGTTTAGGCCATTGGGCTAATGGAGTTAAAGAAGATGGCTTAAATGGATTTGGTTTCTTAACAAGGGATGGTTTCACAAGGAAAGATAGTTAAATAGGGAACAAATAGAGACTTAAAAAAGATGGAATGGACTCAAAAGGGATGAAGGGCAATTAAGAATCCTTCATCATATTTTAAAAGAGGGAACTTGGATGATTACCAATAAAGAGAAATTAAGAATTATTTACCAAATAATCAAAGTGAATAAACTAGGAAATAGGGGCAATTAAGAATTCACTGTTTATGCCAGTTTAGAGGAAAACATTAAGAACAAAAACGATTGAAAACAGATTGCACTCAAACACTTTCTGAATTATTCTTTTTCATTTATCATTCAGATATGAAACACGGTTGATATAATAAACAAAAAAACTTTAAAACATGAGATATAGAATACTTATTGATCTAGTGTCTGACTCAAGAATCCCGTGAAAAGTCCTTTGCATCAATTCTTTATCTAGATACCATACAAATTTTTTTCCAACGGCACTTTATTCCAAAATAATCAGTATTACGACAATGTCTAAGAATCCACCCTCAATACTCCAATTGACGGAGTATTTATACAAAGAATTTTAGAAAAATATCTCATAACAGAGAGATATATTCTAGGATGACTATGAACAAGTTACAAGAAAAATAGAGACAAATGGTCTCGTAGATAGGAGAAAAGGCAAACTGTTGTTGTGCTGTTCCTATTCTTGTGAGTGTGCTAGAGGCAGGCCCTATGATTTGGCTTGCTGCTATCTTCTTTGGTAATTATTTGCTGGCTACCCTATTTTCACTAATACTCTTTACGTGCTCTGATACTCTTTGACCTGTTTGATCTCTGTTTATCCTCTTTACCATTACTTACTGTAGTAAATAACCAAAATTTACCCAAGGATAATTGTAAATTTCTAACATTTCTTCCCACCATTGTGCTTATGGTATTCTGGTTCTTTGAAGTTTTCTCAGGGTCTCATCAGATTCGGTGTACCTGAAAAAGGTAGGCTGAATTGGAAACAAATGCTTTATCTCATGCTCAACATAGAATAAGTTCTCTAGATTGTCATAGAGAACTCTGCCTGTAGGCAGTGCTTTTGATGTTGATGCACTTGTTGATGGACCTACCTGGTTGCTTGCATATTGATTCACTTTCTTCACATAGTCTATATGTCTCATCAATTTGTCATTAATAACTAAAGGACTAGGCAACCCCTTGCTTTGAAAAATATCAAATATTTTCATGAAAGCGTTAATTTCTTCCTGCATATCATGGCACCTTCTTTCTAAATTTTGCATCAGATTCCTTTTAGTAAAAACCCTTTTGACTTCCAAAATTGTTCCTGTTCTATCAATGCCCAGCTCTTCAAGCTGGTACTTATTCTTGGTATTCAAAAACTGTATGAGTCTAGTGGCTTCCTCAGGCATATTTCCTAACTCTGCCCTTACCTTTTGAACTTCTTCTTGAGCTTCCTTTACTAAATCAATTTGCTCAAAAACTATTTGGATTGATGGCCAAACATCATTTATTGATTGAGTGATGTTGGCCCAAAGAATCTTCCTAATTTCTGTAAAAGGTTTCTCAAATGTGAGATACTTTTCTAATTATTTAACTTTGTTTTCTAACCCTTTAATCTCTCTTGTCTTTTTTGCAACATTTATCTTTGAGAGATCATACCTCTGTTCTAAGCTGGCATACTGTTCTTGTACCTTTTTTATCTCTGAAACTTGCAATTTCATGTCCTCCATTGATTTTATTAGTTCCTCTGTGCTCAAATTGGTAGTACTATCCTGTGCTATTCCTGTAGGAATTTACAGGGTAAGTTCCTCAGAAAGAATACCAAGAGGACACTGCTCACAACCAGATCTCAAATCAATACACCAGTATTTTTGACGTGGTTAAAACCCTCAGAGTGCAAGGAGGGAAACAGTCCACGGCCTGTCCCAACGTGGGTACAGACAATTTATTAATCAAAGAATGAAAATTTACATAAGCTTCTCTCATGCACGGATTACTCGAACAATGACCCTCCATGCGCTTTAAATAGAACTCATGGACCAATCGGGTGTCAAGCCACGGATCAAGTGTCGGTAATACCGAGGTGAGAGTGAACCGTCGGATCACTACATATCGTGACCGTCGGATTGTAAGTTACAAAATGTACAACGGTAAAGAAACACACTTTACCTAACTCTAACCTAACTCTATACTAGACCAAGTTGAACTTAACTATATCCTATGTGTCGGAATATCCTAACATCCCCCCTTAAGAACAACTTGGGATAGGATTGAAGGATTTACAAATATGACACAATAGGAGAAGGAAGGAGGCACTAGAGCCTATCCCCCCTTAGTGACAACTTCCTGAACTCCAAGCATATATCGAAGTTTAGTGAACTTCGCCTCTGTGAGAGCCTTTGTGAAGATGTCTGCAACCTGATCATCTGTTGGACAATATTGCACTTCAAGAACATGGTCATGAATGAGCTTTCTGATGAAGTGCATGTGTAGTTCAATGTGTTTGCTGCGCTGATGCTGGACTGGATCTTTGCATAGCTGAATGGCACTTTGATTATCACACCAAAGTGTGGTTGGATGCTGCTGCTCAAAGCCAAACTCTGATAGGATCTGACGAAGCCACAAGGCTTCCTTACTAGCTTCCACGGCACCACGATACTCTGCTTCTGCTGATGAAAGAGAAATGGCAGCCTGTTTCTTACAAGCCCATGTAATAGGTCCTGAACCAAGAGTGAAGACATAACCGGCAGTAGACTTCCGATCATCAAGGTCACCAGCCCAATCAGAATCAGTGAAACCAACTAACAGAGGAGCTGCTTTGGCACTGTAATGAATCCCAAACTGTACTGTACCTCGAACATAACGAAGTATTCTTTTAGCTGCTTTCCAATGACTTTCACGGGGGTTTTGCATAAAACGAGCAACAAGGCCAACAGCAAAGGAAAGATCAGGACGAGTATGGGTTAAATACAAGAGTTTTCCGACAAGTTGACGGTATAAGGTAGCATCAACTTCAGGAGAAGTACAAGAGACTGAAAGTTTGACTCCAGACTGAAAGGGAGAAGGGCTGGCTTACAGTCTTCCATGTGAAAATGACGAAGAATATCACAAGCATACTTGGACTGGGAAAGGAAAATACCCTCTTGGATTGCAAGACTTGAAGACCGAGAAAATAGTGTAAGTGTCCTAAGTCTGTCATTTCAAATTTCTTTTTAAGGCTGGACTTCACATGGTTTATAAGGTTGGGATCACTACCAGTAAGAATAAGATCATCAACATAAAGAACAAGGATGATGAGAGAGTTGCCCACTTTCTTGGTGTAGACAGTATTGTCAGAATGACACCTAGAAAAGCCAGATTCTAAAAGAAAGCTATCCATTTTGGCATACCAAGCCCGAGGAGCTTGCTTGAGGCCATAAAGGGATTTCTTAAGTCGACAACGAGGCTGGAGTCTGTTTGTATGAAGCCAATGGGTTGTTCCATATAGATTTCTTCCTGCAAGTCCCCATGCAAGAAGGCAGATTTAACATCCATTTGATGGACTTCCCATTTTAAAGAGGCAGCAAGGGAAAGAACAAGGCGGATAGAGTTCATTTTGGCAACTGGAGAGAAGGTTTCAGTGTAGTCAATGCCTTCAACCTGTGAAAAGCCCTTAGCAACTAGACGAGCTTTATGTTTATCAACTTTCCCATCTGGTCCATACTTGGTTCTGTAAACCCATTTGCATCTAACAAGTTTGCGTCCCTTTGGTAGAGGAACAAGATCCCATGTATCATTTGTCATCAATGAATGATATTCTTCATTCATAGCTGTTTCCAATGTGGATGGCCTGAAGCTTCTGCAAAAGTGTCAGGATCATGATTTACTGGAGCTTGAGCCAGTAAAGAAGAGGCTCTTTCAAACTGAGAACGTGTACGTCGCTGATCTGTAGGATCACCGGCAAGATCACCTGCTGCATCCCGAGTAGCACGGACCCATCTTGGAAGTTGAGGATCCTGAGAAGGTGGGGAAGGATTATCATCCTCGCTTTCATCATCAGAAGAAGAAATGTTTTCAAAGATAGAAGAGATAGGAAGAGGTGGCACATCCGCCGGACTAGGCTCGCAGGCCGATTTATTTTCATCAAATTTTACATCTCTTCTAATGATAACATTTTTGGACTTAAATGGAATAAGTCTATAGCCTTTTACATCTTCAGAATATCCAACAAAAGTACATTTCTCACTCTTAGGTTCTAAGGCTTTATGCTTTTCATCTGGAATATGGGCCCATGCTTCACTTCCAAACACACGAAAGTGACTTACATCTGGTTTAATGGAACTCCAGGCTTCTTCTGGAGTGATATTCTCTAGAACCTTAGTAGGAGTGCGATTGATTATATAATTTGCACAATTAATTGCTTCGGCCCAAAAACTAAGACTGAGTCCTTTAGATTGCAGCATACAATTAGCCATTTCCTTTAAGGTGCGATTTTTCTTTCAGCTACACCATTTTGTTGTGGAGTGTATGGAACAGTATGTTGCATTTGAATTCCATTTTCGGTGCAAAAGTTGATGAATGCATTTTTAACATATTCTCCACCATTATCAGTTCTTAGCTTAAGAATTTGATGTCCAGATTGTTTTTCAACGAATGCTTTGAAGGCCAAAAAGGTGGTAAATACTTCGCTCTTGAGTTTTAAGAAGTATACCCAAGTGCGTCTGGAGAAATCATCAATGAAAGTTAAGAAGTACTTGCAGCCAGAGAATGAAGCAACAGGAAGGAGACCACATAAATCACTGTGCACAAGCTGTAAAGGGTCTGAGGCGTGCAAGAGGCAGTTTGTCAAAACTGTCCCGATGATGTTTTCCGAGTACACATCCGGAACAAACAAT